>QLTV01000416.1:337031-379746 GCA_003457575.1 Thermophis baileyi
ATTCATTCTTCATTACAAATCACAACAAATAATATTTTTTTTGCAGTGTACAGAACAATGTGTTGGAACTTTATACTGCATAAAATAAGTATAGCTATAGTTAATAATAATTGTCAACTAATTGTTATACTTTTTTCATGTTGTATAATATAATTTTAGCCCATGCGTATGGTTTCTCATCAAGAGTGGTCTCATTACACAGTAAGCATGCTCAGTTCACTCAGTGACATATCTCTCTTGTCTACAAAGCCTACTCCATTTTACAATGATCAAGTGAGATCATAATAATCCTAACACAACCTCACATTATTTCTCTAGCTCCAACTTTTACATTACACTAAACTTCCAGATGTTCAGTAATATAACTTAATTACCTGATAATCTATGCACAGAGATGTCTACTGGGATGTCCCATACTCAATGTATATAGATTAAAGTTGAATTAGGTAAATCATCCAGCATTAATACCAGTAACAGAACAATTTTCAGAGCGTGACTTTTTTCACAGGTATTATACTAACATAAAATAAACTATATGCATATGGGTTGCACATACATTTGCGCATTGGTTAATAGGACTGTCAGATTAGAAAGTGCACAATCTATGCAAATATTTTGCTCCCCTTTAAGATTAGCTATGTAACACCAATCTAGAGTAAGAAGAATAACAGGTATGCATTCATACTCACGAGATTATCTGTTAAAAATTAAGGAACATTTCTTTAAGGAGCAGCTCTCTGTGATTTCACACACACACACACACACACACAACACACCGTACACACACACACACCGTACACACACACACCGTACACACACACACACACACACACACACACACACACACACACACACACACTTCCCTTTTATTAACCTTACCTGTTATTATTGCCTTCATAATAATAAACTCCAGAAGAAACAATCTACATCAGAGGTCTTCAAACTTGGCAACTTTAAGACTTGTGGACTTCAACTCCTAGAATTCTGGGAGTTGAAGCCCACAAGTCTTAAAGTTGCCAAGTTTGGGGACCCCTGATCTACATGCATTGATGGGATTAGCTATAAATTAATAACTTAAAAAAAAGTGATCATCCTGATTCAAATGTTCCTACCTTTGCACTAATTTTTAGCAAGCCAATAATCTGCAGTCATTAGTTTATTTTACACTTCAAAATAAACCATAATATAGATTTGCTGTGTTGTATGAATCCCAGCTCTCTGATTTGTAGGCCATGGTTTATGTTTTGCTGTAGTATGTGAACCCTCCTCATAATGACTTATTTAAGAAATCATGGTTTAGTATTATGTGTGAACTCTATCACTGAATAGTATCTAAATATGCTGAAGTATTTCAAAGAGTAATGTCAATACTACTGTAACTATGAACAGATTTCCCACAAAACTCAGAACAAATTCAGTGTTCTCATTATATAGTTAGTCCTCGACTTACAACCATTCATTTAGTGACTGTTCTAAGTTACAGTGGCACTGAAAAAAGTGACTTATGATTATTTTTCACACTTACGACCATAGCAGCATCCCTATGGTCACGTGATCAAAATTCAGACACTTGGCAACTGGCTCATATTTATGACAGTTGCAGTGTCCTGCTGTCGTATGATCATCTTTTATGACCTTCTGACATGCAAAGTCAATGAGGAAGCCAGATTCACTTTACAATGATGCTACTAACATATCAACTGCAGTGATTCACTTAACAACTGTGGCAAGAAAATTGATAAAATGGGGCAAAACAATTGCCCTGCTTAGCAACAGAAATATTGGGCTCAATTGTGGTCATAAGTCAGGGACTATCTGTACAAATTGATTAATATAAACAATTTTGTATGTCCTCACTTCAAATGAAAATTGTTCATTATATGATTTTTCAGGTGCCCAAGGTAACCTGCATTCTTAGAAGGCTTACCAGATATAGGAAATATAATGTATAATAGAACAATAAATAAATTCACCAGAGAATGCAGCAGAAAGTTGGTTACCAGTCCTAGGTGATTGAAAAAATAACATTTGAAACTCCTGAGAGAAAACTGCTGAAAAGAGTAGAGGATAAAAAAACGAGGAAGAAGTCAACAAAAGAATTAGAGTTAGGAGTGGGAAAGTAAAAAAGATTTACATTTCAAGAATGGGAAGGCACTACTATCCCTGAAAAAGAAATAAATGTAGAGCTCTGTTTGTTGGGCTTGTAATAATTTGGAATTTCATATATTTGTTGAAAGGATGCCACAAAAGATGTGGGAGTGGAAATAGTATTTATATTTGAGAATTAGTTTTTAACAATTATCCTGTTAGATTTGTTATTATAGTTAGTATATAACATTTGGGACAAAAGAGCTCAAACTCTTAAATTTAATTGTTCTGTCATCTTTCTCCACACATCATGATCTTAGAGAGCAACTTCAGGAATCACTTATGCTGGAAGTATGTGAATAATCATAAGCACAGGTAGTCCTTGACTTATGACTGGTCCCTTAGCAAATGCTTGAAGTTACAACGTATCTCCAAAAATGTACTTACGACAGGATTCAAAGTTCCAAAGTTCCCCCACAGTCACATGATTGCATTTTGGGCACTCGGCAACCAGCTCTTATTTACAGTTATTTGCAGTATCCCATGGTCACGTGAATGCAATTATGATATTTTTTGCCAGTATAGGCATTTACTTCCATTTTCAAGCAAAAAATGCCCAGTAAACAATGGGTTTGCTTAACCATGGCTGCATTCACTTAATGAACACCCTGTTTGCTTTACAACTGCTCCCCAAAAAATAATAAAATTGGGTGCGGTCACATGATGATCAGCTTGATGACTAGCATGACATACAACTGTAATTCCAGGCTCAATGGTCATTTGAAAACACTTTTTTTAGTTCAATCATTTCCTAACCTAACTGGGAAATGGTTGACTATGTTGGTTTTTCTACTGGTACATTCTCCATGGCATTGGCGGAAGAGTCCAGGATGGGGTAGCTCTAGTCCTCTAGCTCTATGACTGAGTTGAATTTCTGAGGACCGCCTCCCTGTCAACAGTCCCCAGTTCTTCAACTCAGTCCAAGCTCTACAGACGCTCTTGAGTTAGCTCCTGAGCTTTTGAGGAATAGGATTAGTTGTTAGGCTCAGAAATCTCCCTGTTCTGGTATCAGCAGTACAAGCATAGGGAAGGAAAATAACTTTATTTCTCGAGCTGTAAGCATCAGCTGTTCGGCGGTGCTCTCTGCGGCTGCGGATCGAGCATGGCGGCGGCCACTTTCGGGCATGTGTCGCAACAGGAGGCAACTTGCTCTGGGATCGGAGTCAGCCAGGACAGCCTCCCCACCGGGTCTACAGTGATTGCTGCTTGGCTGCGACCCCTTGGCTCTCCGCAATCGGTGGATCACAGCTTTGAGGGGGCGGCCATTTTTTGCGCAAGGCAAAACTCCCGGCTCCTTACAATTTGGAGCGCCCGTGAGTAATTCCGGAACTGAAGCCTCGTTACCTTGAAAAACACAAAGTGGGATTGCCTTACTGTGGACTCCTGGCTGCGTCCCCTTGGCTCTCCGCCTTGTGGATCGTAGCTTGGAGGGGGTGGCCATTTTGCCTAGCTCGGAGAGGACTCCACGAGGCTTGCAGTGGCCATTTTGTCGCATGTTAAACAGAGACTCTGATCCGATCTCGCTTTAGGAGCCTGCTCTAACGCGCCTACAGACTGCACAGTCAGCATTGGGGCTCGACCTCTTGGCTCTCCACAGGAGCGGATCGCAGCTTGGAGAGGTCGATCAGCAGGGCTCGCGTGACAATTGACCTTGGTGGCCTCCTCTTCTTAACAGTGAGGCCTGGAGTCCCTGCCCGCGGCACGGGCATACTCCCTGCCAGGGAGCCGTGGCAGCAGCGCTACTGCATAAGACTGCCTCGATTTACCTTGTGGCTCAGAGCCCCCTGGCGCTTATTCCTCTGGTGCCCCACAGAGTGATTTCAGGAGAGGGAGCCTCCGGCCTTCTTTGTCACACTCCATTGCTCTCCGATAGCCGCAGCAGCGGCGTATCGCGTAAGACTGCCTGGTTTCTGCGGCGAGGCCAGCGTACGTTGGCAAGAGGGGTTTCTCCCCTTCTTGCTAGTCGATCCTTGAGTTCATTACTGCAGGATCGAGGCCCAAGTAAGACCGCAGCCTCACTGGGCCCTAATGACGCTGAGCCAGCAGCGGTGCTTGCGAGTGTGTCTGCCCAGTCTCAATTCCATCACGATGGAAAACAGGGGCGCAGGATCCGGACCGTTGGCAGAGGGCGCTTGGTCCCCTCAATTGTCCAATGGAGCAGGCAGAGCCCCCGTCAAACAGAGATCTGCCAGCCTCGCGGCAGTGGCGAACATAAAGGCCAAGGCCAGGGCTCAGAAAAAGGCCTCCAGAGTAGATGAAAGGGCCGCTCAACAGCGTCAAAAGGCCCTGGTCAAGGAATTTGCTCGGGCTAAGAAAGGAGCCAAAGAACATAGCCACACTTCTTGTCAGCCTCCTGATACTTCCAGAGGGCAGCACTCTCCTGAAGCCCCCTTGTCTCAGGGGCGCCAGGCAGACCTCCATCCGATCCCGACCAGGGCCTGGTCCCCTGAGGGTGGCTGTGACCAGCTTACTAGGAACGCAGACCCAACCGCTCATTTCCTGTCTCAACCGCAGGGGGCTCCATTTGACAGAGGTTTGCCCTCAGGGGCGCAGAGGCAAGCTCCTGAGGCGTCATTTACCCCGACAGCGGCGGGTCTCCACCCAGGGGTGTCTCAGGAACTGGATATGCCGCCTCTCCTGAAACAGTGGATTGCCCAGGCGGTCAGAGAGGGGATTGCTCAGGGTCTTCAACAAATCCAACAATTTCCCTTGCAGGTACCTTGTCGTGAAGTAAATATGGACCCCTGGGAACCATCAAGAGAAGTAGCTTATCAGGGGCCCTATTCCCAGGGTCAGTCTGACCACGGTCATTCCTCTCTGTCAGAGGGAGAACTGCCAGTGGAGGGGGACTTTTCTGACTGTGAACCAGCACCCCCGGCGACCTGCCTTCAAGGGCCTCTTCAATCCTGCCCTCTTTAAACCACTCCTTACCAAAGTGTGCAGTACGGTGCACCTAGAGAAGGATCCAGGCCTCCTAGAACATCAGTCTGAGGCGGGTGAACAGGAGGATTTCCTCTTCACGGAGCAGGCCACTGAGAAGGACACTATCCCAATCCCCAGGATGTTCCTGGATGTGATACGGAGACAGTGGGCCTCTCCGGCCGCCACAGTGCACCCCAGTGGCTCGGAACACGCTCTTTTCAGCGTGGACACCGAGTTACAGGGATTGGTCCAGGTCCCAAAGATCAACACTCCGGTGGCAGCATTAACATCACCTTCTGTGCTCCCCCTGGATGCAGAAGACGCTCTGAAGGTTGAGGAGAGGAATGAGGAGATGGCCCTTGGGCGATTCGGGCCTCCATGGCAGCCTCCTTCTTTATGAGAGCTTCGTTGCGCTGGCTTTGACAATTGCAGGCTCGACTTCTGGCTGAGGACCTGAGGGCCCACCAGGACCTCAGCAAGATTATTGCGGCTGCCGAGTACACTGCGGATGTGTCCCTGACCGTGGCCAAATTCTTGGCACAGGCCATTGCATCCTTGGTGACAGCCCATCAAATGCTGTGGCTGCGACATTGGCATATGGACGCAAAAAATAAATGGAAGCTGGCAGCCGCACCCTTTGAGGGGGAATGTCTGTTTGGGCAGTCCCTGGAACCTTTCTTAGTAGAGACCAGGGACAAGCGGAAGGTTCTTCCTACGCTGGGCAGGCGCTCGGATTTCCACTCCGCCCCTTACCCTTACTCCTACCAGTCAGGGGAGGCCAGGGCTAGCTTCCCCCATCATCAGAGGCCCTTCACCGCCAGATCTACAGTACCTTCCAGCCCGATAGATCAGGGTTTGGCAGCAGGGGCAGACAGCAGCCACAGGGCAAGCGCTCCTTCTGTGGCAATTCCCGGCCATTTAGATGCAGAAAGTGACATCAGGCCCCTTCCCCCCATCGGGGCCCTCCTCGGTCTATTTTCAGACTGCTGGGAGGAGATAACACAGGATGCCTGGGTCAGGGGGACCATAACATCCGGCCTCTCCCTGGAATTTCTCTCCGCTCCCCCGAGGTTTTTCCTCCGCTGTCCCATTTCCAGAGACCCAGCAAGACGGGTACTCATGGAAACGGCTATCCAGCATTTGCTGGATATTCGGGCCATTCAGCCAGTTCCACCAGACCAGCGGGGGATGGGGTTCTATTCAATGCTATTCATAGTACCCAAGGCCTTGGGGTGGTGGTGGAGGGAAATTCTGAATCTCAAGGGACTCAACCAACACCTGGTCTACCGGAGATTCAAGATGCACTCCCTTCGCTCCATTCTGGAGGGCATACGGAAGGGAGACTTCTTGGCTTCGGTGGATCTCACAGAGGCTTATCTCCACGTCCCGATTCACCCAGCTCACAGGCAGTTCCTGAGGTTTTGCTATGCCGGCTGCCATTTCCAATATGTGGCCCTCCCATTCGGATTGGCGTCAGCACCTCGGACATTCACAAAGATCATGGCTGCACTGGCAGCATACCTCAGGTCTTTGCCCATCCGCATTCAATGCTATCTAGATGACTTGTTCATTCAGGCGTCCTCCCATCTACAGGCGGAAAGGGACTTGGGCACGACAATCCGGGTCCTTCGGGATCATGGGTTTTCGGTGAACCTGGACAAATGCCACTTGGTCCCATTGACGAGGCTGATGCACTTAGGGGCACTTATCGACACTCTGACTGGACAAGTCTTTCTTTCCCAGGAGCAGCAGGACAATATCAGGACTCTGACGGGCCAGATCCTAAGGGACGGAGTAGCACCTTTGGTGTCTCTGTCCCAGCTCCTGGGGAAGATGATCTCCTGTATCGACATAGTGCCTTGGGCACAGCTCCATGCCAGACCACTCCAGTGGTTCCTGCTCCCCTTTCAGAGGGCGGGTCGCAGCACCTCATGGACACGCTCCCTTCACTGGTGGGGGTCCCGAGCCATCATGCGGGGCTGCTCTTTCAGAGAGCCGGACAGACTAACGCTAACAACCGATGCCAGCCAATTCGGCTGGGGGGCTCATTGCGGATCCCAGGTGGCCCAGGGCAGGTGGAGCCAACAGGAGCTCCAGCACAACATAAATTGGCTGGAGCTCCAGGTGGCCCGTCTCGCCCTCATAGCTTTCCAAGAGGGGATTTCGGGTCGGCACGTCCTCCTCCTCACAGACAATGTGGCCACCAAGGCCCACGTGAACAGACAAGGAGGAACGAGGTCGCAGGCCCTCATGGGGGAAGCAGAGTCTCTGTGCCAGTGGGCAGAGACTCATCTGTTATCGATCAAGGCGGCACATATTGCAGGAGTCTCCAATGTACAGGCGGACTGGCTGAGCAGGGCCATGGTGGACCAGTTGGAGTGGCGCCCAGTCTGTTTGTGGAACTGTCTCATCAGTTCGGCCAGCCGGTCCTGGACCTCTTCACCTCTCCGTCGAACTCTTACCTCCCCAAATTCTTTTCAAGATTCCCGACCCCGGGGGTGGAGGGGGTGGACGCACTGAGATGCCTGTGGCCCAAGGGGCTTTTGTATGCATTCCTCCACTCCCCCTGATACCAGGGGTCATCAGGAAGATTCTGTCGGAGAGGGCGGAGATACTGTTGGTGGCTCCCCATTGGCTCCATCGGCCATGGTTCGCCGACCTGGTCGGCCTGTCCATCGCCAGGCCATGGCGGATTCCCCCAGACAGAGTCTCCCTCAGCCAAGGTCCTGTCATCCATCCGGAGCCTCAGTGGCTCCAGCTAACCATTTGGCGGTTGAGCGGAGACTCCTGAAACGGGAGACATTCTCTAAAAAGGTCATCCAGATGATACAGGCGGACAGGCGGCCTTCTACCATGCACATTTACAATGCGACGTGGAGGACATTCAGTGACTGGTGTGCCAAGGCCAATTTGGACCCCACCAGGGTCGCGGTGGCAGACATTCCAGTTCTTACAGGACGGCTTGGACAAGGGGCTTTCTCCTAACACCTTGCGGCGCCAGGTCCCTGCTTTAGCTTCCGTTTTGCAGGTGGGGGAATTACAGTCCCTGGCTCATCACCCTAGGGTACGAGCTTTCCTTTGGGGGGCCTCCAACCTAAAGCCCCCCGTAGTCCACCGTTTCCCTACCTGGGACTTGACCAGGGTTTTGCAAGCCCTTACCAAGCCACCTTTCGAACCGTTGCGGGAGGCCAGCCTCCGTCTCCTCTCATGCAAGGTGGCGTTCCTTGTGGCCATCACATCGGCCAAGCGGATTTCGGAGTTGGCGGCTTTGTCGGTGCGAAAGGATCTGTGCGTCTTTCATTCTAACAGGGTGGTTCTGTGGTTGGACCCAGCCTTTCTTCCAAAGGTCAACTCCTTGTTTCTCTGGGCACAGGAGTTGATCTTGCCACACCTCTGTCCCAGGCCTCGGCACACCTTGGAACAGACCTGGCATACCCTGGATGTGAGGCGGTCCCTCCGCATTTACATCTCCAGAACCGCTTCCTTCAGGAAGACCGAATCCCTGTTCGTATCCTTTCAGCCGTCAACTCTTGGCCACAGGGTCACGCCTTCCACGGTGGGGTGTTGGCTATGGACGTGTATAGCCCACGCCTACAAGCTGCAGGCGCTTCCCGTGCCCAGTGGGATTACGGCACATTCGACTAGGAGCACGGCCACAACAGTGGCCTGGGCTACTCAGGCTTCCGTGGAGGAAATTTGTCGGGTGGCAGCATGGACGTCTCCTTCGTCGTTCATTCGTCATTACAGATTGGAAAGTTTGCTTCTGT
Organism: Thermophis baileyi; assembly: GCA_003457575.1. NCBI lineage: Eukaryota > Metazoa > Chordata > Lepidosauria > Squamata > Dipsadidae > Thermophis > Thermophis baileyi. The sequence continues at coordinate 345,869 of QLTV01000416.1, forward strand.
GGAGGCGGCATTCGGCAGGCATGTCTTGCAACGGGTGCTAGAAGACAAAGGGTCTCAGGACCAGAGTGACAGCCGCCCATAGGACTGCCAAGCTTTGGTATGTCCCATCCTGGACTCTCCTGCCGATGCCATGGAGAAAGGGCGTTGGTCTTACCTGATACGCCCGTTCTCATGGCGATCGGCGGGAGAGTCCAGCCCCACCCGGTGGTCTTCTGTTCCTGATCCCGGGTGACCATTGATGGATTGATGTACTATGTTTGACACGGTACTTTCCAGAGGGGCTGCGATGTCGCTTCGCCTTCATTTCAGAACTGGGGACCATTGACAGGGAGGCGGTCCTCAGAAATTCAACTCAGTCATAGAGCTAGAGGACTAGAGCTACCCCATCCTGGAGTCTCCCGCCGATCGCCATGAGAACGGGCGTATCAGGTAAGACCAATGCCCTTTCTCTCCTTAATCAGGGATAATCAGTCTCTCCCAGATTAACACAGATGAGCAATTACTCAGAGGCTTCACTTCCAGAGAGCCTTGAATCTGAAATCCACAGCTCCCCGTGGGCAATTCCAATAATGTTTTCCCATCCTTTTTGATGTTACCAAAAACAACTGCAGAGGTTTGGAGTGGAGAAACAGATTTTAAGAATCAAATTTCTCCTATTGAGGTTAAGTTGTCTCTTTTTATTCATTGTTGGCAAGGAATGAAAAATTCTATTCCTGGGGTGTATTTTTTCAATAATTGTCGGTAACTTGTTTAACTGGTTTCTTCTTTTTCTTATGACCAAATACAATGATGATTTCAATGCATAGAGCTGAGTTAGGGCAAAGTGTATCCCCAAATATAACATGGATAATAAGTAGGTGAAAGAACAATTTAAATTTTTGGGTTCTATCTACACTCCTTTACCTACTTTTGTCCTTGCAACACTGCCATTTTCTTGGTTATCCTGCTTTTATGTTATGAATATACATGAGCTAGCTAAGATGCCTGTTTTGAATGGTTCCTGGGCAAAGCTCTGCCTAGGGCTCAACTTAGCTTTTTCTACTACTGACCTTTTAACTGGCAGAATAAATATCATAATAAAAACAATATCCTCCTTCATTACGGTACTCATACAGCCAGTCAAAAATGTAATCACCGTGTTGGAGAAATCCTTTCAGTTAAAATGACATGCAATCATTGCAATCCTGATTAGCTGACAGTGTAGTTTCTTCCAGCTTGCCTTTAGTATTATGCCTCTGGATTGTTTAGGAGATTTCCCAGGCTTTGATGTCCCACAAGTGTATGGATTATAGAAATTCAAAATCTTTTCTATTTAATATTGTGGATCAATGTACCAGAAGAATGGAAACAAATATTTATTAAATCTTACATCCCACACAATTTCTGAATGGATAATCTAACAAATTCAAGTTAGAAAATGTTCAATAATTTCGTTGCCATATTTTTTATCAGCTTTCAGATTACAAAATCTTTAATATATACCTGCCCCTGAATCGTTATCATGATCAGAAAGCCACTGATATTAGTTAGTATGAATAATAACCCAACTAATAGATATTTGGACAGATAGGCAGAACTAGCGGACCTTGTATCCTGAACCCTGATTTTTATAGCTTGCTTCATGTCTTCAAAATTCCTATAGCAGTCTTTTAGAGATTACTGTTAAGAAATGTTCCCAAAGATTTGCTTTAATCATGGATTTCAGATTCTTATCCTCCGCCTGGGCATTTTCTCCTTTTCCTATATTAGTTCAGGCTCCTCTTTTATCTAGCAACAACTTAAGTGCCCTTTCATTAATGCCTGCTAAATACGTAGTTCTCTTTTACATGCAGAAAACTATATTTGAGGCAATAAGAGTTTTATGAGATAGATATTTCGAACCATTATACTTGGCAAATACACATTGCAACAAAAACATTCATAACCTGTTAAAACACAGCTGCTGTCAACATTCTTCTTATTAGCCAGACCCAACTTGTCTTTGGAATTGGACTATAGTTGAGCTGTGGCTCCCTGTGATTGAATTGTGTGTTTTATTAATCAAAGCAAATAAATAAAAGTAATGGATGCTTTCAAGATGTCAGAGTTATTTGCTGAGAAAGAGGGAAGCACAATACCCATGGTTTTTCTCTGACAGGATTTATCTTTTGTTTTTCAGTACTGTTCAGTCATTGATCTGGCAGTAATATTGTTTTAGTGTACAACCTAGGAGTTCTGCCTTTACATGAATTTCTGGATGACATCTGAGATTGCCCTTGCTGAAATTTGGCACAGTGCCTTGTAGTTAATAAGGTATTCTGAGAAGAGATTGGATGTGGCTAGTCTTCTCACTGATTGCCTGGAAAATCAAAGTAAAAATTATGATTAGTGACATCTTCATATGTAAATATAGGATCTGAGAGGTTGTAGCAAACTTTGAAGGGGAAAAATTAAATGCTTTCCAAGAGTAAAGATTTAACATATCTGGAAATTTAGCAACATAGGGAAGAAATGGGAAAATTCCAACTTTAAAGGAGAAAAATCCATGATAGCTGTGAAAAATGCAAATTCCATACCAAGAATGATTAGAAAGGGGATAAAAATGGGTGTGTAGCAAGGGAGGTGGTAGTTGTACTTTTCTGTGTCAAGAGAAGCAGATTTTCCTAGAGGATCCAGGTATATTTCCAGCATGGAAGTTCCACCAGGCAGGTAGCTTTGCAATGCCACCACGTGTGCTGGAATGGATAGATGTTTCTCCTCAATTGGAGTCTGAATAAAGCAAAATAGGAAAACCTCTCTCCCTATTTTCTCCTTTTAACCAGGGTTATGAAAGCCAGTTTGCTGTAATGATTAAGGCATCAGGCTAGAAACCGGGAGACCATGAATTCTAGTCTACCTTAGGCATGCAGCCAGCTAGATGACCTTGGGCCAGTCACTTTCCCTCAGTCCTTGGAAGGAGGCAGTGGCAAAACACTTCTGAAAAACCTTACCAAAAAAGCTACAGGGACATGTAGTTGTAGTCTTTCTGACATGAAGGGAAAACTAAATGATCCTGAATGCACAATTGAGCCAAGTGCTCAGGAACATAAATTATAATCAAGTTATTCAAATACCTGGATTTCTATATACATGTCTCTGCATTTAAATTGGTAGTGCTCCTGAAGATCTAGCTAGAGGGAAGATTAGCTACGAAAGAAGAAATAGTAATAACACTAGGCCACTCAGCTAGTCTGCAGGCCCCACGACAATCTTTTAATTCCTTTATATAAATCTACATGATATAGCACATAATGTAGAATTCTTTTCCTTCTCACAAAGTTGGGACCCAGAGAAATTAAATGGTTGAATAGTGAAAATCCACAAAAGAGACAAGGAATGTGGAGATCACATAGTTTAGATATAGAATTCAGTTTGAAACATGACATTGCTACCAACAGTAGAAGCTTTAAAACACGGCCCAAGTAATTCATGGATAATTAACTTATGAGAACTGTACCTCTAGAATTAGAGAGAACATACTTCTGAATATCATCTGCTAGAAAACAATAGCAAATGAGCTTTTGCTGAAGTCTTGATTCTCACTTTCCTGACTAGTCAAGGCAAACAAAACCCAAAATTTAGGAAAGTTCATACCAGATCAAGAAGTGGGGTGGGTGAGGTAGATATAACTGATTATATGGTTAAATTCCCAGGAATTCAGCTTAAACTCATGAGTTCATGATGTGAGTCTTCATAAATCCTACTATGCATGGGAAGCTCTGATGATTAATATCTTGATATAATTAGTTGAGGAAAAGGATGTTCCAGATAACATTTGACTGAAAGATATGAAATGCCACGAATCTCAGAAAGCAGAAGACTGGCAAATAGATTGTTGCCTAGGCCATGAAACAAACACAATATACTCCCTAACTACCTTCACCATTGATATAGATAACAGATACTCCATTCAGTGCATTTGAAAGAGTGCGTTGGAGAAGTTGTATCTTGGTTATAATGTATGCTTCCCCGAGTGACTTGTTGATTATCTCGGTTATGATGTATGCCACTCAGAATCACTTATTGAGATGAGTGGCTATAGAAATCAAATAAATAAAAAATAAATACAGTCAGTATCTATGCAGTTATGACTTTTGTTGTAGCTAAATCATTCTGCATTTTGATGGTTGCAAGAAAGTAATTGTGCGAGGGTATAATTTTAGTTTTGTAAAGGACAAAACTAACTTTGTGGTGGATATGCTATCCAGGAGCCATATGAAGCCATATCTGAGTTTATGAACTCCAACAAGACATACATATTCTATTTGTTGTCATGTAATATTTCATTATAATTATTAAATTGTTCCTGAAAGTTCACTAACAACTGATTTGGGTTTAGAGTACATCCAAGAAACTACAGTAATAAGTTAGGCCCTCTTTTGGCATACTCTTCACCTTCAACCTCAATTGAAAGATGGGAGTATAATGAATTAAGGGGTCTTTTAATTTTGAGTGACTTACTGGTTACTGGGGAACTTTTAAGTAGTCAAATGGCAGTCATCAAGCATAAGGTAACTTGAGCACCTGCAGGGTGAGGAAGAATCATCTGTAGCAGGAAAGAGCTGCTATGTTCAGTTTTGTTCTTGTGTTCTAGTCTAAGTGTATGCAGGCTGTGCCATTTTTCTGGGGATCTGATACAGTTGTTGCACACTGTTGGTGCAATGTATTTCACATTGGACCATCTTTTTCTTTTTGGCTTTATAAGACTAATACCATTTTGACTTTATACACTGTTATAGGATAGACCAGTGGTTTTCAATATGTGGCCCGTGGACCTCTGGGGGGCTGCAATGTCATCACGGGATCCGCGAAGCGTCGAAGAAATGTTATGAGTTAAGTCTTGGTGGTCTGTGGCCACAAAAGATATTTAAAGTGGGTCCGTGGTGAAGAGAAGGTTGAGAATCACTGGGATGGACTAATTCCTCTATAGGAATTATCTTTAAAATTCCTATTTCTGTGTTATTCTTTGGTGATGTGTTTTACATGGTGCACTACAGGTAGACCTCGACTTACAACAATTCGCTTAGTGACTGTTAAAACAAAGTTAAAACAGCGCTGAAAAAACTGACTTATGACTATTTTTCACACTTATGATCGCTGCAGCATCCCGGTGGTCACGTGATTTACATTCGGATGCTTGACAGCTGACTCACTTTTATGACGGCTGCAGTGTCCCGGGGTCACATGATCACCTTTTACAACCTTCTGATAAGCAAAGTCAATGGGAACCAGATTCACTTAACAACTGTGTTACTAATTTAACAACTGCAGTGATTCACTTAACAAATGTGGCAAGAAAAGTTATAAAATGGGACAAGATTCACTTAACAAATTTTTAACTTAGCAACAGAAATATTGGGCTCAATTGTGATTGTCAGTTGAGGACTATCTGTAGTTCCATTATGACAAGTATCTTTTGGCTTAGAAGGCTATTTGATCCTATGATATAAACTTTGAGCTCATATTTCTGACTTTATACCAGGTATGAATTGTGTATAAATTCTGGCTGCCAAATATACAAAGCACTTGAGGAACTGTTGGAGAAGAAGCAGGCTGTGGACATTTTAGTAAACTATTTTTGAAATCTGTTACATCAACATCAGTATCAGTTTTAGGGCATGCTGCATGGCTATTCATTTGCAAAGTCTTACACAGAAACAGATTACAGTCCATGGCCAGAAAGCACAGTTCCAGAAAGAAACATCCATTGTTATCCCTGTGTTTTTCAATTTTTCAAGTATGAGAGGCAGCTGCAAAATGTCTTACTGTTCTTGTATTTATGGCATTTTAGGAGATCAGTTTTGTTTTCTGTACATATTCTTTGCCATGTTTAGAGCCAGTTTGGTTGAGTAGTTAAGGCATCAGGCTAGAAATCAGGAAACTTTTGAGTTCTAGTCCTACCTTAGTATGAAAGCCAGTTGGGTGACTTTGGGCCAGTCACTTTCTCCCAGCCCAATCTATTCCAGGGTTGTGTGGGGAAAATTGGAGAACGAAGGAGTTTTAGATATGCTTCCCACTTTGAGTTATTTATTAAAAAAACAAGCGGAATAAAAATAAGTAAAAAAAAAAGGGGCCTTTAGCTATCTGTGTGTACAATGACTTGAACACCAGCTGAAGCTTCTCTGACCTGGTTTGTTGCCTTTTCTACCTATAAATGCTTAGTTGGGTGACTGAAGTCTTTTAGCAACTACCTGCAATCCAGGGGTGGGTTCCAACTTACCTTGCTGCCGGTTCGCTCCCTCCTGCGCCATGTGGGTGTGCCTCGTGGGCGTGTGCGCTTTGCGCGTATGCGCATGCACAGTAACAAAACAAAAAAAACAAAGCCGAAAAAAAGATGGCGACCGCATGCACAGTGCCAGAAGTCAGCTTCTGCGCATGCTCAGAAGGGGAAAAAAAATAAAAAAAAAATAAAAAAAAATTCAAAAAAAGATGGCGGCCCCCATGTACCGGCACCGACCGATCCGGTTCGGTGACATCATCGTGACATCACCAGTGGGCCACTACCGGTTCGGGAGAACCGGTCTGAACCGGGAGGAACCCACCCCTGCTGCAATCCCATTAACATTCCTTGGTCTTGTTACAGGTCTTTGATCAGTTCATAGTGGAAAGTCTTTTTTTTTTAAGGGAGGTTGCATCTATAGTTTTTGGGATAAAGTTTTTCCAAAGTGCCAACAATCTACATGGTATGTTCTTCCTAAGTGAAAAGTCCAAAAGAGCTCATAGCTGAAAAGTTTAAGGGGAAGACCCCAACAATTTTTTTCTCTGAGAGCCTAATGGTACATTAAGAAACTGAATGGAAATGGACTGGAGTTTGTAGTTAAGTGCTTCAGGCATGTTTGTAATCCTACTTGAGACAAGCTGATATATATTTGCAGCATGTACAATCTCATAACAGTAACCGAAGAAAGGAAGTAGAGTGCAACTATACTTCACCTGACACAAGATTATATTTTATAATATCAGAAAAACATTTGTGACTGAAAGAGCAATGGAGGAGGTAATTCTCCATAAGAAAGAGAATCAAAGAAATAAGCCCAGTGCACAACAATGTCAGTCAGAAACAAAGAAAATAAAAGATATTTTTCATTATTGTTACTCAGAAACAGATATCAGCCTCTCACGGATGAAATAGGCCCTGAGTCTTCAGGGGAGAAAAAAGAGACACTGTGAGTCCCTGAAGGGCAGATTGCACACAGTTTTATTCTGCAAGAAGATAAATCAGTAACTGCACTGATAATTATTTCTTCTTGCTAATTCATGTGGGGACAAATGATGTTGCAATTACAACCATACCACTGTAAATTTTGAAATTCTGGGAAGGAAAGTTAAGAACCTTGTAAACTGAGATGGAATTCTTATCCATCTTTCTAATCCATGCAAGGTACTGGAAAAGAAGAGTTCTTTAAATAATATTGATAGAATACATTGATGTCTGGATCCCAGGTTATAGTTGTATGCTGTATAGTTGTGCGCTGTAGACAGAAGTGATAGTGTTGCTGCAATAGAACCCATTAAGCCACTCAATGACAAAGAAGAGTATTCTCATAAAATCCATGGCTTTATTTATACACTGATTCTCAGAGTATAAGAAATAAAGAAAATGAGTTCCACATCCTAGCATTTGAAGAAAAACATGATTTAGGAGGTACAATGGAAACATACCAAGATCTCTTCCATAAATGACACACATAGCATCTGAACAATAAAATTTATTCAAATGTAAAGAAGCCATAAAAAGGGAAAATAATTTGCACAGTATGTTAGAACTATCTTCCTCTGCTCAGAAACACAAATGAATTAATTGGATAATCATAGGTATTTTCTGGAATTAAATCAGGGCCAGATTGAGAACAACTGATGTCCTAAGCATAGTTCAACTATGCTGCCTCTTTGCCCTTTCATTGCTTACAGCCTGACAAGATACTAAGACTCAAAAAGTGCTTTAAAAAAACCCCGTCCAGTGTGGCAGTAAAAGAGTTAAAGATGTGATAGGAAAAAAACCCCATGTGGTGTCCCCCTTACCGTGGGGCCTTGCCTTATGCACATACTTAGTTTGCTTCACTGTTAATCCAGGACTGGTTAAATAAATGGAAAAACAATAAAAGCAAAATTATTATAGATGTCTACAATTGCATGTTCAACTATATTCAATATATGGGTGATGTTTTCTAAAACTAAAATGCGGATCTTTCAAACAAGCCTGAAGTAATAGTGGTAGGGGACTTGAATTACCTCTACATCTGTTGAGAGAGAAACATTGCCAAGTATTGTCCTTTCAGGCAGTTCCCAACTTGTTAACCAGTTTTTCTTTAGTGAAGGAGAGAAGAATTAGAGGATAAGCAATCTTTCACTTGATATTAACCAAAAGGGAAAACTAAGTCAACAAAATGAACAAAAAAATGAACATGGAGGAATCATTATTATACATTCAAGGATAACTAAAACAGTGCAATTGAATTTGTATCTTGGACTTCAAAAAACTGGATTTTAATAAATTCAGAACATAAATAATTACGATTCCACATCAGGAAAACTAATGGGAAAAGAAGCTTAAGATGAATAGATATTTTTAAGACTTATTTGCAGTACTTTTTAAAAAAAATGCAAACAATTCCACTGGGGAAAAAGGAAGCAGAAGAAGCTGTTTCTGAAAATAGAAAATACATAAAGTGAAAAGTGGGACAGATCACTAAGGAAGAAGAGATAAAGGAAGACTTTATCTAAAATAAAATATATTTTATTATATAAAATATATAGAAGGGGACAAAAACCTATTTCCCCTCCCAGTTTGTAACCGTTGGTTTAAATATGCTTTTATTCCAATATCTTTGTCTTCTGAAATGTTCCATAACCTATGATAATTAGGGTGTTGAAAGGAAAATCCTGGTTCAGTTCCAAGCTGGGAGAAAGACACTGGAAACATGGAGGCTGATTGGAAAGATGGTTTATTGATGAAGCAGAACCACATAGGTTTGTGGTTCTAGGCAGCTGACAAAATGGAGTTGAGAGTGGTTTTTTTTTAATACTTTCTCTGGGCTTTGTATTTGAGCTTCCTGTTCCTGTGCAAGAACATGTATTCTATTGGCTGTTGTTAGATTCCCATGAGATTATGTGGGGGTCATAGCTGGCAAAAGAGGAAATGCAAATCCTAGGTGCTTGTCTGAGCTAATCTGGTCAACCTCTGGCTTATTGTTTATCTGAGCTCCCAGGTTTGAAGTTTGGACTGCTCTGGGATGGCGCAATGAAGGGGCTTGTGTTCTGAAAGGGTGTTGGACAATTCCTATTGTGGCTTAATGGCTTTCGTCCTGTGTTGGATCTTGGGTGAGGGGCTGCTTCTAATCTTACCATTCCTCCTTTGTTTCAAAATATCCTGTCTTGAATGGATTACCAAATCTGCATTTCTAAAAGCTGACCTCCTCAGTTTCTGCTTGGGGCAGGGAAACTGGGGCTCATTTCTGAATAGGCTGGCCCAATCTTTCTTAATGGGCACAAATATCTGCTGGGGGCTATTAAGAAAGTCTGAGTCCACTTTCTGTCTTTAAGAGCATGTTTCTCCATTTCTCCTTTAGGAAATATAATATTCTGCCTTTTTAATATTTCCCAAAATATTTCATTCTCCTGGGGGGTAGGTGCTGACTTTCTATAAGGGGGAAGGGGGTTGTCTGTCAGAAATGGATTTTTGTGCTAATAGCAAAGAGATCTGATTCCTAAAATCTGTTGCATATCTATTTTTTTTAAAAAAACGAATGTCTTGCTTGTATAACTGAGAAGGAAGGAAATAATTTATGCTGTTTTAGATATCAAATAAAATTATCCTGGTTACTTGAATTGTTCCCAGGGGGGCTTTTTTTTTCAACCAGTCTACTACATATTATTCCCAGGAAAAGGAGGTTGGTTGAACTCGGAAGATAATCAAGAACAGGGCAATAGTATCTTACTTTAGAGAGTAACTTAAGAGAAGTGGAAGCCAGAGAAGATGACAGGAGACCTGAAAGTTGTGGGAATATTTGCAGCCTTGATCTGAAAACTGTAGAACTGCATGGCATGGAAAATTTCTACACGTTTCTGTATAATGTAATGTTATATAACTCATATCAAAAGGTGAAAGGAGAAAGAGCAAATTGCAGAGGCTTTCTGAGTCTGTGTCAGGATCTTACTACATAAAGCTACCAAAAGAGTCAGCCATTGTGACTTGCTGACAAGTTGACTGGAAGGTGCCATGATTTGGAATTAAAATTACGTTGATCACTTAAAAAAAAAACCAGCCCTCCACTCAGCAATAATAAAAATTAAGTGATGGTAGTTGATTATCTCTACATTTTTTTTGTTTCTATGGTTTTTTTTTAAAAAAATCTCAGATTAAGAATTCTTTTTCTGGGGGAGGATAGCCAAATTTTGTGAGTGTCAGAAACTGGCAATGAAATCTTTTCTTGCTTCTTTTCTCTAGTAGAATTGGGAAAGTGCTGTTTCAAAGTGATTCAGATTTGAAACTTGTGTATCCCAGTTTGTAGTACTTGGTGTGTGTGTGTGTGTGTGTGTGTGTGTGTGTGTGTGTGTGTTCAAATCAGTGTTTACTCTTGTTGATTGCCTGGACAAGCTCCAGCAGTTTTCTTGGAAACATTTCAGAAGTGGCTTACCGTTGCCTGCTTTCTAAGACGTCCAGGATCACCCAGCCTGGCTCTTAGTATTTGTTATATCTAATAAATAATATTTGTTTGTTTGTTTGTTTGTTTGTTTGTTACATTTATATGCTGTCCACCTCACCAATAAGGCGACAGTGAAGTAGATTATATGTTAATAGCAATAGCACTTAGACTTATATACCGCTTCATAGTGCTTTACAGCCCTCTCTAAGCGGTTTACAGAGTCAGCATATTGCCCCCAACAATCTGGGTCCTCATTTTTACCGACCTCGGAAGGATGGAAGGCTGAGTCAACCTTGAGCCTGGTGAGATTCGATCTGCCAAACTGCTGGCAGCTGGTGATCAGCAGAAGTAGCCTGCAGTACTGCACTCTAACCACTGCGCCACCACGGCTCATGTTAAGAGATAACAGCTGTCCCAACATCACCCAATGAATTTCACCGCTTGATGAGCTATGCTCATATGAAATAAAATCAATATTTGCATGACATTATCTATTTTTATACAGACAAATAAACTCATTGTAATGTAATCCACACTTTATAGAGTTTCTTCTTATTTTTTTAAAGTTTTCTTCTGGTTCTCTTTCACAATGAGGATTAAAGGACTTTTGCTTTCTTTATAAAGGATAAAAGTATGACTTTAATGGAATGTTTATCATAATCATATTTAAAATATAACTTTTTATTATACTAGTAAGAATAATAGATAATTTGCTGTGAGATTTAAAAGCCATTTCCTATATCATGAACATTAACGTATAAAATTTGTACATGATAACATAAGTTCCATCCATTTTTTTTTACAGAATTGTATACTTAGGATACAATTAAATTAAATTAAATTAAATTAATAATTAAATTAAAAATACAAAAAGGGATGCAGTGGCTCAGTGGCTAAGACGCTGAACTTGTCGATCGAAAGGTCGGCAGTTCGGCGGTTCGAATCCCTAGTGCCGCGTAACAGGGTGAGCTCCCGTTACTTGTCCCAGCTTCTGCCAACCTAGCAGTTCGAAAGCAGGTAAAAAATCCAAGTAGAAAAATAGGGACCCCCTTTGGTGGGAAGGTAACAGCGTTCCGTGCACCTTCGTCATTTAGTCATGCCGGCCACATGACCATGGAGACATCTTCGAACCGCGCTGGCTCTTCAGCTTTGAAACGGAGATGAGCACCGCCCCCTAGAGTCGGGAACGACTAGCACATATGTGCGAGGGGAAACTTTACCTTTACCTATACTTAGGATGCCAGAATTAGGAACTGTTTCAAGTCATATACAGGTAGTCCTCGATTTACAACCATTTAGTGACCAGTCAAAGTTACAAAGGCACTGAATAAAGTGACTTATAACTGTTTTTCACACTTGCAACCGTTGCAGCATCCCCATGGTCATATGATCAAAATTCAGATGCTTGGCAACTGGTTCATATTTATGACAGTTGCAGTGTCTTAGGGTTATGTGATCAGCTTTTGCGACCTGTCAAGCAAAGTCAATGGGAAATCCAGATTTAGTTAACTACCATGTTACCAACTTAACAAATGTAATGAATCACTTAACAACAGTGGCAAAAAAGTCATAAAATGGGCAAACTCACTTAACAAATGTTTCATTTAGCAACATAAATTTTGAGCTCAATTGTGGTCATAACTCGAGGACTATTAGTATAATGTTAAACATTATTTGATGTTGTATTAAGTGTAATGTATCCGTTAATCAGGAATGTGCAAACCTATAAAAAATGTCAGGCATAATAAATAGACCAAAAATGAAAAAAGAAACCTTAAATCGAATAGAATTCATTTATATTTCTTAGTATATTTCCAGATTCATTCTCAAACAATTAAATCTCTCAAACTGTTAAATTATAGTGTATTAATTTGTATAAAATTTCAATGTGATATGAAAAAAAAATATTTAAAACACATCATCATGTTCAGACTTACAACAAACCATTTCCCACTCTGCCTTGTAGAATCAACTTTTCAAAATCCCATATGTTGCAGCTTCTATAGCAATTATTTCAAAGGAGAAAAAAAGTGGAAATAATGTATATTACCCATATCATAATTCTGTGTACAGTTGTCCTCTTTTGGGGCTGTCAAAATTGATTCTAGTGATTCTAATGAAATAAAAAAGACACTGGATAATTCCATGTGAATTTAAAGATTCACATGGAATATTTTATCAAAAAGCTTAAGGTCAGTAAAAAGAGAATCACAGGTTAATATGAAATAGCAATAAAGCATCTCAGGAAGTCAAGGTAGGTCTGAAGGATCTTTCCCTATATTTTCTTCCACTTATTCATTATTGCCCCCTCCCCCAATCTGTTTTGTTCCCTAAATTGGCTTAAAAGGTGCAGGAACTATCTATAATCAGTAAGTCACAATTGACCAACTTATAGGAATTGCTGTTAAATCAGCCATTTGGAGACCTACTGTTTCAAAGACAATGAAATTGATAAAGCAGGATTTATATTTAAGGCAACTAAGATAACTAAGACTCAGTGGGTGCTGAGAATGCAAGGAGGTAGAAGGTTTTTCTTTGACTAGCAAGAACTGGTGGAAAAACTTGATGGACTTTCATGGAGGGTGACAATTGCAAATGAAAGGACACAGGCTTAATCTGCTGGAGGATCATAAATGGCCTATGAACCTGGCATCCAGCTTCTTAGAGGCTCTAGAAGAAACTAAGAATTTGGTAGAGAGCCTTCAGCAATTGGTGGCCCTTCCTGTCAATGGGCATCTGCAGTCGCCTTGTAGGACTGTTTAGCCTGCTCCAGCTGCTGTTTTCAACAGGGCTTGGGCAGCCAGCTGCTGTTACAAAAATCCACTGGCCCTGCGACAGAGGCTTCCTCCCTCGAAGCTGCCAGTAAAACCCTCAGGTATCTGCCATGCAAAGCTTGGAAGGGGGTCATAGCAATCAATGTATGGAGAATGTTACTATACAAAAATTCTGCTGGGGAAACAATGAGGGCCAGTTATCTTGACTATAGGTGCAGTAACATCTTAAGTATTGCTAAAGCAGCTGGTTAGTTTTCTCAGCCTCATTATTTGTGGAAGGATGATGGGCTGAGGACAAACTGACCTGGATGTTCAAAAGTTGGAACAGTGCCCTCCAGAACGTGGAAGTACATAGACTGCTCCTGTCTGCTATCAGTCTGGATATCATGCCTCTATAGCAAAAGTTGTGGTCCAAAAAGAGTTGCACTGTTTCTTTGGCAGTGGGCAAACAGTTGCAAGGAATAAAATGAGCCATTTTGGTAAATAGATCCACAACATATTTATAACCATGGATTGGAGGTAGGTCAGTAATAAAAACCATAGAGACTGTAAGCCAAGGATGGGGTGGTATTGGAAGCAATTGTAAGAGCCCTATTGCCTTCTGATGTTACATAGCCCTTGATGTTCACTACCATTTTAGATCACCATAAATCTATTACTGTTCTGTGCAATGTCTTGAACATTCACCCATGCTCCGCTCTCTGATTATCATGGCAAAGCTGCAAAACATCTTCTCTCAAAAATGGGAGAACTAGTATTCTTCCCTTGTGCTTCAAAGTCCCTCCTTCTACTAAAAAAGGGGACACATTACCTGGTGGGGCCTCCTGGTGGTCATCCATCTGGGCCCATGAGAACTGTTCAATGGGTTGCTATGTCTTGATCCTGGCAATTAAGTCCCCGGGGCATTCATGTGGCTCCCAAGATTTCGGTTGCATGGGAATTTGCCAGAAATTAAGAAATTAAGAGGTTGTAAAATGCTTGCAGTAGCTGGGTGTTTGTGAGTACTCAGGTTTACATGAAAGTGCATCTGGCATCAAATTTTTTGAGCCTGGGACATATTGAATATAAAAGTCAAATTGGGAGAAAAACTGACTCCATCTCATTTGCCTTGGAGAAAGTGGCTTAATCTGTTGCATTATTTCCAGATTCTTATGGTCTGTATTGACTACTGTGGGCCAATGCATGCCAGAAAATCTCTTCATTGGTCAAAAATTGATTTAACTGCTAATAGGTCTTTGTTAAAAATGTCATAGTTTCTGGGGAAGTCAATGTTCTGGAGTAAAACACACAAAGCAAAAGGTGGTTTTCCCTTCTTCCTGCAAGAGGACTATACCGATAGCCACATCAGAGGCATCAGGCCAATGAATTTCGGATGGATCGGGATGGTAAAAAAGGGATTGTTATGCAAAGAGTTGTTTTAATTCCTAAAATGGCACCGCCTGCTATGTCCTCGTCCAGGTAAATTTCACTCCTTTTTTTAACGGCTGATTTAGGGACAGAACCCTTTGCGCAAAGCTTGAAATAAACTTTCTATAATGTTTGCAAAGCCTAAGAAACTCTGAACATCGTTTGTATTCTGCCATGAAAGCACTGTGTGCATTTTCTGGAGATCCATTTGGACTCCATGTGTGGAAATATGGTAACCCAAGAAATCTAACTGCTTGAAATCAAATGCACACTTTTCTAATTTAGCAGAGGTGATTTTCCCTCAATCTATTCAAGACCTGCACATGATGGTCAGGCAGTGTTTCATCTTCAGAGTAGATTAGGTTGTCACCCAGGAAAATCACCTCAGATCTTTCAATTATATCAGAAAAAATCTGGTTCATAAGTCTAGAAAACACTACTCCTAATCCAAACAGCATTATGGTGTGTACAAACTACCTGGTGTTGAATGCAGTTAAAATTTAATGGCTCTCTTTGATTCTGATGAGTGTACACATTTTGAAGATCCAACTTGGTAAAAATGCAGGCACTTTACAATCTATCCAGTGTCCGATATGAGAAGGTAGTGGTCCCTTACTGTAATGGAATTAAGGGTCTTGTAGTTGTGGATGGTTCTCATTGCGACCTCACCTTTTGGGTTTGAGGAATCTGGGTCTTGCTTCTTAGGAACAAAGAAGGTTGGCAATGAAGCCAGTGACTTCGAAGGTCTGATAAAGCCTTTTTGTAGGTTAGAGTCCAAATACTACTTTAAAATTGATAGCTCCTTAGCCAACATGGGATACTGCCTCTTAATGGGGAATTTAGCAACCCCCCCCCCAGGACCAAATCAATAGCACAATTGCAGTTTTTAGATGGGGGAAGGGCTGCTGCTTCCTCTTCCCTGAATACATCTGTGAAATTTGTGTACTTAGCCAGTAACTTTGCCTCTCCCCCTCTGGGGCTTTCTTCTGCTTGACACAAAGGTGCTGTTGGCTGAATATGGTGAAATTGGCAAGCTGGGGTGATAAAGACAAAGACCCTATTTCCCAATTTATTGTGGGGTTGTGAAGCTTCAGCCACTCTGATCCTAAGATGTGAAGGTGGTCCATGACATAAAGGGGTAACAGTTCTGTACGTTAAACTAATGCCATCTGCAGTGGGATTATGTTTTCCATACTTGGGACCACTTTTAAGACTTGGCCATCTATTGTTTCTACTAGCATTGGAGTAACCAGATTAACTGTGTGGATCTGCAGGGCTTGACTATTGTGAAGTCTATAAAATTGGCTGTTGCTCCAGAATCCACTAATGCTATGAGCCCTTCTTCCTGCTTATGTGATGACTCTCCCCAGATACCTCCCCAGGTGTCAGCTCAGAGGAAGATGAACCCGTTCCAGGCACGTCTGGAGGGGAGTTGGTTAATGGCTCCAAGCAGCCATCTGACAGGGATTTGGCTCAAGCACAGCTGCAGCAGGACAGTCCTGAGGCTTCAGGCAGAGAAAGCATATAGCTGTAGCCAGTTAGTGATGAAGAAGAGGAACTGCCTTCTGCACTTGATCCAAGAACACGTAGGGCAGAGAAAAGGCAGGAGCAGAGAAGGACAGCCAGATTACTCATGAGGAGAAAACCTCACTCTTCTTGATGGGCTGCACCAGAAGCTGGCTATTTAGCCCAACAGACAGATGGAAGTGATGCTGGGAAGGTGTTTGTTTCCTAGCTGTGTGTTTTCTGGTCATTGTGATTCTTGCCTTGCTTTGGATTGACACCATACCTTGACTTGGATTGTGCCTTGTGAACTCTGGACTTTTCTTGTCTCATGAACCCTCTTGTATTGTGGATTTAATTTTGCCTGGTGGGTTTATTTTGATTGAGAAACTTTCAAGTGTCTTGTGGACTCATTGGCCATTGCTCCGTGGTCTGCTTGTGAGTGGACTTAATTGGGACAGTTTTGGGTTTTTGGTGAAGGGAGTTGCGGGGGAATATTAATAAACCCACTAAATCACAGGGGTGTGTGTGTGTGTGAGAGAGAGAGAGAGAGAGAGAGGGAGAGAGGGAAAGGGAGAGAAAGAGAAAGCACAGTCCACGGGGTAAGGTGAAAATAACAAATTTATAGCAACATACCTTGATTTAGATCAGTGGTTCTCAACCTTTCTAATGGCACGACCCCCCCGCTGCCCCCTCCCCGGCGGGTCACCAGACAGCTGATAGCGATGGAAGCGGGAGACTTTGCCCGGATGCCACCATTTGGGTTCTTTTACCTTCTGCGCATGCGCAAAGCATTCTGCGCATGCGCAGAGGGTAGAAGAACCCAAATGGCGGCGTCCGGGCTACCAGCTGACGGCGACCCGCAGGCATGGCCGAACCGGGACCTTTTTACCCCTGCAGTGACGGTGGCACCAAGATGGCGGGCTAACGCGCACGGCGACCCCTGTGAAATGGTCGTTCGACCCCCAAAGGGGTCGCGACCCACAGGTTGAGAACCGCTGATTTAGATAGTGTCGAGCCCTCTTTAGTGATTGAATAATCTCTCCTACATGCTGTTGCAAGAGTGACTGTTATTGTTTCCCTGGGCTTAGACTGCGCTCAGTACAGTCCTCTCCTTTGCTATGGCTGGATAGTCTTTCCCCTCTTCTGAGGCTCTGGTAGGATAGGTTCTTAGTAGATGCCCAGATTCTCCACAGTAAAAACAGAGTGTCAAGTCTCTTTATCTCTGTCTTTTTTCAGCAGCTGCTGTTCTCCTTTCTGGGTTTCTCCCCCCCACCCCAAACTCAGTTCCCATTGGCATCAGTGAGGGAAAGGTTGAATAGTGAGTCTTTGAATTCTGCTGTCTTTGCTGTTCAAACTGGCTTTGACTCTCTTCCAAGTGAGAGTGTATGATCACACAAAGTTGGTAGATTTTGCCCAGATTTTGAGGAACTCCTTGCCTTAGTAGGCTCAGTGCCGATTTGAACATTCAGTCCAAGCAATTAGAGCTGCCTCATTCCAGTATTCAGTGGTTAATTTGAATTCCATTATGTATAATCTGTCCCTTCTATTGTCCTGTTTAAGCTGCTGGATCCGGTGGGTCGCTGACATTCCTTTTACTGGATCTCCAAAGGGCCCTCTGAAGTTGTCCATGAAGTTCTGGTAATTATCCATCATTGCCTTCAAATGATTGGAAGTGCCCATTGAGCTGCTGACATCGTCAGAAGAATCAGCACAAAAGACACCCATGAGCAGTCGTTGGGAATTCTGCTGCTCAAATTCCCATATTCAACTCACACTGCACTATGAAGGTTTTCATCCTTTCTGATTCTCCTCCAAATCTTTCTGATAAACTCCCATGGCTTCTTTGCAACACTGGTTGTACTACTGGAGCTGCTGTGGCTGCCAGAGCAACGAAAGGTGCTGGCTGTGCCAGTTTCTATATGTGTTGCACCAGCTAAAGCACCATTGCCACCAAATTGCACATTTCATTCTCCATCCTGACACTGCAGCATAACATCCATTACTCCTTGGTCAGCTGACGCTTCTGCTTGGGTGTCAGTTGCCATCCTGGTAGCTGTTATTGCTCTCTGGGAAAAGTTTATGATTCTGAGAAGATTAATGTCACGCACAAATAGCCAGGTATAGACATAAAGAGTTCAGAATTACTGATTTATTGCTCAAGCCTATGATGTGCAGAAATCTTCTCAGGGTAACAGTTTTCACCTAGATAAAACTAGATAAGTTTCAGTGGCCTTGAACTTCATCCTCTTGTGACCACACAGAGACTCTAAACTGATTCCTCATTTGACTCCTCCCCTTGGCTCTGCCAGTCTCCCTGGAACTTAGATTTACTTAGAGCCGAGGTGGCGCAGTGGTTAGAGTGCAGCACTGCAGGCTACTTCAGCTGACTGCTAGCTGCAGTTCGGCGGTTCAAATCTCACCGGCTCAAGGTTGACTCAGCCTTCCATCCTTCTGAGGTGGGTAAAATGAGGACCCAGATTGTTGGGGGCAATATGCTGACTCTGTGAACCGCTTAGAGAGGGCTGTAAAGCACTATGAAGCGGTATATAAGTCTAAGTGCTATTGCTATTACTGCAAAGAAAATCAGAAGAATAGAAATTCTTTGTTTCTTTTCATTTTTTTTGCACTTTTTATTTTTTCCCCTTTCCTTTTTTTATATTAGTTCTTGTTAGTTTTTATCTTCTTTCCAAACTCTTAATAAAAATACAAAGAAACAAAGCTTCTGTACAAGTATTTATGAAATAACTGCTACAGCTGATCTTTCAAGGAGGCAAGGCTCTACTTGTCTGTGAGGGAATGAAACTGGGATTGCTGTCTGTTGTTGGGAAAACGGCTGTAGCCCCATAGAAACGCTTCCCACCCTGATCCCCTCATGCATTAATTCATTCAATTCACTCACTACTTTACTCACAAGCACCCATACCTGTTTTCCAGCTGCTAGTAATATTTGAGCCACATTCTGGTATTTTCAAGGATGTGCTGATGTCCAGAGGCAGCCACATGCCACCTATGCCCTTAGCTTACAAATGAAAAAGTTAAGTCAGAGAAGGGGTAATGTGTAGGAAATGAAGTAAGAAAACAACAAGCAGTTAGGAAAGCTGAAGTGATGACTAGAGATTGGCAGCTATTCTAGGCAAGCAAGTCAATTGCCACGGCCACAAACTACAATGAGCAGCATATCCTGATGGGATTACTACCTAGAACAGCGGTTCTCAACCTGTGGGTCGCGACCCCTTTGGGGATCGAACGACCATTTCACAGGGGTCGCCGCGCGCGTTAGCCCGCCATCCTGGTGCCACTGTCGCTTGCAGGGGTGAAATGCTCCCGGTTTGGCCGTGCCTGCGGGTCGCCGGACAGCCAGTAGCTACAGAAGCAGGAGACTTCGCCCACCTGCCCGGACGCCGCCATTTGGGTTCTTTTACCCTCTGCGCATGCGCAGAACGCTTTGCGCATGCGCAGAGGGTAAAAGAAACCAAACTCCTGCTTCCATTGTCATCAGCTGTTCGGCGACCCGCAGGCAAGCCCGAACTGGGAGCATTTCACCCCTGGTGCCACGCCCCCTTTGTCACCTTATCCCGTGCGGGGAGGGGGAGGGGGTCGCGGCGGCGGCGGGGTGTCGCGGGGGTGTCGCGGCATTAGAAAGGTTGAGAACCACTGACCTAGAGCTTGGAGTTGTGCTGGGATCTTGACAGCAACTAGCAAGGGGCCAATCTACTGAGGCAGACCTCATCCAACTAGTGTAAACATTTTTGGAAGGAAACAAAGGTCATGTAACACTTTACAGACTTCAGGTCTTTTGTTAGGACTAAGTGTTAAAGGACTGAGTATTAAAGATATATTTACATGGCAACATTACTCTACAAAATCTAGTAGGGTAAAAAGCAAGGTTGGAGAACATATGTGCTATAAGCATTGTCTACAGATCTGCTACACTGTAGTGTGTCCAGTCCTTGGAAAGCAAAGATCCTTCACACTTTCAGATCAATTTTATGCAAATAAATTAATTTTGCTAAAATAGTCTGTCTTCGGTTGCTATGGCAATATGTCTTTTCTTCACTGCTGCAGAGGCTTTCTATGGTTTTTCTCATGTCACTATTCCTTATATTTTCTTTCTTTCCTTTTCTTGCTCATCCTGTTATGACTAGTTCCCAAAGGTTTATTTTTGACATAGTAGAATTTTCTACTCATATACAGTAGGTGAGATTTATGATTGACAGAAAGAAGCAAAATCAACATGAGGTATATATATGGTTTTTATAACATTTCAGTTTCACTGTGTGTATCACTAAGCTACAACGAATCATCCAGTAAGACTGATAACTACTTAAGGGATAGGATTTTGATTTTACAGGTTACTAAAACATTGAGATCAGTAAGGCCTTAATATTGGCACTGACTATTTTGATATTATCCCATCATCTCAGCCTGATGTAGAAGAATTAACAGTTGCTGTTTAATTTTAATATTTCTCTCTATTGATTTAGGTCAAATGGTTTGTTCTTAATCCTTGTGTTACATTCACAAATAATGTGAATGTATGAACTAGTTAAAACATATGACTGCACCCAGATATCACTTCTGAAATAAAACTTATTGCTGGAATGATGTAATTTAGGGTAGGAGAAGGAAAGAAGATTAGTTTAACGTCAATATACATGGCAATTAAGTATTATCTGAGTATATGTCTTAGGGTTACTTTGTGCTTTTGATTCTTTGGAGAAACTTCTTTTTTTCCTGAGGCAGTGAAAGATTCAAGAAAAACATTGCTGCAGTTTTCCAAGGAAAAAAGAGAGGGGTTTTTTTCCAAAAGAGTTTGCTTGCATCTGGCAAAGCTCCTGAGGGAAGCTGATTGTGAAAGGCAGGGGACCTTGAAGCACTTTATTCTTCCAAATTATCATACAGAACAAAAAGTAGCACTGTGTGGCGCAAATGCTCCAATTTGTAGATCAGGCAAAATCACATATATCATGGATTATATGTGACAACCCCCTCCCAAGACTGCACCATCTAGACTCAGTTAAACTGCATGGTTTCTGCTATTCTGAAAGAAATCAAACCCAACATGTACAGTAGTTTGTTAAGCCTGTGATGAGGTTAACTTACATCAAAAAAACTTACACACAAAAAATAAAACAAATAACAGCAGAATTCAAAAGTCCAGTTTGACCCCTTTAGTCAGGGGTGGTTCTAACTTACCTCGCCGCCTGCGGCGCGTGGGCCAAAAATGTTTTAAAAATTCCCCCCAAAAAACAAGATGGTGGTGCATGCACAATGTCGGCAACTTGGCTTCTGCACATGCGCAGAAGAAAAAAAAACTAAAAAAACATTCCAAAAAAAGATGGCGCTGTCCACGGACCGGCACCAACCGAACCGGCTCCGTGATGTCACCAGCGGGTTGCTACCGGTTCAGGTGAACCGGTCCGAACCGGTAGGAACCCACCTCTGCCTTTAGTAATATAACTCTGAATCCCTGGGAGTCTGGAAAATATTTCTGCTACATAAAGCAGACTATAATCTTATTAGTAATAAATTTGTTTACCATATTTATGTATCATCAAATCAAGTTAAGTCACTGCCATTTACAGTACAAATGCAATTAAAAATATAACATAAAATACAAATGTAAAATCAAAATAGCAAGCAAAATATTCATAGATTAGTGCAATAATTGTTATCTTGACCATAGTGTCAAATCTAATCTAAATGGCAGCAAATAATAATTTTAGTCTTTCTAAATGAGTTCTGTGGAAAGATGCCAGGATAGGGACCAGCCAAGCCTTTGGGGAAGATTACCAAAGCAGAGAAAAACATTGTCCCTGAGCCCCCATCTCTCATACCTCATAGACATTGAGCATGATGCATATTCCTACCTAGGATTAACACATAGCATCAACTGGTTTCTCCTCAAAAAACATTCCTGAAGAAATCTGGGAGCCAAGCCACATAAGGTTTTGCAGGTTAAAACCAGCACTGAATTGCACTAAAAACATCAGAAAACCATGTGATGCCTACAGTACAACTGCAAGCAGTTCTTACTGCCAGTATATGGGCTGATGCATTTTGCACCAACCACAGGTTTTGAACAATTTTCAAACACAGACCCATGTAAACCACAAAATAGAAAAAATGATTATAACACTAGTTATGTATTAATCCCAATTTGCATTTCAGATAGGTGATGTTCTCTCTCAGAAAGTTTAACTTTATGGCAAATTTAGAGTGAAAAAATTATAATTTTGAAAATAATACCCCAAAAAGCATACATTTCATAGGGGCTGGTTACTTGAAGGACCATCTGTCTTTCATAATATCAGCCGCCTCAAGACTGCTAGAAGTTCTTTGTTCACACATCCGATGAGTGTTTCATTGGCCCAGTGATGGCATAGTTTAAAATATGGGAGGAAAATCTTCCAGTGATGTATACCCCTG
Organism: Thermophis baileyi; assembly: GCA_003457575.1. Taxonomy (NCBI): domain Eukaryota; kingdom Metazoa; phylum Chordata; class Lepidosauria; order Squamata; family Dipsadidae; genus Thermophis; species Thermophis baileyi. The sequence goes on from QLTV01000416.1 coordinate 368,649, forward strand.
TGGATTATTTATTTGTTTTTTCCTCCTTGAAGCTGGCTACAAAGTTGTGGGGAGGCAAACTGGATTAAAGATGACGCATTGCTTCATTTAAGACCCACAATTTTAGGTCGACATGCATTTGATGCCATAATGTAAATTATCATCAAGTTTGAATACAAATATTATATCTTCATTGTAGTGTTTAATGATCACCTGTATTATTTAGGTTTGGTTGCAGTGATTGACACTCGCACCAGATTTGCTTGCAGCAGTTCTAGGAAGAAAGAAAAAGCCATCGTCTTTCTTCCCTATTTTTCTGACATGGACCTAGAGAGAAGCAGAAAATGGGCAGCACTAAAAATTTGAGAGGAGGTGTAGCATTCATTCAGGAAAGTGGGATGATTTAGTCAGTACCTCTTAAAAATTTGGAACACTGGAATTATTATGCATATTATGTAAGTTTTTTCTGCTATGTAATTTCATGTGTGATTCATATATGGTCTAGTTTTAATGTAATTTAGTGTGAGTGGATATTTACGTGCAGTTGTTATGTATGGTATCAAAACAAAGGAAATATTGTCCGCAACCCAGTGTTGATCAGACCATAACTCCCAGCATCCACTGCTTGCCTTGCTAAAAGCATCTAAAGAGCAGTAGTTTAAGAAGGCAATCTTGACCCTATCAATTGTAATGGCTAAAGAAATATGTCAAGAAACATTAATCAAGTGGAGAAAAAACTATCTTCTGATGGGTATAAAGAATATATATCAATATACCTTTTCTATAAAAATGCCTATCTTAGTCTTCAAAGGCATGTAAGTAATAATATTTTTATAGGAATTATTTAATTAAAAACATGTATATAATTGGAAAGTGGGAAATAATTTTAAACATATGAAACAAAGTAAATTATTTCCATAAATAAAGAATCTAGAAATAATGAGGGAATGTTGCAGCAATACATGGCAGAATAACTTACATTTTTCCTCCATGGCAACAGAACAATTCAGTAGCTAGGAATGGAGTATAAACAGCCATAAAATAGTGCAAACTAAATATCTTGTAAAGCTTCCGTTAAAAATTAGCAAATTACAATATTTTTCAAATTGGGCATTCTACTTTCCTTCAACAGCAGTAGTATATATCAGAAGTATCCAGTTCTTTCTTTCAATTTATTACTGCCTAAATATTATTAGAATTACAGGTAGTCCTTGACTTACATCCATTCATTTAGTGACTAAAGTTACAACAGCACTGGAAAAAAAGTGACTTAAGACCATTTTTCACACTACCATTGCAGCATCCCTGTGGTCACATGATCAAAATTTGGACACTTGGCAACTGGCATGTATTTATGACAGGTGTAAAGTCCTAAATGACAGGGGTCATGTCATAAATGACACCTGTCATAAATATATGCCAGTTGCCAAGTGTCCTTTTGTGACCTTTTGACAAGCAAAGTTAATGGGGAAGCCAGATTCACTTAACAATTGTGTTACTAACTTAACAAGATTCACTTAGATGTGGCAAGTAAGGTCATAAAATGGGGCAAAATTCACTTAACAACTATCTTGCTTAGTAGCAGAAATGTTGGGCTTGATTGTGTTGAGGGTTATCTGTACCAACAACTGCTTGGCAGAGAATTCTAGAAACTGCAGTCCCAGCACATATGGAGGACTCCAGGTTGTGGAAGTCTGAGGAATGAGATTTAAAAAAAAAAAAAATTCAAAGAGAGCCAGTTTTTAGCATGAATGCCACAAGCAACATGGGCAACAAGAGAGTAAGAGCTTATGGACCTGCAGATACTTGTGCTATCCTGTAGTGTGTTTACTGTTAATGTAAATCAGAAGCCAAACAATATTTCAGTGTGACTTATGCATGGCAATGTGCTCTAAAATAACTTTCAAAGTTTACATATATATTACTTGACTCCCTTACAGATAGTCCTTCACTTACAACCACAACTAAGCCCAACATTTCTGTTGTTAAGTGAGACATTTGTTAAGTGAGTTTTGCCCCATTTTACGACTTTTTTTGCCAGAGCTGTTAAGTGAATCACGGGTTGTAAAGTTAGTAACATGGTTGTTAAATGAATCTGGCTTCCCCATTGACTTTACTTGTCAAAAGTTCACAAAAGGTGATCACATGACCCTGGGGCACTGCAAACATCATAAATATGAACTAGTTGCCAAGCATCTGAATGATCATGGGGATGTTGCAAAGGTCGTAACTATGAAAAACAGTCATAAGTCACATTTTTCAGTCCCGTTGTAACTTTGAACGGTCACTAAATGAACGGTTGTAAATCGAGGACTACCTGTACTTGACTTGAAATACTGCTACAGCATTTAAACAACAACAGTAATAATAATAACAATGACAATACTAATAGAGAAATTTATTAAGAGATTGGAGTGACTCCTCTTGTGTGTAAAGTTTGTAATGTTTGGGGATGTTTGATAGAAAAAATAAAGTGGGGATGTATAATAAACAGCATTCAAAATTGTGATATGGAAAAAGTGAAAAGGCTTAACTTCCTTAACTGACAATATTAAAACTCAGTTTATAAAGCTGAATGGCAAGAAATTCAAGGCAGATTAAAGAGAATCTGAAAGAGCTGAGGTGGCGCAGTGGTTAGAGTGCAGCACTGCAGGCTACTCCAGCTGACTGCTAGCTGCAGTTCGGCGGTTCAAATCTCACCGGCTCAAGGTTGACTCAGCCTTCCATCCTTCCGAGGTGGGTAAAATGAGGACCCAGATTGTTGGGGGCAATATGCTGACTCTGTGAACCGCTTAGAGAGGGCTGTAAAGCACTGTAAAGCGGTATATAAGTCTAAGTGCTATTGCTATTGCTAATCCACAGGAATTTTTTTCTGTCATAAGATGATGAAGTTTGTAAGCACACATAGTCCTCAACTTACAACCATTTAGTTAACAATCATTCAGTGTTACAGTGGCACTGAAAAAGTGATTTACAACCGGTCCTCACATTTATGACCATCACAGTATCCCCACAATCATGTGATAAAAATTTGGGTGCTTGGCAGCCGGCATGTATTTACGATGGCTGCAGTGTCCCAAGTCATATGATCAGCATTTGTGACCTTCCCAGCCGGATTCCAGTAAGCCAAGTCAAGGGAGAAATTAGATTTGCTTAACAAATGCATGATTCACTTAACAACTGCAGTGAATCATGCAACCGGGGCAAACAACCAGGGCAAAAATAGGTTACAAAATCGGGCATGACCTGCTTAACAACCATGTTGCTTAGCAACATAAATTCTGCTCTCAATTGTAGTCATTAAGTTAACAACCACCGGTATCTGGTATTACTGTATATTTAAAGAGTTTAGAAGCTGGCTATGACCCTGAAAAAGTAAAAACTCAGGGCAGCTTTAGAAGGCTGAGAGAAAAGGGAGGGAGGATTAACTGTTGAGTAGGGGAAGTGTAGGGGAATTTGTTTAAGACAACTAGAAAAAGAGATATTTTGACACTTCTGGGAAAAGGTTAATTCAAAGCTGGAAGGAAAAGACCCAGTGAATTTAAGAAAAAAAGAAGAAAAGATAAAGATATCTGTAGAAAGATCCATTGAAGCAGTATTTCGCATATATCCCACTAGAGGAATGCATAAATAATCTAGAGCAGTGGTTCTCAACCTCTGGTCCATAGACCTCTGGGGGTCTGCAACATTGTCACAGGGGGTCCCTGAAGGCTTGAAGAAAAGTTATGAGTCAAATCTTGAGTTAAGTCTTGGTGGTCTGTGGCACAAAAGGTATTTAAAGGGGGTATATTGCTATATGTTCCAACAACAATCTCCCCTTTTAATTGTTTACTCTAGTTGAGACATAAATTAAATACTGCTTGCTTATGAAAGCTAGATTTGTACATTCTGCTGTTTAAAGCCCAAGTGTTTATTTGCCCTCATTACCAAGATATGTAACATTGTCAGGACAAGGTAAAGAATCATTTAAGAAAGAAGAATTTACAAGCAATCAGAGGAAAAGAGGAAGCTCAGCAGAGCACTGAGAAGAGGACACACTACTGGTGGTGTGAACTTGGAGAACTTTAAAAGGGATTAGGAAATTCATGAAGGATAAGACTATTAATCATTGCAGGCTATAATGGCTATATATCCTAGGATAAGAGATAGTATGCCATTCAATATTAGTGGCTGGTAAACACAAGAGAGGAGCACTGTCCACTAGAGTCGGACACGACTGGACAAGGAAAACCTTTACTTTTACCTTTTTAAACGCAATCAGAAGTGGCTATTGTATTTTTATGATAGTATTAGGTTTTGCCCTCTTTCAGACCCAAGAGGTACCTCAGATCTATAAGTTAGTAGGAAATTCTATTGCTTATTGTTAAAAGGAATTCTGACATTAGATGGTAAGATTTTGTTTTCCCATCATGCACTACATTATTTCACTACAAATTGGAAAGTGAAATGTATCATTTTGACTTGGTCCTACTTACAATCCAATTGTTACAATCTGGAATTGAAAATAATATCATTTCTACTAATGGAAAATTGGAGTGGATGTTCCATCAAATCAATGTTTTTTTTCTTTATGATTAACATACCTATATAATATACATTACCAAGTACATTTGTCTAATACACAGATCAAATTTTTAGGAGAATCCTCAATATTAGAGCCAGTTTGGTGTAGTGGTTAAGGCATCAGGCTAGAAAACAGAGATCATGCGTTCTAATCCTGATTTGTATGAAACCAACTGAGTGACTTTTAGCCAGTCACTCTTTCAGGAAAGTGACAATGGCAAACCATTTCTGAAAAACCTTGCCAAGAAAACTTCCCTTTCCCATTTTCCTATCATCTTTATTTTCATGTGTATTTTATATTATGATAATTTTAATTAGTTTTTTTTAAAAAACTGCAGAGACTTGCCCAAGACTGACTCAAAGAGATATGCATGCACTGTGAATATTTTAAATGTATATCTTTAAAAAAGCCTTTGTTTTGGTGCTTTCATATTGCAAAGCTGAAATTCAGATTAAATATATTTAGAATCATATATATGTTTTTAGTTTTTGCTTAAGAAAGCATTGTTAACATACATATCAAAACAGTGAGAAGGATTGCAGCATTAAAATACTTTTTTAGTGTGCTGAAAGCACTAGTGCTTCTGTCTTGGAAATTTTGTTTTGTGACTGCTTTGAAGCTCTCCTGCATAATATCTAATAAGGTTGAAAAATTGGTTGCCCTAGAGCAAAAGGTTTCATTCTGTAATATGTATGTAGTTCATTCTGTAATATGTATGTAGTTTTTTTTCTCAACAATCACTAATTATCTCTAGTTTGTGAATTGGAAATGTGGAAAAAATCCAGTCTTTTGATGTCTTGTATAAAACATATTTTAATTTGAAAAACAGGTAACTAATCAGAATGAGAGATCCTGAGTTCACTCTGAGAGCAAAATGTATTTTAAAATCCTTTTTCCTGGGAAGGTTTTAGTTGGGATCATTTCTTACTGCCTAAAATTCCATTTGATAGTTTATAATCTTCCCTGCCTTGTAGCTATAATACAGATAGCTAAAAAAGTACAGTTGGAAAGCTGTCCCTGCGAAGTGCTTTGGAATAAAGGGATTGTTTAGGAATGTAAAGGTGTTATTCAACAACTCTTTGGCTTTACGGTCTCAATGTGTATTTGAAAGAAATGGGTGTGTATGAGAGTGCGGCAGTCTCTCTTACTGTCTAAGAACAAGAAGAATGTGCTGAGCCCTCTGGCTGGGAGCCAGAATTCTCTGTGGAAGTATAAATCGACAGGGGTGGGGTAGGGGGGAGAGATTAATGTCCGCCATCGGCTGTCTTCATTAGTGGGTCCCTTGAGGAAGCCAGTACTACTGTGAGCTGTGAATGAGACCAGCTGGGGAGGGGAAGGATGGGTTCACTGTTTTTATCACCTCCTTTAGTGTCTCCTGAGGAGAAGAGAGAGAATGATAGCGGAGAAGGACACAAAATGAAGGAAGCTGAAGCTTTCTAGCAAAACACATGCTGCCTTCTCATTGGATGAAGAGGTATTTGGCTGTTAGTCTGCTTCTCCAATCAGTACCCAATGAGCTGTTTGGACTACTTGGCATGCTAATTGGGAGAAGAAGAGAGGAAATTGGCCCCGTGGCAGCATGATGCCCTGCCATGCCAAACAAGTGAGAGTAATTATCCTCGCAGCCCCTTCATTATATGGATTTTCAGGGTAACCAGAAAGGAATAATTCTTCTCATACTGTTTTTCCTTTGCTTATTTTCTGTGATCCCAATAATTTTACTTCCAGCCCATCTGAACTCCTTCATACTAAATCTTTGTCTTCCTTAACCCCCCTCTTTTTTTTTAATGCATATAAGTGCCTGATTTTGTATGCATGCAAGTTTGCTTTAGCCCAAGCTGCTCAGTATGGAAATGATTGCATTTTTGAGAGAGAATGCTCCCTCCCCCCCCTTTTTTTTTGTCTAAATCTTGAAGAAACATATTTCTTGTACAGCCCTTGACAGATTGAATTGTGATGGAGCTGCTACCGGTACGATCCAGTTAAAGCTAGTTGCTCCTCCCCTCCCTTTTCCTCCTCCCCTCTTTCTACATGCAGTGGAAGGATGCAGATATGACAGCTCTCGATCTTGGAGTTCTTTATCCATAAATACAGGTATGACACTCACTGCCTGTCTGAACACTGATTTCAGGGGATCACAGAGAGGGAAGTTTGTTGTTCCTTGCCCTTTTTTTAGTCCATACATGCTTACGGTCGGCCCCCAGTGGGATGAATTGAGTGTTTTAATGTAAGTGCATTTTATAGCAATGGGACACAGAACTGTTTAAGATATAAACAAAAGCGTGATACACTGGGGCTTTGTATTGTCTGCTTCAGTCTGGTTCAAGGCTAAATAGACTGAATTGTACATTACATAGAGACTACAGAATCTGGGCCGAATTCAGAATATTTCTTTCACAACTGCCTGGCACTATCTGTAACTAGGCACTTGAAACAGGTGCTGTTGCTTCCTTGGCTGAAATTACTATCTAGACAGCCAGGAAAATTGAAACTCTTGCTTTAAACATCCGCCTTTTCTCTGTGAAATGAGGCCTAAGTGATTCCTGTTCAAACAACTGATGAGACATTCCTCCCATTCCTGTTCTTTTTCATTCCTGTTTCTCTGTATGTAATTGGAGTCAAAATGAGCACTGGATGGTTAAACAAGATCCAGTTATTTGCCTTCTTTTTCTCTTAGACCTAGTCGGAGATTTATGTTTAGAATAGAAGAATGGTTCTGAAATTTTGCTAGAATTTATGTGAGTAAACAAGACCTTTGTTGTCTTCTTATTATGTGTTTTCCAAGAGAGATAAGATAGTTCATTTATTTCATAGGGCTTTCATATCACTAACATTGTTGCTTTTATAAGTATCCTATATTTCTAAAATGACTTAAAACCTTGCTATCTCTTGTAGTGTACATTGAAACTGAAATTGCTTCAGTACCTCATGTCAGGAAGATGGACATGCAGAAACTATGTAATAATAATAATAATAATAGTATGGCTTGGTCAGACATTGATATTGTGATATTGTAGGAATAGTTCTTGCTGTTTTATACTTGTAATCACTATGGCCTTTAAACAATACATTTACATTACTTACTAAGACACATGTAATATTTATGTATTATTACAGTAACAATATTCAGTGTTTATACAAAATATATCCTGTTTGCTTAAGATGCGTCATATATATTTATAAATCTATACAAGAGGCTTATAAGGTGGGTGAATATTAATGTCTGCATAGATGGTTCTGGTTGAAATACAGCAATCTGTCTAAAGCCATCAAAAGAGTTCATAGCTACTGGTATCTGAGATTAGTTTTATATATTTTTATTGTAACTAGTAACATTGCTTCCAGAAAGCATTTTCTTAAATCTGCCCATGTCACAAGTTAAAGAATACGTTTTGTTACATTAAATAGCCATTGGACAAGTGCTATAGAACTTGAAAAAAAATTGAATTATCCCACAAAAAGCAGAAATTGGAGGAGAAGAAAAAAGGAAATTATAGTGTCCAATCCTTTTATAAAAATGAAAGTAATGTTCTATTGTTGTGACAAAGCGCCACCCTTTGTATGATGTCATAACACGGAAGAGCTTTAGACATGATGGCACAGTATTGAGCTTGACGTACACTATACATCAACTATGGTTGCCTATGCACATAGTAATAGTAGACATCCATTGCATCTATATGGTGAATGATCTTAATAACAAAGCTAGTGAAACAAGAAGTATATTTTTTAAAAGGAAAGAAAAACCAGCTCTGAAAGGTTTACATTCTGGGTTAGTGCTCTTAGAATTTAGTTATTCTGCACACCAATATAAAATTTTGAAGATTCATTGGGGAATTCTTTATATGAGTCTTCAAAATTGTATATAGGTATGTATGATTTAGCTGCTTTTTAAAGAAATACATTCTGCTGGGATGTGTGGAACTCCAAAGTAATGCATAGTTGTAACCTGATGGCAACAGCAACATTCAATAGACTATATCAGGGGTGTCAAACTTAAGGCCCGGGGGCAGGATCTGGCCCGCAGGGTGCTTAGATCTGGCCCGCGGGTCCACCCTGGAGACAGTGAAGGACCGGCCTGCAGGGCCTCTGCCACAGCTCTGTTTTCACTGGCAGAGGGTTGCAGGAGGCCTTCACAGCCAGAAACAGAGCTCACGAGGGGCGCGCGTGGCCCTCCTGAGCTCTGTTTTCGCTGGCAGAGGTTTGCAGGAGGCCTTCGAAGCCAGAAACACAGTTCAGGAGCCCGTTTTCACTGGCAGAGCATTCAGGCCTCCACAGGCACCCCTTCCCCCGACACGAGTGACATCGAGCTGGCCATGCTCACCCCAGCCCCTCAAGGTCAAACACAACCCTAATGCGGCCCTCAAGGAAATCGAGTTTGACACCCCTGGACTATATTACAGGATTTTAGTCATTATCAGATTGTCGGGAAGAATTGTACCATGACGTTGGTAATTCTGGATTGGAAAGGAATAGTTATTGTTTGAGGATTACAAATAGCCATTGCCCTTATATTCAAACTTTCAAATTCATTTTATATTTCAAAAAAGTAAGTTCTTTTGCAAGGGCTTGGAGGTTAAACTTTCCTGGGGACCAACCCTTAAAAGACTATAAGTTTCACTGAATATCTTTTCTTCATTTCTAGTTTCAATGCATTCCTGTGCTTCTGTAATTAGAAGTAAATCACATTGAATCATATGAACCTTATTTCAGGTAAGTATGAGTATTGCAGTTTATCCATTTAACTCAGTGGGAAATATTTCTGAATAAACATATATGAACTGCATGTGATTAATAGATAAAACTTGGAAATACAACAACTGAGGATGTGAAATCTAGAAACTAGAAAGACTGAAAGAAAAAATTCTGCTTTGCTTTTTTTATAGTCGTTAGCTCTATTTATTGCTGTTCTCCCAAGTGAGCATGGAATAAACCCTCTCCCTAAAATCTGGACTGTTGTCAATAACAAACATTTTTGCTGTGCCTTATTTTCCTATTATTATTATTTTTAATTCTAGATATATTCTTGCTGTCTTTTTCATTTCTACTTCACCTCCTTAATCACAAACATTCTCTAAATTTTAAATACTCCCATTCCTCCTATCTCTCTTCACTTTTTGTTCATTGTAATTTCAGATACCCATGTGCAAAGTAAAAGAAAGAAACAGAAATATTCTCATTTTAAAGCAAATTATACAGGAGAGAGAATTACAGGCAGGCAAATCGTCAGCTTGGTAACATGAGAAAGAGGGAGACTCCATCTCTGAAAATATGCAGTATGTGTCTGTCAATTTTGAGTGATCTGTTTATAGTGCTAAACATCATACTTACTTTCCTGACAACAGTGGATCAGAATATTTCCAGCAACTTCCACTGTTTTTACAGTTTCAGAAACCAGGTGAGGATGGATGTCATAGTGACTTTCAAGATGGCAACTTTCTCCCTCTATCTCTGTGCTAGCTCTGTTGCATTTAAGCCAACAGCATGGTATGAAATCTCTTTACTATAGAAAAGAGGAAACTGCTGTGGAAGAATAACTTAATTGTGGTTTTTCCTCATTTTTAGTTTAAGTAACACAATAATGATCCAAAACCAAATCTAGGGATAGAAGTGAATGCACATTTCAGCAGATGTAAGACAATTGTCTTAATCTTCAGTGACTGCTTTTATGAATCAACCATTTTGTCTACTCTTAGAATATATATACTACTGCTTTGATCTTATTCCTTGCTCCCTTAGAACTGTTATCTGAATTTGTTGGTTTGTGTTAAAGATTATGGAAATATGATTTAAAATTACATTGGATTTTGGATGTTATGCATGCATAGTTTCCTTGGTTGCAGTAGTTGTTGGTTTACCAATTGTTTTCATTTCTGAAGAAAGTGGACTATACGACTATTTTTTTTAAAAAAAAATCTTAAATGGTTCTTTAGCTCTTCATCAGTGTTTTGATGGCTAGAACAACAATAAAACAGGATCACCATACAAATAAATTTAAAAAATGAAAAAAAAAACCAAGTATAACTAAAAAAAAAATGAAAGCTTGGGAGTATGAACATAACTTTACTCCTTGTCACATATACAGGTTGTTGAAGAGGATAGCTTTTTACTGGAAGAATGGATACCTAAAAAACTCACCTGATTTCCTGGATTAGAAGCGAAGTACTCTGAACATTTAATTCCTGAAGAAACTAAAATTCAATTATGGCTGTGCACCTGCTTCACATTTTATTCCAAAAATGTGTTTTGGAGCATGCAGGGGCACAAACGATGTATTGCTCTGCAATTTTAAAATAACCATGTTTTTTTCTGTACTCACATGGCAGTTTCAGAAGGCACCCATGGAATCTCAGTAAAAGACATGGCTGCTTTCAAGAGCATTGCATTCCTATGTATACCAGAACACCTTTTAAGAATTTAATTTGAAGTGCTGCCCAATCCTATTTCTAGATGTTCAAAATTGAGTTGTACTGCTGGTATAAAAATACTAACATTGTCCATGTTTCTGAAAATGGTTACAGATTTCAAGCATGTTTGGATATATATATATATATA
>QLTV01000416.1:379817-431270 GCA_003457575.1 Thermophis baileyi
TTCTATTTGCTTCTATTTGCTCCTAGAAGCACGAGGCTGAAGACACAAGCCTGATAATCAGCCTGAAGATGACGAATGAGACTTTGTCGAAACGTTGCAATGACATCTCCAACTTCACGCGGGAGAAAACCCGAATAACCACAGACCTACATACAAATACCCGTGAAAACCTCAAAAAACATATCTATCTATCTATCTATCTATCTATCTATATATATATATATATATCAGGTGCAGGAATACAATTTTAATTTTCCATCTTAGTGTTCTTCTCCCAATTCAGTAATTGTTTAGGATTTATATTTGTAAAGTAGTAGGATTGAAAATATAAATATAAAGAGGAAAAGAAACAGCCTGCAATTTTTATTCTTCTGTTGTATTTCTGAGTTTTATGGTTATCAGGCATATTTTTCTAAATATAAGCATTTTGTTTGGAAGAAAGCTTCGTCTTTTTCCTTTTAACACCTGACAATAGGTACGACATTATTAAAATCTTCCATATTGAGGCAGCCAAACAGTAGCTACACATTCTTTAAGAATGCAGCAAAAATAGTGGCTGGGTGCATCAACCTTCATTGTCGTTATGGTTCTGTTCCACTGCTTTTACACTGGAGCCTAGGGATCATGTTGATGACTTGTTTTATCACAATGGCCTTTTGAGTGAAAATATGAGTACCACATTGGTGCATGTCCCAAAGTTGTGCTTCCTAGTAGACTGTTTGGTCATTGTGCTGTCTTCTCAGCCCTTCAATTGCTGCTGTAAATTGTACTAACCTTAGACTTTTAGGGCATCAGAATCAGTTAGATGTGATATACATTCATACCTAGGTCCAAACTTTATATACATATCTCTAACCAGTTTTTGATCTTTCAGAGATAAATTGGTTTTATGACTTTACAGGTCTATCTGGTAATATCTGAAATTGCATTACATTTACATTACATTACATCTTCCATAAACAAGAATCTACTCCTATGGATTTTCAATAAACTAAAAACTACAAAAACAAACAATAAAATCCCAAAGCAATAAGAACTACTAATAAACATAGGTGCTAATTAACCTCAGTAGTAATGACAACCCTCAAGTGCCTATAAAAAAACTCTTCTTACACCTTTTCAAAAAGATACCAGGGGAATTGCTTTGCCTCTTCTGATTGCTGACTGTTCCATAAAGTGGGAGACAAAGATTGTTCCAGGCATCTACTGACTCAAATCGTGTATTTGGTGGTGGTGATGGTCTATGAACATCCTTCCCAGAAGTTTCATGTTGCAAAATAATGATAGGATTGGATCATATAGAAGCTGTGGTGGGGCAGTGGTTAGAATGCAGTATTGCAGGCTAATTCAGCTCACTACCAGGAGTTTTATCCTTACTGGCTCAGCCTTCCATCCTTCCGAGGTCAGTAAAATGAGGACCCAGGTTGTTGGGGGCAATATGCTGACTCTGTAAACAGCTTAGAGAGTGCTATAAAGCATTATGAAATGGTATATAAGTCTAAGTGCTATTACTATTGCTATATATCACCTGACAAAAAAGAGCCCATCAGACTGATCTGTCATTCCCATCACCACCCTGGATCATCCTACCAGGGAAGAAGAATCACTGCAAAATGCCTGCCCTTAATCTTCATAGACAGTCCAGAAAAATACCATAATTAGTGGCACTGAATGCTGCTGCGAGGTCAAACAAGACTTTCCCTTACCTAAGTCCTTATTAAGGACATCTATTAGAGCAACCGATGCCATTTCCATTCCTTATTCAGGCATAAACCTCACCTGAAAGGTCAGGCTAACCTGCTAGTTCTAGGTCACTCAGCACCTGAAGCTCTACTTCCTTTTCAATAACCCTCCCTAAAAGGGAAGATAGTGTGGTAATTGTCTAGTGGAAGCCTGGAAGGCCTGTCTGATATTCTTCCTCCAGAGCTTCCAAAATAACCCAATCTCTTAAAAAGCTACTCCCAGCCCCTCTCCCAAATATCTCAAGGAGCCATAAAGGGGATGTGTGCAAGCCCCAAGTGGTGGAGTATCCTTACTTATTTAGGGTCAATATGTTGAAATGAATCCCGCATCTTTAAAGGCCATTTCATGTATTATACTATATGTACAGGAGACAGACATGCCATATCTTCAGAGGAATGTGCCATTCTGGAAGGATCCATCCATTCTATGCTAAAGTAAAGAAAGATTGTCCTATTTCATCTTAAAACCACTGGTAATCCTTGATATTGTCATGACAGGTTTCCCAATAACCATATACGTATGTTAGAATTGCTCAACCATATGTATGAATTACCAAGTTCACAATTAAATAGAACTGGTTAATTACCTGTAACAGTACAGCTTTGAGCAATTGTCTTAGCAATTGACAGATGGAAAGGAATGATGGGAGGAGGAAGTACTTGGCATATTCTAAGATACTTTTCCTTCTTTAGAAATGTGGCAGTGATGTTTCCTGAAATTACAATAAATTTCATAGCTTAGTTCAAATTAAGCTTTGCCTCTGTCATTTTATAATCTCAAATAATTTATTTTTAACTCTTTAATGTTCTGTGTCCTTCAACTTCCGATTTCATGAGAATATAAGAATGGTCCTGTTGAATATAAGAATGGTCCTGTTGGATCAAACCAAGACTTATCTTAGCTCAGCATTTTCTCACAATGCTCAGCCAGATGTCTCTGGGGTATGTGCTAACAGGAGATGGAGACATACCTCTTTTATACAGTTTCAACTGGCATTTGGAGATACAGTATACTTCCCACAACCTCAGGGTAAAACACTGAGGCTTCAAAGCCATTAGTCTTGATAGACCTGAACATACCACACATTAATTACTCACTGTATAAAATAGTACTTTCTTTTATCTATTCTAGCTTTCATTCCAGTCAGCTTTGTTGAATGACCACTGGGGTGTGTGTGTGTGTATGTAAGAGAGAGTGAGAGCGAGAGAGTGCTTAACTACTATCATGGCTAATATTGCCATGATAGTAGTTAAAATATTAGCAAGGAGTGGAAAGTAGTAGTTGTAATATTAGCAAGGAGGGGAAAACTTCTGGTGTAATGAACAGGGAAGAAAATTCCTGTGAGTGTGCAGGGATAAGGAGCCCCTTAGTTTTCCTTACCTTGTCAATCAGGCTAATTGTTTTTTCCTTTTTCTCTCTTTTTCTATTCTGTTGAACCAGAACAGTAATGTTGGGGAGCAGGGAGAACATTTTATTAAAATAGATGACCTGTACATTCTGTTCTAATTTTCTGTTATTCGAGGATAGAAATGTACTTGAAAAATGAAAGGACAAAATTTTCTAGAATTAGATAAATTATTCAGCAATAGTTTTCTTGTTGCATATGTTTCATTACCAAACTAAGTAATATCATCAGTGCTTTGATAAAAAGGAATGAGGTTTAGTGGCTTCTTACATGTGATAGCTGGTTCTACCTGTCTTGATCAGAGTTGTTGCAGTATGTAATCAGTCTACCTAACTTCACTGGCTATAGTTTTTCATTTTAGCTTATATAACATAAAATATCCTGCACATGTAATTGGTTTTTTCTTATCTATGTGTTGATTGCTGAATGTGTGATAAGGAACAAAGTGCTTTGGACAGTGTTTTCTTCTTGGATCTTTGTTTGCTTTTTGAAGTATGTAGAATTTGGGGAACCTTTATGGCAGGTGTGCCCAACCCATGGCCCACAAGCCACATGCGGCCCCAGACAGCTAGTAATGCCAGCCTCACAAGATAATAAAAAGTATTTAAAAAATAAAGGAAGTTTGTTATCTATATACATTAACTATATTACATATTTTATATGTGGCCCAAGACAATTCCTCTTCACTCAATGCAGCTCAAGCAAGCCAAAAGGTTGTACAACCATACTTTATGGGATCATCTATCTTAGGATCCTTAATCATGCAATGTCTGGAAGCATGCAGTGTCTGGAAACAAGAGCTCTTTCATACATAAAGCCCAAAATATGAAAAATTTCTAAACAGCAAATGTAGTACAGTAGTGGGACAGTATGGTTTCTAATCTCATATATCAATGTTTGGAACTATAGCGAAACCTATTCCTTCAGTTCCTAAAACAGTCTTTCGCAACCTGGATATTTTCCATGGGTACAATTTTGATCACGGGGGATGGTTAGAATGCTAGTCAACACATCAGATAACACCAGGTTAGGGGTGGTTTTTTTAAAAAAAACCACACTGATCACTGGTGTGAACTATTAAACCCTTTTCCTCTGCTTCCCACAGAGGCTTGGAGATTCAAGCTTGAAGAAATGATCATGAAAAGGAGGAAAATTGATTGAATTCTCTTCCCCAAAATATATTTGTTAATCGTTATATTTTAAATATCAGATTTGTAAATTTGCCAGTATAATCATTTCTGGACAATAGAGAATCCAAGCAGTTACTTATGTACTTGCTGTATAAATAAATAGACAAATAAATAAATAATTCAGAGCAAGCTGGATTCAGTAGGGCTTGTTTGTTTACTTATTCATTAAATGTATATCTTGCCTTTTTCAGAAGCTCAAAATAATGTATATAGTATTTCCTGTCCATTTTTTTCCATACAAGAACGCTATAAGGGAGCTGATAGTGATATAAACAGGTATATACTATATTGGCGCCTTAGCCTACAGTCTCATAGATTCTCCATTCAAAATAGAACATTAAACTTCAAACTAAATGTGAATATAATCAGATTATACACTTTATGGCCTTAGAAATATGAATAAAGAAACAACTGATATGTCAAGATAAAAATATTTCTAAGAAAAGTCTGCATTAAGTATTTTTAATATTTACATATTGAAAAGCATGATCTCTCTATAGCTTTGCAGGCCCTCAGATTTTCCCTTAGTTATTGCTTTCATTAAATTTATATTCTGCCTGACTCCCAGTGACTCTGGCCAGTTTACAGATTATTTAAAACATTTAAAACAAGAAAATTTTCCACAAGGCTATTGTTCTCATAAGACACAACTTAATTAAATGTCTATTACTATCCCTTCTTGGATTTATATGGGAATTGTTACATTTCACTGAGTTTGTTCAGAGGCTCATGAGTAAATAATAATAATTCTTAATGAAAGCAGTAAAAATATCTCTTGAATTATTATTATTTTTTTAATCCAGGGATAACCAATATCTGAAAACTTCTGCTTGAAAAGTTGCAACTTGAAGATCTTTTAATTTTTTTAATATTTGGTTGCTACTTTAATTCTGATACGTGTAAGGAAATACATGAGTCAAAATCTCAGTACAGATGTGCAGTTTAGTACACTAAATTTTATCCATCTCTTCATATTCAGAAAGACTGAGATGGGACTAAAAAATAACTGCCTCAAGAACTAGAAAAATGTTTCAGTAACAACATTCACATCCAACATTCTTTGGCTGAGACTAAAAATAAATGTATATTTTATAATGAAAATGATCAGTTCAAATTCTGAAAGGATGTGTTACACCAAAGAGAAATTTTTGTCTGGAAGTTTTGTCAGTGTAACATTAAGACGGGAAAAATCCATAAATTCTCTTCTCTGTACAGGAAATTTTCTACTAACTCCCTGGGTTGTGTTGCCTGCATTTACAACTAAATGGGTCCATTTCCCCCAATATGGAGTTGTAACTGTGAGAAATGCTTAATCTGACATTAATTTCTACTTTTAAAACATGCCTCCCTTCCACTCCCCAATTCCAGCTGGACTGGAACTATAGTAGCAAAATAATTACTTACTTTCTTCCAAATTTCTCTCTAGCATGTGGTTATAGCTGTTACGCTTCTACATGACAATTCTCACCACAGAGAAAAGTGAAATATTGCTTTTAACCCATGCCACAGGTTTCACAATAGTAACATCATCTTGCATATCCTAAAATAATAAAAGTTTATTCCCCCCCCCCGCACCTTAGCAATGAGGGCATCAACTTTCCTATGAAAGGCTTTGATTTTCTCTGGAATACCTCGGACCATTATTGCCCTTCTTCTAACATATTACATATCTAGATTTTGTGGTTTCAAGCCTAATTTAGTTCATTGGCACTGTTGTATATAATTTCTCCTCAGTACCATTTGCTTGATTGTTTCTTAAAGTGCTGACCATCTAATATAATGAAGCTTCCTAAAGATGCTATGGTACAGGTCTGTTGACCAAACTTCTACCATTTCGCTCCTGTGTAGCCATCACAGTGGGGGTCTCTAATTACATGTGGGAGGTTTTCAGTTTGGGAAAAACTGACATCAGAGCAGCAGTGGGCTGCTCCCGGTTCACCCCGGTTCTTAGAACTGGTAGTGCCGGCAGCGGGAGGCTCCGCCCACCCACCCGGGACGCTTCTGCGCATGTGCAGAAGTGTCACGCGCGCGCACAAGCATGCGCACAAACCGGTATTAAAAGGTTTTAGAACCCACTACTGCATCACAGCCCCAATTTTAATGTTCCTTTTGTGAGCCCATACAATTTTTTTAAAGGAACAAATTTACTGTTTAACTGTTTCTACAGTCATACAATTATATATTTTTTGTAAAATAAAATTGGTAGGAAGTTATGCATACATGTATGCATGCAGTTGCTATATATGAGCTTCAATCACTTGAGTGGAAAAAACTGAGTAAATTATATATTGAACTGCTAACTGGTGTGAAGGCCTTGTGGTTTCCATGGTAACTGGGCTGGAAATAGCTCCATGTGACATCAGAATGGTACAGGTAGAGTGAGATCTAGCCTCCCCCTCCCCCTCAAAAGAGCAGAATTGATACAAAATATAAGGCATGTATTAGCAAGTTAGTAATACATTGACATTTGCACTTAACATATTTAAATGTTAGACAACCAAAGATGGATATGTTTTTTATCTCTAATTAATTAAAAACAATTTTTGATAAGATTCTAGAAGTGTATCCCTTTCCAATATCTTTTCAATATCTTTTCAGACAATACAATGCAAATGGAAGCTGATAGAAAAAGAGGGGTGAGTGGACCCCTTCTCTGTTATATATATAAAGATGATTGCCATTATTTCATATGCATACAGCCTGACTTCTCTGTCAAGGTTTTTCAAAGTATTTTGTGATGGAAGTGACAAGAGAACCAATGAGTTGATTGTTATAAGATAAAATATTGCATGAATATGATCATTTTTACACTTCAACTGCAAGTGAGAGAATGTTTAATTTTTTAAAAAATCTCATAATCAAACTGTTAGGCATTAATTTTAACAGTTATATAGAATCCAGCATACCAGTTTAAATAGTATGACTGGACACTACTATGGCCCACTGCCTTCTTTGGACCTTTATTTTATTTTACAGCAGCTACTTCCATTCTGGTGTCCCAGATATGTTTGAATTATATCATGGCCAATTGCTGGGATTTCAGGAAGCTGCAATCTCAACACATCTGCTTATATTAAATTGAAGGAGATTACAGTTAAAGTGGACAGCTGATCTTCTGTTTTTGACCAGAAGAGTTTGGTTGGCTACAATGAGAAACTAAATGGGCCATTTACCTTATGCGTGGCCTGGCTTCATGCATATCACTGACTTATTCTTGGAAATACTAATACTTTCCAGCTCCGATTACTCAGATCACTTAAACTATTTGTGTAGGATTTTGTGGGGCACATATCTAAGGCAGAATATCAGCAAATAGCCTGAACCTACAAAGATGAAGTCAGGAAAGCTAAGATCAAAATGAAATAAGTCTTGCAACAAAAGTCAAAAATAACAAAAAGAATATTTTTTTCAACATGTAAAAAAAAAAAAGTCAAGGAAATGATTGGTCCATTAAAGGGAGAAAATGGCAAGAAGGTGACAAGCAGCAGGGAAAAAGCAGAACTCATTTTTGGCATCTGCCTTTACACACACAAACCAGTTCAACCATTCAGAAAAAACACTGTAAAATGCTGATTAGGAATGCAAGTCAAATAAGCAAGAAAATGGTACGAGAACACCTATCCACCCTAGACGAGTTCAAATCAGCAAGACCAGATGGATTACACCCCAAGGTTCTGAAGCAATTGGCAGGTGTGTTTTCAGAACTACTGAACCACATCTTTCAAAAATCCTGGCGCACTGGGAAAGTACCAGAGACTGGAAAAGGGCTGATATAGTTCCATCTTCAAAAAAGGGGAAAAAATGGATCCAGGGAACTACAGAACAATGAGTCTGACATCAATATCTGGGAAGATTCTGGAAAAGATAATCTGTGAACATCTAGAAACTAAACAAAATTATAACCAGAAGCCAAAGCAGGTTTGCCAAAAATAGTTCATGTCGGACAAAACCTATTGCATTCTTTGACAATGTGAGCAAATTAGTGGACCAGAGAAATGATGTATAATTTACTTGGACTTTAGTAAGGCATTTGATAAAGTAGACCATAACCTATTACTTGATAAGATAGAAAAATATTGGTTAGATAGCATCACCATCAGATGGATTCGTAACTGGCTGGCCAACTGCACTCAACATGTAGTCCTTAATAGAACTACATCTACATGGAGAGAAGTATGTAGTGGGGTACCCCAAGGTACCATTATCTTAGGCCCAGTACTCTTCAATATCTTCATCAATGATTTAGACAAAGGAATAGAAGGGGAACTCATCAAATTTGTAGACAATACCAAGCTGGCAGGAATACATAACACTTCAGAAGATAGAGAAGGATCTCTATAGACTTGAACAGTGGGCTCTATTTGAAATTAAATTCAGCGGTGAGAAAAGTAAGGTTCTACATTTAGGCAAGAAAAACCAAATGCACAGGTATAGAATAGCTGGTACCTGGTTCAATAGTAGTATCTGCAAGAAGGATCTGGGAGTCCTAGTGGACAGTTACTTAAATATGAGTCAGCAGTGTGCTGCAGCTGCCAAAAAAGCCAACAGTCCTAGGCTGCATTAACAGAGGGATAGAATCAAGATCACGTGAAGTATTAATGCTACTTACAATTCCACACTTGCATTCAGTTTTCATTGCCACAGTATAAAAAAGATGTTGAGACTCTAAAAAAGAGTGCAGAGCAGAGCAACAAAAATGATTAGGGAACTGGAGGCTAAAACATACAAGAATGGTTACGGGAATTGAGGATGTCTAGTTTAATAAAAAGATGGAGTAGGGTAACATGATAGCTATGTTCCAATATCTAAGGGGCTGCCACAAAGAAGAGCAGGTCAACCTAATCTCCAAAGCACCAGAAAGCAGGACAAGAAGCAATGGATGGAAACTAATCAAAGAGGGAACCAACCTAGAACTAACAGTTAGAACAATTAATCAGTGGAACGATTTGCCTCCAGAAGTTTTGTGTGGTCCAACACTGAAGGTTTTTAAGAAGAGATTGGGCAACCATTTGTCTGAAATGGTATAGGATTTCCTGCCTGAGCAGAGGGTTGGACTGGAAGACCTCCAAGGTTCCTTCCAACTCTGTTATTATTGCTGAGTATTTAAAGGGATGAAGTGAAAGGAACAAGAGAAATAAAAGGTAAACTTGGAATATCAAATCAGTCAAAGAAAGGTTTTTTTCTCTCATTATTGTATAATACACTGTACTAGCCTTCTGAATATATTCTATGTAGACTATATCTTCTGTATATGTTTAGTAGATTTTCCACAGAATGACAGTACTGTAATACAAAAGCAATGCATGTAAATAAGGTGAGAAAATTACATGTAAATGTGTGAATTTAATTTGAACGGAAACAAATTAGTGCATGCTTGGATGTGTGTGAAAGAAAAGTGATGATGTGCAGAGATATCAGATTACTCCATCTGAAAGTAATCAGTAAATCTGGATTAAAAATCTTTGGGGGTTTCTCTGCTCCTTCAAATAGTGCTACTACCCTTAGGGAGAGATAAATAACTTGGCTCCATGTCATGTAGGCCTTTAAAAGTGATAGTCAGCATCTTGAATTGTATCTAGAAAGAAACTGGGAGTTAGTGCAGCTTGCATAACATTGTAATGGGCAAACTGCCCAACACTGCATGTACCATTCTGGACCAGTTGTAACTTTTGGGTGATCTTCAAGGGGAGTCCAATGTACAGCTAGTGCTAATTAAAGTACATTGCTAGTGCCTTTTCAGTGGTGGGATTCAAATTTTTTTCCTACTGGTTCTGTGGGCATGGCTTGGTGGTGGTCATGTGACTGAGTGGGCGTGGCCAACTTGACGTCACTCACGGCCATGCCCACTCAGTCACATGATTCCCCCCAAGCCACGCCCACAGAACCTGGTATAGGGGAAAAAATTAAACTTACAGCTATTGCAGCCTTTCTTTCTACCTATTTTCTGCCCAGGCCTGGCCTAATCTGTCAAAGGCCTCCTCCTGCATGCTACCCGTTCTCCCTTCGCCAGTCACACACATCGCCCCCGTTTCCCCTCCTTCACAGGCCCCAGCCCTAGCCCCGCTTCCTCCCCCACAACCGCCTCTTTCTTCGGGCTTACATTCCGCCGCGGCTGGCGGCAGAGGGGAAGGCAAGCTCTCTTTTTTGGTGCGACTGCGAGAAACCGCCTAGCCGCTGCCTCTTTGCCAGCCACTTCCTGGCAGCGGCGGCTGGCTGGAGGGCACCGAAAACTACCGGAGGTCTCGAACGTGCCAAAAAACTGCTGCCATGCCGTTGCCGCCCTGTTCTTCGTGCCGGGGCCACCCAGAGGTGGTATTTACCAGTTCGGCGAACCAGTCCAAATTGCCGCTCCCGGTTCGCCCGAACGGTCCGAACCGGTCGAATACCACCTCTGCTTTACCTGTATGCTCCCAATGTCTTTCCAGAACACATGATGTGTGTTTGTCTGGTTATTGGCAAATCTCTTTCTGTCCCTCAGTGATTGCTATAAAGGGATTGCTGTGAGCCACCATTCCTTTGTTGCATTTAAAAGGTTTCTGCTAGCTATGCATGTAAAAGGACAATTTTCCAAATTGGTGCTGGATCCTAGTAGCAATTGTGGCACATTGCTGCAGTGGATTGAGTAGAGGAGGAGAAAGATAGCTTGAGTAATGTCTATAGATGCTGGAGAGGGGAGGAGGGAGAGCAAACCCCTCCCCCCCAATTCCCACTCCATGCAATAGAAAAATAAAGAAATTGCCAATTCCCACTCCATGCAATAGAAAAATAAAGAAATTGCTAGCACTCCTTCCATCCTTAAGGCTATTTTAAAAAAGCACCAGGGAATATTTTGCTCCCTTCTGGTTCCTGCAGAAGAAAACCAAGAACCCCTCCCCCCCCCAAAAAAACCACATCCTCAGATCAATTTCAGCTTGGCTTGCTTTGGCTGTGCTACGAAATCTGTCGAAACATTTTTTACTACCTTCAAAAACTCAAAACAGTCCAGATGAAACCTGGTTGTATTTTAAAGTGGAACTACAAGGTGGTGTACATTTAATGGATTGTATACCAAAAAATCTGAGCCGCTAATGTGAGGGAAACCATCCTATTAAGGATCTGTGATCAAAATGTTGCAACAAGAGATCAAGGGCTAGGAAGGGTGGGGGGAGGTAACCAGGTGTTCCTTCTAGTGAGAAAATAAATCACAAGTTTTGGGGAGCTGTAGCATAGGGTTGAAATCACATCCATGTAATGCCATGTTAGACAGTGAATTTTGTCAACCAGCACATACTACCGTAGTCTCCTGTGGCATTAAACAGAAATAACCTCATAAATAGCTGCTGTGAAAACTACACTCTAGTAAAGGGAGTCCTCGACTTACAACCACAATTGACCCCAAAATTTCTCTTATTAAGTGGGACATTTGTTAAATGAGTTTTGCCCCATTTTATGACATTTCTTGCTACAGTTGTTAAGTGAATCACTGCAGTTGATAAGTTAGTAACCCAGTTGTTATGTGAATCTGGCTTCTCCATTGACTTTGCTTGTCAGAAGGTTGCAAAAGCTGATCACATTACCTTGGGACACAGCAACAGTCATAAATATGAACCAATTGCCAAGCGTCTGAATTTTGATCATGTGACCATGGGGATGCTGCAAAGGTTGTAACTGTGTAAAATGGTCATAAGTCACATTTTAAAGTGCCACTGTATCTTTGAACGGTCACTAAGCGAACTGTTGTGAGGATTACCTGTACTGAAAATGTGGGTATACTGAAACTGAACCAGAAATAAATGAGGTCAGCTACCAAATATGGGCGTCTAGAGTTGACTCTAAATGAAACAAAAATCCTGTATGAAAGTGAGTTCAGTGTAAGTCAGAACAGTATATTTGTTACTCACACCCTTATTTTTTCATAATGGGAGTAATACTGCCATTTCAAATAAAGGGTAAGGTTTTACTGAGAGTACATATCAGAAATATGGTTTATAAGCTCAGCTGAATGAATTATGGAATACAAAGATAAATGTATATACATATGAATTAAAATTCACAATATGTTTTGAGTAGGTCAGAGTTTGGTAGAAGATGTTTTGGGCACCACATTGTATAATTTTGTTTTATTAATTATTAAATTTATTTGCTACCCATCTTGCTGTGGGGCTACTCTGGGCAGCATGCATCAGTAGAATGTAAAATTATAAAAATGTAAATATAACAATAGTGAAACAATGAAACAATAAAAATAAATAATAAAAATTCAGCAATATGAATTAAAAGATGGGTGGGGAAGGGAGGAGGATGCATGGAGGGGAGTGTTGAGGTCTAATATTAGTTTAATAGCCACCTATAAATAAATAATAGGGTTTATTTCAAATCAAAGTTAACCAGTGTCTTCGTGTACTTCTTATAACAATAACGTGGAAGTTGTTTTGTATTGCCTTCTTCTTTCAACATCCCATTCAGCTCAGCCTTTCTATACACACTTTTGTTGGCAGGGTGATGCTTCTGCTTTTTAGTATGCTGTCTAGATTTGCCAGTGCGTATAGTCAAGGCTATGGTTTTCCCAGTTGCAATGTATGGCTGTGAAAGTTGGACCATAAGAAAGGCTGAGCGCCAAAGAATTGAGGCCTTTGAACTATGGTGCTGGAGAAGACTCCTGCGAGTCCCTTGGACTGCAAGGTGTTCAAACTGGTCAGTCCTAGAGGAGATCAACCCTGACTGCTCTTTAGAAGGCCAGGTCCTGAAGATGAAACTCAAATACTTTGGCCACCTAATGAGAAGGAAGGACTTACTGGAGAAGAGCCTAATGCTGGGAAAGATTGAGGGCAAAAGAAGAAGGGGACGACAGAGAATGAGGTGGCTGGATGGAGTCACTGAAGCAGTAGGCGTGAGCTTAAATGGACTCCAGAGGATGGTAGAGAACAGGAAGGCCTGGAGGAACGTTGTCGTGTCATGGGGTTGTGATGGGTCGGACATGACTTCGCAACTAACAACAACACTATATTTGCCATAGCTTTCCTCCCCAGGAGCAAGTGTCTTTTAATTTCTTGGCTGTAGTCCCCATCTGCAGTGATCTTGGAGCCCAGGAAAATAAAATCTGTCACTACCTCCATTTCTTCCCCATCTATTTGCCAGGAATTGAGAGGGCCGGATGCCATGATCTTAGTTTTCTTAATGTTGAGTTTCAAGCCAACTTTTGCACTCTCCTTCTTCACCCGCATCAAGAGGCTCTTTAGTTCCTCTTCACTTTCTGCCATTAGAGGGTATCATCTGCATATCTGAGGTTGTTGATATTTCTCCCAGCAATCTTAATTCCAACTTGTGATTCATCTAGCCCCGCCTTTCTCATAATGTGCTCTGCATATAAATTAAATAGGCAGGGTGACAGTATACAGCCTTGCCAAACGCCTTTCCCAATTTTGAACCAATCAGTGGTTCCATGTCCAGTTCTCACTGTTGCTTCTTGACCCGCTTATACTTTAAGAACTTGCCACAATTTGTTGTGATCCACACAATCAAAGACTATAGCATAGTCAATGAAGCAGAAGTAGATGTTTTTCTGGAACTCCCTAGCTTTCTACGTGATCCAGCGTATGTTGGCAATTCGATCTCTAGTTCCTCTGCCTCTTTGAAATCCTGCCTGTACTTCTGGTAGTTCTCGATCCACATACTGCTGGAGCCTAGCTTGTAGGATTTTGAGCATAGCTTTGTATAATGTATGTGTATATATACTCAACTATCAGAAATTCTGATCTTTTATATGTACATTTATTATCAGATCAGTATGACTCAGTCTCCTTTAACATAGCTAAATTTTGTTATGCTGTCTGTAAAAGTGGACAGTACAATTCTCATGATGATACCTCAGTGATGGATGTGTTTTTATCCTCACTATCCTAATCACATACAAGAAAGTAAATATGTTATCAACCAACGTCAGTGTGGTAAATTCCTCTAGCAATTGTATCCCCCCCTCCGACTAATTAAATCTAACTCTAATCGGTGGGCACCAGTATTGACCTCTCCCTTTTTATATATTAATCTCACAGATAAGATCCCAGAGGAGTGGAAGGTAAAAATAATTGTTTGCCTATATAAAAAGGGCAATAGGAATGACAGAGTTAATTATAGGCCAATTAGCCTATTGTACATCATTAAGAAATTACTTAACAGGTATTTCACCAAACTCAATACCTCGGTTACAGATGAAGGAATAAGCAACACCAAATAAGTGGGTTTCCAATCAGGACAATGCATAATGCTACATCATTTAGCTTATAAACAGAAATCATTCTGAGCTGACTTTATTTGCAGCCTTTGTTGATTTTTAAAGCAGGATTCGGTAATATTTCTGAGATTAGACTCTGGGACATTTGTTGTTGCTAATTCATAAGTTTTACGAAAAAAGCAACTGGGTAGGGTCTGTCTGATTTCATCTAGACATTCAAATAAGTCAAATAAGGAGTCTTTTAGTTTCATTGCTTTTTAATATAGCAACTTCAAAAACAGACAGCAGGAAAAAAAACCAGTGGTCCATCAAGTCATAAACTAAAACAAGTTCAATATTTTAAATATTTGGGAATAGTCTTCTAGAAAACTAACATCTTTGAATAATTCTGTCCCATCCCAGTGACAATTAAATTGTTTATGGCTAAAATTAAGTTGCTCAACTATTTTATGTTATATAACTTGGCCCCTTCACAAATCTATGGGCTTATGAAACTGTTTAATTGAGCTTCCTTAGGACGCCTTTTGTTTCTTCAAAATGTGTTCCTAATGCAATTTTGAGGCTTGTTTCAAGATTTTATCTTTATGGCTCTGAATCTTGTTTGATCCTAATGGGCTGTTACCTCAGCTGTTTACAAAAAGTGACCAATCTTGTTGGTATCAAACTTGTATGAACAAATTATACAGTCTCAGTCTTTCTTCACAAAATATAGGTCAATCAACCCTTATGGGAAAAGCAATAAATTAGAACATTGATCATCAAAATAACCTCACCATTGTTCCTGAATTTCATCATCAAATGTTAGATTACTGCAAGCCCTCTATTGTGGGGTATTTATACTGTCTGACACTGAGTAAATATAGATGGACTTTCTCTAGAGCCCATGTTAACCATTTGTCTGAAATGGTATAGGGTTTCCTGAGCAGTGGGACAGCAGGTTTCCTGAGCAGGGAGTTGGACTAGAAGACCTCCAAGATCCCTTCCAACTCTGTTATTCTGTTAATGCTTTTCCTTCTGCTTGTTGTGGGGGGGGACGTAAATTTCATGAGCTCCTTATTCTTAGAAACTTACCCTTGTGGCTGTAGATAGGTAGAAACACTTGGCCAAGTGTTCTTACAGTGTCCCTTATATGAAGATACACTTTACCATCTTCAATTATTTCCAAATTTTCAGGTCATATAGATAGATTTTATGTTCAATATCCTTTAAAGGATGTTAACTATTTACTTACATTCTAAGTTGCTAAATACCTTTATTGAGTTACAGAACTGCCCAAAACTTTGACTTAGATGTGTCGTCCTATCATTTTATGATAATGTCCTGGTAACGGGTTTGCTGTAGCAATCTATTTATTTTCTCTTATTTGTAATACTGGTCGAAGTCTGTAGTAAAGAAATTTTGATTTCCAATTTCTCTATTCTTGTTCATTCTCACAGGCATTTTGTCTGTGTTTGGTGAATAAACAGTTCAAACCATTATTCAGAATGAAGATCTTGATGGAACATGCTCTTAGGTGCTCTTCTTCAAGACTTCAAGCATTTCGAATCCAGCAGGATTTTCAGCTCATTTGCTGGAATTTCAAGACAAGGGATCTCACAAAGGTGATCCAAGGACTTGTCAGAAAGGGAAAAATATATATCCATCTATCCATCCATCCATCCATCCATCCATCCATCCATCCATCCATCCATCCATCCATCCATCCATCATCTCTCTCTTTCTATTATATTGATATCCCAATAAACATCTTAAATTGGTTTACCATAAAATTTAAAAAGTAGCTTAAATCATTGGTAAAAGCATATATTAAACAAAATGCAAGTACAATAAAAATAGCATAGTTAAGCCAACAATAGGGAAGCTAAAAATATAAGAATGGCATTAACACATTTGCCATAAAGCAAAACTGCCACACATCCTTAATCCATACTCATTCCTCTTCTTATCCCATTTAATCTTATTGATGCTATTTTTCTCAAAAACGCAAAACACATTATCATAAAAGATTTCTCTTTCTCCTCAATTAAGAATTGCTAATACAGATAGTCCTTAACCATTAGAACCATTTGTTTAGTGACCATTTGAAGTTACAACGGCACTGAAAAAACTGATTTATGACTGTTTTTCACATTTACAACCATTGCAGGATCCCCATGGTCATGTGATCAAAATTTGGACACTTGGCTCATATTTATGATGGTTACAGTGTCCTATGGTTATGTGTTCCCCTTTTGTGACCTTCTGACAAGCAAAGTCAATGGGGACGCAAGGTTCACTTAACAACCGTGTACTAACTTAACAACTGCAGCAATTCATTTAAATGTGGCACTTAAAATGTCACTTTTTTCAGTGGTATTGCAACTTCAAACAATCACTAAATGAACTGCTGTAAGTCAAGGACTACCTTTATACAGTTCTGGTAACCACACTGGAATGAAGTAGAATTGGAAAATGCAAAATAGGACAAGCAAAATGATTAGAGATGGTTTGAATATCTTCATTATGAGAAAGGGCTAGAATGTTTGGGATACTTTTGGAAAAAAAGGAGTATAACAGAGAATAATGATTGAAGGACATAACAACAATGCATAGCATGGAGAAAGTAGACAGGGAAAAAGTTTTTTCTGTCTCAAATCATTAGGACTGGGATCATCCAGTTAACCTCTTTAAAAGGAAATAGAAAATAGAAAAAGAACCGCTTCCTCACACAGTGCATAATTTTTAACATGCCACCACAAAATGTAGTGATAGCCACTAGCTTGAATGACTTCAAAAGGAGATTTGATAAATTCATGGAGGATAGGTGTATTGAAGACTATTGATATTGCAGGTCCTAGGTTACTTCCATGTCTGATCCATCAGGATTGTTCTTATATAACAAGAAGGCATAATACATGTACAAGATTTCATGCTATATAAAAAAGAAAAGGGAGCATCACTCCTATTTTGAATTTAAAGTCCAGTTTATAAAACAAGAAGAGGGTGAAGCTATACCTAAGGAAAAAAGCCTCAAGGGGAGGATGGGCTGTGATAGAGAAGTCATGAGCACCTAACAGACTTTGAAATGTTAACTTCCTTTTATTTATTTTGGGAAGAGGAATTCATTACAATATAGGCAGCATCCAATTCTTTTTATGATGCAAAGCGCTAAAGGGCTGAAAGTTGTTAAAACATCTCTAGGGGCAGCAGGTCACTAAAGGCAGAGCAGATAGTACATCCTTTTCACATGTGTTGTCCTCCTAAGAATAGTTTGCTTTGGTTTGTGTTGGGATTCTTTTGAGCAGCAATGTAACATAAAGCGTTTGACTAGTGATAACACAATAGGTTCCAATAGCTACCAGTCTCCCTTTAATCTCTCTAGCTTAGGGGTGTCAAACTCGCATCATCACAGCGGCGTCACATGACGTATCGGAACTTTTTTCCCCTTTGCTAAACCAGGAGTGAGCGTGGCCAGCGCGTGACACATCTGGCCTGCGGGCCGCGAGTTTGACAGCCCTACTCTACCTCCTAAGTAGAATACTTGCCTTGGTTATTGGATGATAGCAGGGAGCCATGCCAGCTTAATCCTGCATTAAGAAACCTACCATAAGTTATGATGGATGCTTACGACAAATCATTCCATCATTAATGTCCTTATACAAATCTTTGTTACATTTGCATCTGGAGTAAATATACAGTTCCCTGATTTGTCATACTATATTCTCTACATTATTTATTACAAATGTTTAGGTCCCTTGGTCTGCATTAGTTACTCCATTAACTGTTTTAATTTGTGTTGTCGGTCTCATCTTCTTTAAGAATATTTACCTGCTGTAAACTTGTGCACAATGGACCCTTGATCTTACAGTATTTACATCTCCCACAATCTTTTTCATTGTTTGTAATTTCTGCTGCTGACATTTAAATGCTGGTCTGCATTTATGAATCTAATACAATATTTGGCAGGCAACATCATGAGCCAATCAATGCTCACTTTTAGAAGATCAGTAGGAGAGTGTGAAATGCTTTTATCTAATCAAAGCCCTTCTCATTAGTATTTATTTATTTATTTATTTATTTATTTATTTATTTATTTATTTATTTATTTATTTATTTATTTATTTATTTATTTATTTATTTAGTATATGGTGAAAATGTTAAAAAGCACATCACAATTATAACTCCATCATGTATTGAATATATATATTAAATAGTCTACCTTTGAATTTATAAATAGAATAAATAGTTTCACATTTGAGCTACCACTGGAATGGAGTAACAAAATAAATTGCTGATCCTCCTCTATGATACATGCTTTTCTGTGCCTAAATGTGTCATTTGGAAAACTCTTCAGTAAGTGGTGTATGATAGATTATAAAAATAATAAAAATAAATTGTAAGTTCCTAAAGTTTATATTGTGCTACGGCACCAGTACTTTATTATTTTCAAAAGCCCTGTACAGTTTGCAAAGTAGTGTGTGAGCAGTTTTGCAAATAAATGTTTTCCCAGCAGTTGTGACCATGATTGTATATTGCTAAAGATTTGGGAAGGGAGGGGAAGAGTGAAGGAAGATAAACAATGCATACCTGAAAAGAGAAGCTCCATTAATAGAACACTAAACCTCTCCTGAGGGAGAGGAAGGAAAAAAGGTTTATTGCAGCAGAGTGTAATGTCTGAGCCAAAATGTGGCAAGAATTGGAAATAAACAGGAATAAACAAGTCCAAAAACTGTCATAAAAATACTCAAAATATCTGTCGGTACATGATAGTCTCTGTAATAAATTACAATAACATTGAAATGGCAAGTTTGTGATGATGACAAATGCTGCAGTTACGTATTTGCATTGTATCTGACACAAGTACAAAAATCACAGCCTTTGTGTGATGCCATCACACGTGTTGTCATTCGCACCTCCAATAGATGTTCACATTTTGTGTGTCTTAATGTAGTTGTAAAAGAGTTGCATTATTTGGTATTTGCAGCTTTGACTGATCTCTTAATACATTTTTAAAGTTCCCTTTCATAAAGTTTTATAAAAAGGAATACTTTTTCCATGTAATTTTATTCCCTTCTGTTTGTGAGCATGCTCCTTGGTTCTTGGACAGGCCCTTATGGCTTTAGGTAATTGCTGCCATAGAGAAATGTTAGTTTCTCAGGACTTCCTTTCTTCCCACATCAAAAAGAAAACAGTGGCAGGTAGGCAAATCGATTTGCCAGATGTTGTCTTCTAAATCCCATTTCTGGTTCTGAATTGGTATCACACCCAATAGAGTTGGCTGCCTGAAGCAGAGCTTTTACATGCCCTCCCTTTAGAGCGTTGCTAATGATCTGTTCACCTACCAGCCCATCCTTCAAAGCAGATCCTTTCATCCTGCTGAAAACAGAGTTTTTAGTTAATTGGCTGAAAAATGTACTTTACCTTTCACAGATATACACACAGACACAGTCTGTAGTAGGTTCTTCCAGCTGCACAGGCTACTAGATTTGAAAAAATAACTGATCCAGTTAATCTGAGGTGTTTTTTTTTTCTTGCTTAGCTTAGATTGATTGTTTCAATGGTTACACGGGGTGGGGGGGGCAGAAAAAGACTGCAATATTTTCTACTAAATTTTAATTGGTAGCAAGTAAGTATTCTTTGTTTTTAGATTTGGTTTACGAATGTTGTCTCTTCTGGATAGTGAATGTAGGGTTATTCCTATCATGCAGAGTGTATGCAAAATATTTATCTTAAAATAACATAACTATATAAATTTACTCTATGCCAAAAATCAAATGTGAAGAATCAGCAAATAAGTTGCAGTAGGTTTCATATAAAACAAGTTATAAATGTCACTCTTTAAATATCCCACAACTCCTAATCATTTCTGTCTCTTTCTTCTCTATGCATGTTTGTCAGCATCGTATAATTAAACTCCTTTCAGAAAGCTTAAGAATTTCCTGTTTCAAATAGAAAGAGGGTAGACACTGGTGGAGGAAAAACAAAATTGGCTGGTGACAACAGTTCTTCCAATCCTAACTGTATACTGCATTTCAGATTCTAAATTGTATACTGCATTTCTTAAAGTGGCACATGAAAATAACATACTAAAAGTGGTATAAGAATGTGGCAATAGACAGATATGATTATTGCATGCTCTTGAAACATATTGTAATACTTTTCATATCATAGATGCAGTTTGTCTCATGACTTTGCATTTATATAATAAACAACAGGACTGCCTGCCAAAATAATACATTAAACTAGCATTTCTTGCAGTCTTCCAAAATAGTAAATTATACTTTAGCTATTGGTTAAGGATGAAAGCATAAGCAAGTTTACCTGGAAATAAATGCATTCAGTAGTAGATATATTGCTGAATAAATATTTCTAATATTCGGGTGGAGACAGAATTGTTTTTGGCTAGATTCCTGCTGTATTTTAAGAGACATATGAGAAGATCCTTCACATCCCCTTTTATATCAGTTCTAGCATTTCTGAATTGAAAATATAGCTATTGTTATAAATGGTATCTTGCAATGTCTTCTGTTTTTTAGTGGCAGTCATTAAAAATATCGCTGTGTCTGTCCTCTCCCCCCCCCCAATCTGTTATGTGCAGCAGAGAAAGAGGAATTTATAGGACTAATATGAATTCTTAGTCCAGCACAGTTGCTACTGATTCATGTTTTGAAATGGAGAGAAGGAGGATTAAACACATCTCTCCTATTTTCAAGTTCTCATCGTGTTAGGTCCATCCAAACTTTGTTGGTCTTCTTCCTGTTCTGAAACCAATCATAGTTCCTTTATATATACTGTCTTTATTTTCCAATTTAATTTTCATTCATTCTGTATATATCCAAACCACCTCAATGTACTTTTTTCATATTGGTCACTCATTTCACATGTTTATTCTTTACTCTAACACTTCCTGTTTTTACTATATACTATATATTTCTTAAGTACTGTACCAGATTTCTACAGGTAGTCCTCCACCTACAGCCACTTGTTTAGCAATTGTTTGAAGTTACAACAGCACTGAAAAAGATGACTTAAAACTAGTACTCACACTTACAACCTTCACAGCATTCCTACGGTCACAATCAAAATCTGGGCACTTGGCAATCAGCATGTACCGGTATTTACAATGGTTGCAGTATCCCAGTGTCATGTGATTGCCATTTGCGACTTTCTCAGCCACATTCTGGCAAACAAAGTCAATGGGGGAAGCTGGATTCACTTAATGACATGATTCACCTAACAACTGCAGTGATTTGTTCAACATCTGTGGCAGAAAGGTGGTAAAATTGGGTACAACTCACAAGTTGCCTAACAAAGGAAATTCTGGTTCCAATTGTGGTCATAAGTCGAGAACTACCTGTATTGCATTAAACTACTCCTATGTTTCTCCTTGCATATACATCTTTCACTACCCTGTAAAAAACTGGAGAGCAGCATGTTCTTAAACCATCTAATTGTAACTTATATCAATAAATATTTATTTCTTGCAGCAGGGGTATTCCACACCCCAAATTCAAAACAGAAAGATCTTTTGGAATGGGAATTAATACCTTCCAAAGACATATTTATGTAGAACTATTGGAATTTTAAGCATCATGTGCCGTGGTGGTGCAGTACTTAAAATACAATACTGCCGCCTACTTCTACCGAATGCCAGCTGCCAGCAGTTTGATCCTGACCGGCTCAAGGTTGACTCAGCCTTCCATCTTTACGAGGTCGGTAAAATGAGGACCCAGATTATTGGGGGCAATATGCTGATCTGTAAACCGCTTAGAGAGAGCTGTAAAGCACTGTGAAGTGGTCTATAAGTGCTAGTGCTAGTGCTATCACTGTATAAAACTGCATATGGCCCAGTAAAAACTAAGCTGCTCAGTTTTGAGTTCAATCTGATTAAACCATTTCAAAGATGATGGAAGTGTGGTGGTTGTGGTGGCAAACACAACATAGAACAGTGATGTGCGCGCTCGTCTGGGCCATGAACAGGAAGAGGAGCTGCCCAGGGGGCATGCGCACGCCAGAAAATGAACTTCTGGTTTCTGGTGCGTGCATGCGCACCGGCCAGTAAGTCTTCCAGTTACTGCCGTGCATGCGCACATGCCGATCAGCTGGCCAGCGCGCATGCTCACGCCGGAAAACGGAAGACCAGCTCTTCCGGTTTCCGGCACTGCCACACGCACAAAGGCCAGGTGATCATCACGTGTGCATGCGTGCCAGAAACCTGGAAGAGGAACGGGCGATGCCGTGCATGCCAGGCGACATGGCTCCGCGTGCCACTTCAGGCACATGTGCCATAGTTTCACCATCATGGACATAGAATGTTTGCATCATAGTAGACTGGACAATATTCTTTAAAAAATTGCATCCAAAAGCAGTAATGAAAAAAAAAAGACTTGACAGTGTTCTGATTTGCAAAGTTTGTGCAATGTATGTACTCACACCCAAGAATTATATGTGCACCAAATGTAAACTAATAGAAACACTTGAGGAAAACATTAAAAGTCTTAATGGAATTTTTTTTTAACCACAGCAAAAACAAAGATGGAGATTGGAGACCAGCATATAGTATGATCAGTCAAGTTCTTTAAAAGTCAGTAAGGTTTGTTTGATTGGAATGGTTTAAAAGCATTTGTAATAAATAAAACATTCCATGAAATATCATTCATTGTATCAAATCTTTTTTCACTTCTCACCAGGTAACCACATCAATTCATTGGCCTGTAGAGACGAATAAAACGTGACTAAATTAGTGGATCATGAAAATGTTATGGACATAATTTACTTGGCATTTGGTAAAATAGACCACAACCTACTATTTGATAAGATAGAAAAATGTAGATTAGACAGCATCATCACCAGATAGATTAGTTATTGGTTGATCAACTGTGCTCAATGTGTAGTTCTTAATGGAACTGCATCTACATGGAGTGGAGTATAGTATGCAGTGGGGTACCACAAGGCTCTGGCTTAGGTCCAGTACTCTTCAATATCTCCACAAACATTTTAGATGAAGGGATAGAAGGAGAACTCATCACTGCAGACCACAACAAGCTGGCAGGAACAGCCAACACTCCAGAAGATAGGCTCAAGATACAAAAGGATCTCAACAGACTTGAACACTGACCCCTATCTAACAAAATAAAATTCAATTCAGAGGTGAGAAAAGTAAGGCTCTACATTTAGGCAAGAAAAGTCAATTGCACAAATATAGAATAGATGGTACCTGGCTCAGTAGTGGTAACTGTGAGAAGAATCTTGGAGTCCTAATGGACAATCACTTAAATATGAGCCAGCAGTGTACTGCAGCTGCCAAAACAGCTAATGTAGTCCTAGGCTGCATTAACAGAGAGATAAAAACAAGATCACATGAAGTGTTAGTACCACTTTTCGTGCCTTAGTAAGACTACACTTGAAATATTGCATCCAGTTTTGGTCGCCCTAATATAAAAAAGATGTTGAGACTTTAGAACAGGGGTGTCAAACTCGTTTTCATTGAGGGCCGCATCAGCATTGTGTTTGACCTCTGGGGGCCGGGGTGGGTGTGGCCAGGGTGGGCATGGCCAGCTCGATGTCACTCTTGTCGGGGGTGTCTGTGGTGGCCTGAGTGCTCTGCCAGCAAAAACAGGCTCCCAAGCTCTGTTTTTGGCTGCGACGACCTCCTGCAACCGTCTGCCAGCAAAAACGGAACTCGGGAGGGCCGCCTGCAGCTCTCATGAGCTCCGTTTTCGGCTGTGACAGCCTCCTGCAACCCTCTGCCAGTGAAAACAGAGCTCAGGAGGCCACAGTCCTCCCAAGCTCCGTTTTTGCTGGCAGAGACACAGTGGGCCAATCCTTCGCTGTTTCCAGGGCGGCCCTGCGGGCCAGATCTAAGCACCCCACAGGCCGAATCCGGCCCCCAGGCCTTGAGTTTGACACCCTTGCTTTAGAAAGAGAACAGCAACGAAGACAATTAGGGGACTGGAGGCTAAAACATAAAACAAAGAATGATTGCAGGAATTGGATATGTCCAGTTTAATGAAAAGAAGGACAGGAGTGACATGATAGCAGTATTCTTGTATCTAAGGGACTGCCTCAAAGAAGAGGGGGTCAACCGATTCTCTAAAGCAGAAGCAATGAATGGAAATTAATCAAGGAGAGAACCAACCTAGAAATGAGAAATTTCCTAATAGAACAATCAATCAATGGAACAGCCTGCCTTCAGAAGTTGTGGACACTCCATCGCTGGAGGTTTCTAAGAAGAGTTTGGACAGCCATTTATCTGAAATGGTATAGGACCGTGATGGTGAACCTATGGCACGCGTGCCAGAGGTGGCATGCAGCACCCTCTCTGATGGCACACAAGCCGTAGCCCCAGTTCAGCTCCGCGCGTGCATGTGCGCATGCCTCCCGCCAGCCAGCTGGTCTTCAGGTCTCTGCCGCTCATGCGTGCAGGGGTGGGGCACATGCGGGAGGTGCGTGTGCATGCGTGGGGGGCGGGACATGTGCGGGGGATGCACATGCATGGGGGGCAGGGCACGTGTGGGGGGCTGCACATGCATGCGCGGAGTGTGTGTGTGGGGCACGCACGCATATGCGGGGGTGTGGGGCATGCGCATTGCATTTTGGGGGTTCTGGCATGCACGCGCTTTGGGCACTCGGTCCAGAAAAGGTTAGCCATCACTGGTTAAGCAGGGGGTTGCTTGAGCAGGGGGTTGGACTCGAAGCCCTCCAAGGTCCCTTCCAAATCTATTCTATTCTATTCTATTCTGTTCTATTCTATTCTATTCTATTCTATTCTATTCTATTCTATTCTATTCTATTCTATTCTATTCTATTCTATTCTATTCTATTCTATTCTACTCCACTCCACTCCACTCCACTCCATTCCATTCCATTCCATTCCATTCCATTCCATTCCATTCCATTCCATTCCACTGCACTATTTTTTTCTTTTTCTTTTTGAATGGGAAGAGCATTCAGCATCAATAGGTCACAGTTCTGTTATTTTCTTTTTAATTCTACTTAGAGCACAAAATTCTTTTCTCTGCTTTCCCCTTCAAAGAACCCTACCCTTGGCACAGAATGTCTTTAAACCTCCTGCGATATTAGCTAGGCCTTCAGGGCAATCATCTACTTCCTGTGAGAAAGACACCAGATAGAGTGGAGCAGCTACTCTCTCATGGCCAGAGAAACATGTTTTCTTCATAAGCCACCCATCCTAACAGTAAGTGAAATATTGCCTTACAGTCGATTTTCTACTGGGAAAAGTGGCTGAAGAAGTGGAAATCTCTCATATTTGTTTTTGCCTACGGGAGAAAAGGATGCAGATAGTAATAAATTCCAGCTAGTACTGACTTGGCATTATTCAGAATCCTTCCAACAGAGGTTCAGTATTTGTTCTGAGAAGAATTTGTGCATTTTATTGAAATATTTGGAATAGATTGTCATTATGACAGCCAATTTCAGTAACCTTCTGGTAAACCAAATAAGCACATTTTTAGAAAGGTAAATGGAAAAGCATCTTATGCAAGTCAAATCACCAGGTAATAAGGACCTCAAAGATGAAAACAGCACAGTTGCCTATAGCATTAGATCTATTTCACACTCTTTTTAAATGCAGACTATTTCCTGTGATTTCTGGTTGTGAGTTTGGGAGTCAGAGAATGCCCTCTTTCAGCAAATGGTGATTGGCAATGTGTAAACCTTGAGTATCTGATTTGATCTCCAAAAGTGATTAATTCTGGATTTCAATCCTGTGAAGAGTCAGATTACTGGTACATAGAAAAGTAACTATAAACCAAAGGTTCCTGTTTAGAGAAATTCTGTTCTTTCTTTAATAGCAGTTAAACTAAAAAAACAGAGGGTCCTATGAATGAGTAAAAGGATGCCAAAGGAATATTACTGCCTCTAATGTAGTTGAGTGGTGCTGTAGATATAGCATCAGGTATGTATCTAGCATTGTATTAGAGAAAAGTGAGCACTATGTTCCTGAATTTATGATTTCTATATTTCATCTTTTATTATAAGTGGGTTTATTTTGTCTTCTGTGCATAAATATATTTTCCTTCTATGTTAACGGAGAACTTATGTATAAGGAAGGAAGTGGGGCAGGTACCGGTAGAACATTTGCCTAAGAGGTAACCTGAAACTTGCCTCTTGAGCCATTGTTGAATTGATATATTGTAGGTTTAACAGACACTGCTGCAGTGGATTTATATTAAACTTGCTTTACGTTACGCAGTGTGTTAATTGCAAAAGGGAGTGAATAGTGTGATAGTAAAAGGAAAGGAATGATGAGCTCCCAAAGTATTGATATATGATCTGAAAGAAATTTACACCCCTCAATCAAACAGCTGTTTGGAAAATTTTCCAAGCATAATTCTGTCATAGAGTTGCTGCCCAACTTTAATGCCCACTGTATTTTTAGAAATACACAATCTAGAAATGTTAATATATGTGTCTGTGAATGTTCCTACATCTATAAATATATACCGGTAATTATCTATACACTGCATCTATTGATATAGAGGTAGATTCTTAAATGCCTGCAGTGTTCATAAGATTTTTGAAATGAGAGGCAAGATTACATTTTTATTCAGCAATATTCATTGCCTAGAAAGGAAATGGATCTGATAATTCAAACATGGAAAATATGTATGGTTTATCAATAGAGGGTTTATGTATGGTTTATTATTAATATATGACAGATTCAGGTATTTTACTGGATTACTGTTAAGGAAAGAACTAATGATAAAGGCAAAAGAGGGAGCAGGCAATCATTGTGGTTCAGTGCTCACATTACATCCTGGAAGTCTAAACATGGAATTAAACTCTGACGTTAATTTCTCTTTCATTTCCAGTTACCTATTCATTATTAACTTTGGTTAAATAAAAAGATAACCTATATCAGTGACGGCGAACCTATGGCACATGTGCCACAGGTGGCATGTGGAGCCATATCTGAGGTCACGCGAGGCGTTGCCCTATGTCAGCTTCAGCGCGCATGTGCGCGCTGGCCAGCTGATTTTCGGCCTTCTTTTCGGCCATTTTCGCTCTCCCCAGGCTTCAGGAAAGCCTCCTGAACCCTGGGGATGGCGAAAAACGGCCCAAAGGGCCTACCGGAAGTTCAGAAACGAACTTCCAGTTGGCCCGGTTGGCCATTTTTCGCTCTCCCCAGGCTTCAGGAGGCTTTCCTGAACCCTGGGGAGAGCGAAAAACAGCCCAACGGACCTACCGGAAGTCTGGAGGCTTCAGGGAGGCCTGTGCGCATGCGCAGGGTGGGCAGGGTGGGGGGGATGTGCGCATGCATGGGAGGAAGCACGGGGGTTTTGTGCATGCATGGGGGGAGGGCATTGCATTATGGGTGTGGGCACACGCACGCACGCTATTGCGCACACGCGCACCCTTTTGGCACCCGAGCCAAAAAAGGTTCGCCATCACTGACCTATATCCTTTTCAAATAATAATATTACATCCTTATGTTTTCATCGGTCGTTGTGCTTCTTGTGTATTTTCATGATCTACTTTCATATCCAATTGTTCTACATCTTAATATGTTTTCATCATAGCATACTGGTGCTAATATGTTGTGGTAATCGTTAACTTCCATCTCTTTTGCCCATTATCCCCTTTTCTCATCTAAGCTACTTAAACTGATAGACCATATGTGTATTATATTTCCTGGTTCCAAATAAAAACAACTGCAAGAATCCAATAATAATATACCCACTGTGGGAATGAGATTTCCATATATGAATGTTTTCTGTGTGCATTTCATTTTATGGTAACTTTTAACTTTTATTGCTTGTTAGTTTTTTTATTTTTTGTTTATTTTTATTGTTTTTATATGGAGAAAGAAAGAAAAAAGAGAAAGAGAAAAAAGGAAATAAAAAAAGAAAAAGAAAAAGAAGCAAGTGCATTTTATACTACATTATATGCTAGATTGGAGCATATAAATACAGTAAATAAATTATATATGTATCTAAAATGAATCTTTTATCATATGTGTGTGCAGGTGTGTGTGAGAATGTATACATGCACATACATACTTTTGTGTTGTTTTTTTTAAAAAACCAAAGCATTAAACCTTGAACACACAGAATAATAGTGATCGGGTTTTTTTTGTTAGGCTGATAAAGCAAATACATATCATTAAATGAAAACTGTAAATTCATGATGGTACTTTTTCCATCCAAGAGTTTTCTTTTTTACTAGGCTTCAGAGTCAATGACTCCATAGTTCATCATATATTAATGCCTTCCAAATTGTTGCTGTATAATTCACATTCACTTCTTTCAATCATATTACTCTTTCCAAATCATATTAAGTTTACAGATAAAACAATAGTGGAGCAGGTCCATATCATATGAATAAGCATATTCCAGTTTACAGTATTCTTTCAATGTAATGAATTTGATAGACAATCCTTTTTAAACACTTGCTACAGTGGGTAATAAACATGAAAAAATGTTAATAAAATTCATATATAATCATTGAATTGTTAATAAGAGGCATTTTAACTCTTTATTCCAGTGTTCTTGCAAATAATTTATATCCCTGTTAACAGTACCTTTTAACTGCTTTTAAAAATGCTGTAAATTTAGAACAATCCAAAACATTTCAATGGTGACAGTAATTCAGAAGTTTTAGAAATTACTAATATATCTGGACTGAAATTGTAAAATCAAAAGATATTTTAATTAATTATACTATTCTGCAGTTTTAGAACAATCCAAATTCCTTTGGCAATAACTCAAGTCGTTTAAAAATGTGATTGACATAAGCTGATCTATAGTATTAATAACCCTATTAGCCCACGGGTAGGTGGGAATATTTAATATCTTTTCCCACATGCTAATTGGTATTTTAACTACCATTTTATATTTATACCGGTATTAGCCTGAGATTATCAGTTTGAAATATTTATATCTACAAATATTGTCCCTTTGGAATAAATATTCAAATACCAAACAAAGCTCTAACTTTTACAGATTAATATCTTTGAGGGCATAGGAGTTTACATTTTCATTTCCTGTGGTGTTTTGATCGCTAACAATTTTAATGCACATAGTTTTCAGTGGTGAGTATAGAAGGACATATTTCAATAAATAAATTTAAGAAATTATTGATGTTATCTCCATATAAAGTTATCATAAAAGAGGACCTGACCTGGGGCATTCACATTACAGCACTGGTCAAAAGGGCCCAGCAGAGATTATATTACCTGAAACTTCTCAGGAAACAACAACTGAATGAAAAACTGCTGGTGACCTTCTACCGCTGCACCATAGAGAGTATTTTAACTTACTGCATCTGTGTATGGTTTGCCAATTGCACAGTGGCAGATAGAACAGCACTCCAGAGGGTTAACGTCATTGCCCAGAGGATCATTGGTTGCCCTCTCCCCTCTTTGGAAGAGCTTTATAGCTCCCGCTGCCTTAAGAAAGTTCAAAACATTCTTAAAGATCCATCTCATCCTGGGCACCCTTTTTTTGAACTATTACCATCTGGAAGACGATACAGGATAATAAAAACAAGGACAAATAGGCTGAAAAACAGCTTCTATCCCGGGGCAGTAACTATATTGAATTCTACTGTATAGTGCAATATTAATGCAATATCAGGTTTAAATAAAGTAAACTAAACTAAACTAAACATAGCCAGTTATTTACTATTTCTGCAAATCAACACAAATGGCTCAACTACAGGTCACTATTATAATATATAAGCAGTATTAGTTGTTTGTTACTTAGTAGTGCTATCAATAGGTAGTTTCTATGTATGTATGTACGTATGCAGGCAGGCAGGTAGGTAGGTACATAGTTATATCCTGAATTGGATTATATTTGGATGGGTGGGGTGTTGGAAATGAGGAAAGAGAATAAGGACAGAAGAAACAATAGGAAAATAGAAAATTACAAGTGGAGGAGGAGGAGAATGTATAAAATGTTATATGTATATGTATAAGTAAATGCATATGATACATAAGGGGTATACAATTTTAGATACATGACCTTATATCAAGGGTGGGGTCTTTTCTTCGCTGCCGGTTTGCTCAGTGCCGCGCCATGCACATGCGCAGAAGCAAAAAACAAAATGGCGCCGCCAAAAGAACTGGTTCGGGGGTGTGGCAGGCCTGGGTCGCTGCCGGTTCTAGCGACCCAGGCCGCCAAGTTACTACCGGTTCTATAGAACCGGTCCAAACCAGGAGGAACCCACCTCTGCCTTATATAAAATATAAAATAAAAAGGACAATTGCACCATAAAACCCTTGTTCAACACTGTAATTGAAGAACTATACATCATTGGTACTAAAAATTCCTTTTTGTCTATTAGTACTGACTAGAAAGGGCTCATATCTACTGCACCTATATAAATTTTGGGGGAAGGAAGGCTTTTATCTTTATGATCGCTACAAAATCAGATATGTTTTTAATATTTACATAATAGATACAAGTAGTCCTCATTTAGTGACTGACTCATTTAGCAACCCTAACTACGATGATGATGAAAAAGTAACTTTGTGACTAGTCCTCACATTTATGATTTGCTAGTCTATAAAACAAAGGAAAGCTGATCATAAGCACAGGTGCAGTTTCACTTAACAACCCCTTCGCTTAACAAGCCAATTGCTGGTCACAGTTGTTGTTAAAAGAGGATTACGTGTATCTATGACAGTACTTGTTGAGTCCCAGGGAGCCAACTGGAAGATAGCAATTTTCATCTCATAAATTATATTTTAGCATTTTAGCATTGCCTTTATTATTTTGTACCATTTTAAAATCAGGAGGAAAGAAGGAATGTAATATATGGTTGAGGTTCTATCTCCTAGAAAAATTGTGTT
The DNA here is from genome assembly GCA_003457575.1 of Thermophis baileyi. Lineage (NCBI taxonomy): Eukaryota > Metazoa > Chordata > Lepidosauria > Squamata > Dipsadidae > Thermophis > Thermophis baileyi. The sequence goes on from QLTV01000416.1 coordinate 411,161, forward strand.
CTTCTGCAAAAGGACTAAAAGTGAAAGGGATTTTGTTTCAAGTGCGTAACAATGGTTACAATCTGGAGGAAGACTAAGTAGGCATATTATCACAGACAGACTTCCTATCTACCGCTATGATTGTGTTTCAGCTCAGGATGGAACAGTGCCAGTTTATATTACTTACTGCAGAATCTGGAATGATTGAGAAATTGTATGAATGGAAGAAGAAGACAAGATAGGAAAATGGAAGGAGATATATAAAATGGAGACTTTTAAGAACGAATAAGAGAAAAGCAGGAACTCTGGCCAAGAGCTATACCTTGTGTGACTGACCAAGAGGAAAAAGTAGACAAATACTGTAGAAATCATGCTGCCACACAGTTTAAATAGCACCAGAGATGTAGTTTTAGTGGCTATGACTGCTGTGCCTAAGGAAGTGCCACACTTGGACACCAGTCAGTAGCCAGAATGAGAAAAGCAGAGACCAGCATGAGGAGGAGCAGAAATAGTAATAGGAAAATTAGCAGCTATTGTTAATTTTCATCTAGGAGGCTAGAGGACAAGAAATCACATAAAAAAGCAATAAGAACACAATGAATGAAGAAAGGGAGAAGAAATAAATAAATATGTCTGTGTGTACTGATCACACAAGAAGGCAAATCAGCCATGAAGGGATAGAATTTTGCATCATCTAAAATACAAATTCCTGTTTGTGTAGTCAGGTTAAGGGATAAGTTAGAGATGCTACAGTGAATCGTATTCCAGCCTTACAGTGGCATCCCTCTCTGAACTGCTTGACTGCATCGCCAGAATGACAGTTTGCAAAGTATTGTTGCTGAAGTTGGATCTTGGGAATTCATGACCACTATTACAACCATGGGCCTGCTTGGGATTAGTATGGGACTCCCTCAAACAGGAAGCTACATATTAGATACAATAATATATTGGAATAGGTGAGTTGCAATTCGTTGGTGGAAGGCATTCCTATTGGCTCTTATCACGGGCAGGTTATTTTTTTATAACTGAAGTGCTGGTGCTATCAATCTCTGGGGCTGGGGGAATGGACCAGTTAAGATGGTCTGCCTCACATGTCTGGTGTACATTATGAGTTTTCAAAGAGCACTTGGTAAATTTCACAATATTTTGCCAGATAGCTGTTAGGCCCCTAGTCAAAATCTGGAATACAAAAGACATGAAAGTACTTGATATGATTATTCCCAGACAATTTTCCCTTGTTTGTTAATCCCAGGGGCTCCTTGGTATCCACAACAGTGAGCTATAGCAGAAAAACAATTGTTGCCAATCTTGATCTCTATTACCTCAAAAAAGTAGGGAATTATCAAGAGTTTTTCCAAGGATGAGAACAGGATAGGTCAACTTTGTCTGGAGACAAATTTTGCTGCCAACTATAAAGGACTTTTTAAGTTAAGTACTTCGAGTTATACCCAGAAACCTACTGCCAAGCAGTACAGGGCCCACAGTAATATATTCCTAGCAACTATATTCAGTGAATAATTGGACTACTATATTTTGTACCACCTGCAGTTTTTGAGTGATCTTCTGAGGCAATTCCATTTAGACTGCATTTCTGTATTCCATCTGGATTGATGAGAGCCTGAGCTAACACGGCAAGATCCTCCCACTTTAGGTAATGTTCCAGGACTACCTGGTACATTAGATACCTACAGTAGTTGTGAATCCAAGAGGACCAAGTCATGGATCAATTTCCTTAATGGTAGTATTTCTTTGAGAGACAACATGGAAACTTACATAAAGCCCCAGAAAATAAACAGCAATTCCATCTTGCTTGAGTTCAGTGTAAGAGTACATTGATGTAAGAAAGTTCTGAGAATGAGGGGTGTTAATAGGTTTGAGGGGAATGTATATATAATGGTATTTTACTGTACAATTTTGTTGTTGATTATTTTCCCAGTTGTAAATCTCTTAGAGTTGGTCCAGCCGTAAGCATCAATGTTACAACTGGTAAATGCAAAAATAAAGGATAGGACATCTTTTTAAAACTTTCTTTTACTTAAGAACGTTTTAGAAATATGTCCTATCTTTTAGTTTTAAATTATCATTGCCATAATTTTAAAACAGCTGTATTTCTCACAACAATTTTCAAATAGAATAGCTTTCTCCTGAACAACATTGTTACATCCCAAACCACAATCTTTACTCTTTAAAAGGAAAATCATTACTTTTTTAATGTTATTGTAAAAATGTGCACAGGGGGAAAAGACTGTTTGAGTCTTTGAAGGACTCGAAGGCTTAGCATTTAAATAAGCAGAACAGCAGACCCAATATCAGTATCACTCAATAAGGGGTGGCAACAATAATTCTATACCTGAGAGAATTAGGATAGTAAATGTTACCTGAGGGACTGGCTTCTTCCAGTTGCTTCTACCTGGCCAATCCAGTCCGGCAAAATGGCTGTGCACTGGGTCCCAACAGCTAAAGAATGTTGTCTGGCAGGACCAGGAGATGTATTTTCTTTGCTGTAGTCCCTGTCCTCTGGAACATTTTCGCTCCAGAAATTAGGATGCTCCCAACCCTGCTGAACTTTCAGAAGACTTTGAAGACCTGGCTATGTGCCTGGGCCTGAGTGTGTGAAGGCTACCATTTCCTGGTTATATCGACACCAACAGATTATAATGTTTCTTGGCTGCTATTTGTATTTAATTTCTTTTTTGCATTGTGTTTTGTTTTTATTGTTTTTATTATTGTTCACTGCCCAGAGTCATTGGTATGAGATGGGTGGCCGTACAAATTGAATTTAAAAAAAACAAATGAGGCTCCCATCTTTGACATTGCAGCAACATTCCTAAATAAAAAATAATATATCTCAGTTGTGTGCAACTTCCTCTGGCTTGAGGGCTGCATCAGGCTTTATGCAGAATGTTAAGGACAGCACTCCCAAATTGAGTAACCAGATTACTTTATTATCCACAACACACATTCAACATATGGATTTGGTAACTTAAGGAGCAGCTAAACACCATCTACCATCCTGTTACACAATCTTCCAGGCACACAAGCTTGCATTTGGAGGGTGATAAACTCATCTGGAAAAGCACTGACCCGAAGCAGATTAGGATCTTCCAAATGTACAGAGTTGTCATGCGTGGGAGGAAACAGAAATGAATGACCTGATGAGCTGGCAAGAAAGCAATTTAGAAAAGATGATGATAGTTAGCAAACTATGCAGTAATTTTGCTACTGAAGATTTGCACTTTCCTGGGTATGCTAAAAGAGTTCTTGGATGACAAGAAGATCAGCATGGTTTTAAAGGAAGTGGCTCACTGCCCACAATTTTGATGGGGGGAGAGGATCTCTGCTTAGCCATGAAAGATTCCCAGATAAGCATAATTAAAGCCCTTGATTGACTCTGAGAAGGTGACTTTAGTTATAATTGCACACATAGATATACTTTAATTGGTACTATGATATAGTAGCAAATGTGTGCCTCTTGAAGGCAGAGAAAAACTCGACTTGGATTGCATGTTTTTTACCTCTTGATTACGGGTAGTCCTCGACTTACAACAGCTCGCTTAGTGACTGTTGGAAGTTACAATGGCACTGAAAAACGTGACTTATGACCATTTTTCACACTTATGACCATTGCAGTACCCCATGAACATGTGATTTACATTTGGATGCTTGACAACTGTCTCACATTTATGACGGTTTCAGTGTCCCAGAGTCATGTGATCATCTTTCACAACCTTCTGACATGCAAAGTCAATGGGGAAACCAGATTCACTGAACTGTGTTACTAATTTAACAACTGCAATGATTCAGTGATTAACAAATGTGGCAAGAAAAGTCATAAAATGGGGCAAAACTCACTTAACAAATTTTTCACATAATAATATAAATTTTGGGCTCAATTGTGGTTGTAATCCACAATTTACAGTCTTTTTCTAGCCTAAAGAATTTTAAAGAATACAGCTATAAATCAAGTTCCCATATTCCAGCCTCTCTTCTAATGTCTTTGTGGGCTAGTAAAGAAGATGGGGATTTGTTTGCTTAAGCTAAATGCTGCTTATGTGATTAGCCTTGAAGCCCGAAAGAAACCAGTATTTTCTGTACTGTATTTCAGCATTAAAAATAAAATAAAAAATAGTAATTCGCAAGAAGGCCTTTGTGTGCTGTAGTTTGTCTGGTTAGAACTTGAGAATTTATACACACACATACACATGACAAATTGCATATGCTGAGCATGGCTTGGCATTAGTCATAAACAATTTCCTTAAAGAAAGCCTACCAAACAATGTAACAAACATTATTATAATGTTTTCATTTTAGATTTGCTTGTCCTAATCGTAAAGTTTTGCCTGGGTGTTTGGGTGAATGAAAAAAGTAAGATACACAGCAGCCAAATTGGGGATGGAGACTTTGCTGACACGTGGCACAGTTTTTGTTTGATTAAATATCTTCCCAAAGGGAATGAAAAGAAAGCCAGAGTAGCAGGGAGACCATACTTTATGGCCTCTCCTGTTATTATGTCTATGTTGGAAGGCCAGAAAGGAGAGTCAACCATTTCCTATCTAAATTGGATTGCATGTCAGATTGTGATTAAGGTGAGATAATTTAAAGTAAATAACAGGGACTGTAATTAAAGAAGTCTACTTTGATCATAGTCCGAGTGGAGAGCCGGGTTCAGATGATATGTTAAGCCAGACCAAATGGCTTTGCATGTTGTGAGACCACACTAATTGATACTTCACCTTAATCAGATTGCTTCTATTCACTGAATAGCAGTGAAGTTAATTGAAGGGCATCTGTAAGAAAACAGGTGATGTTTAAAAATATGCTAAAATGAAAAGTCTAATTGAAGGATTGATAACAATCCAGGCATTCTGCTGAGCTTTTTTAAACTGACAGAAAATGAGAGAGGAAGTCTTTAGATTACTGTTTAAATAGTCTTTTTTAAAAAAAAAAAATTCTATGTCCGTGTATTTGGAAAAACCTTGCAAAACGCCCCCCCCCACACACACACATACTACCTTCCTTTCTCTGTCCTCCCCTCTTAATATGTGCACATTTTCTCTTAGCTTGCACTGAAAGTTTATACTAAGTGAGTATGACCTTCTGTTCTATAGTGCTGGCCTCTGCACTTCCCCCAAAGCTGCTGTTTTACATTTAGTGTGACAGAAGGCAACATGTCTTAAATTAACAAGAAATAATTACCTTAATTTAGCTTTTCTTCTTGCTTGTACCACGTGTACTTGAAAAAGTGTACACCACTCAAGGATTAAGTGCTGCCCTTAGCCTGAAATAATTTGTACATCCATGTTCTATAGAGCTATTAAATATTAGTGGAAAATGCTGTTGTCTATATTTTCCTCTTAGCATCAGTGCCACTTGCTTGCTAGCCAATACAAGAATGTCACTTAGTAAATAACAAGTTGAAGCTGTTTGCTTTTTTATTTTCTTTGGCTCAGTTCTTCTACCTCTTCTGTTGAGGACAAATCTCTTTGCAGCCTTTTTTGATGGTAACATACATTCCACAGATAGACCTGAGCCTTGGAATTCAGAACCCTGGTATGTATATGACTTTTAGCCCTCCTGGTAGCAGCAGATTGGTTTTCATGTATCTTTGACCTTCAAAAAAATCAGCCCCTTTTATTGTCATTTATATGCTCTGTGCAGTTACAGCAATTGTTACAGCAACTATTCTAACATGTTCTGCTGATTTTAATATCTTCTCTAATTCTCTCCCTTTGTCCAATTCTTCCTACCCCTCAACTGATGTTGGACTGCTTATCTGGGCTTACTCTTGAAGATGGGAGGAGACATACAGACACAGAAAAATGTTTTCCTTAATTATGATGACTTTGGGAGTTTTTCACCCTATTTTTCCTTAATCCATTTTAAATTAGTTTTTTTCATAATTGCATTTGTTTCTAGTGTGTATGTGCAAACATGTTTTGTGTGTTTTATTTACATTGACATATTTTGCTAGCATTTCTTCTTGTGATCCTTTGTTACTCTTGCAGATATGTGTTTGAATAAGAGCCTTTTCCCCCTCCCCTTTCCTTTTTTTAAAAATCCTCCCTGCTCCATCCTGCAGTGAAGTCACAATCCAGTGTTTGTAGACTTCATGTGATGTCACAGAATCAGTCTTGTGACTTCACTTGCAGTCTCAAACAGAAGGTGCAAGACGGTTTAGAAGAGAGGGGAGGGGAAAAAAAGCACCTCTTCCCTTGCCCTCACTCTCTTCGTTGTAAATCCAGTAGCTGAGATAAATCGGGTGGGGAGAAGCAGCAGGAAAAACAGCCGAGAATGATGTCTGAAAACAGGTACAGTAGAACTGGCTTTACGTTCGGCTTCTGGTTGGAAGTTCCAGTTGCCCCGCAGAGGCCAGATTTTGCAGACCATGCGCACGTGGGGGAGGGGGTGGTGCTGCTGGGGGTAATGTGTGTGTGTGCGCGCGTGTCACCCAGTGACGCTCTGGCTGTACGGTGCCATCGGCTGTAGGGTGTTTGTGTGAGAGAGAGAGAGAGAGTGCGCGCAGGGGGAAGGAGGCAGTGAGCGATGGCAGGCGAGCGAGCCGCTTTAGACCATTTCTCAGAAGCAGGCAGCTGGCGTCCTATTGGGCTGGCCGCGACGAGCCTCCTCCTTGTCCGTTTCAAAAGGCCGCAGCTGCTCGCTGCAGTCTGTCTTGCGGCTTTGCGCATGTGACACAAATGGGTTATTGCGCTTGGGCGCCTCTTAGGTTGATGTCGTATTTTCTGTTTTACTTTTGCTTTGCAGGCTACTTAGGGTGGCAGCAATTTGCCCAGAGCAAACAGAGCACAGGGAAAGAGAGGGGTCGTATTCTTCAAGTCTTCGGTTTTGGGGAGAGGGGTGGACGATTTGGAGGGGGGGTGATTCTTTGGCGAGAAAGGGGGGAAAAAAACACCACATCTCGTTCTCCATCTTTTGACTGACGACATCATAATAGCAATGCGGATGCAGCGGCAACCGCCGCCGCCAAGCAACATTCGGTTTCCCTCCCCTGCCGGCGGGTGCGTTTGCCTAAGCTTTCGCCGCCCCTCCTTTTCCCCGTTTTTAGCTCCGTTTTTTGTCATTTGTAACAAGAAGAGATTTGGTTTTGCAGGGGTAGCAAATGGGTGGCTTCTCCTGAGCGTTCTGGTATAATCTGGCTCGTATAAGAGAATCAAACTAGAGGCATTTAAGCGACACAGCAAGGGGAGGGGGTTTCTTTTTGGGCTGCCCAGAACCGTCATTTTCTATTTCCATTTTGTGCTTTGCTTGAGAAAGACGGAGAGGGAGCGCAAGGCGGAAGGATGCGCAATGTTCTTTTATCTCTCCGCATTTGTTAAATGCATGGCTCCGGAGGAGGGAGGATTTAAAGGGTAGTATTTAAGTGAAGGTTGCTCTCCTGAAGAGGACCCTGTCCTCTCTTCACATCTAGGAAGGCGTTTACTGATAAAAAATAGTCGTCTTGCTTCCTTTTCAAAATATTGGTTGTCATTGATTATTGAATACTGATTGAATATTTGGTGCTTTACCATCATAATATCCAGAATGTCCTTTTGTTTGCTTCCTGGTAACAGGCTAATAATAATAATAATAATAATAATAATAATAATAATAATAATAATAATAATAATAATAATAATAATAATAATAATAATAATAATAGGGTAGCAGCAGACTTTGGTCTTAACTAGATTGAAGTGAGATCCTCCAGGATAATTGATTTTTCGCTGTCCTTTTACTCTGCCACTTATTCTTCCTTTAATATTTTCTGCAATTTTGCTAGTGTATTGAAGATTGATGCAGAAAGGCAGCTTTGCCACCATTGACCTGGTTTTTAAGGGCAAATAATATTCATTGCAAAACCTTAACTCCAGATAATAGTATTAATGATAATGGATTACAAACAGAGGTCCTATGTGGATCCCAGACTTGCCTGGAAGTTACTTCCAAACTGAGTCTAATTTTAGTTCCAAATGTATGAATGACAAGCAAGAGGCATTGTAGGGCAATGAAAACAGTGATTCTGAATTATGGGTCGCCTGACTATTTTAGTCCAAAAGTGGAGCCATCATAATATAGTACTTGATACTATCATACTGAGTCAGTGCATTGTCGTCTGAATCTTTCTGCATCATTACAGCAGAAAGATGGAGATGCAAGTTTTCTATGATAGTATATATTGTAACTTAAATGTTATTTATCCTTTCAGACTTTAAACATCTCCCTCTAGAAACCCTTAAAGAGCCTGGTTCTTCTCACACATGCGCACTGTGCTAAGTATGGAACCTAGATAATGAATTGGAGGATTCTAACCAGGATTACTTGCTTACAAAATATATCATATTTGTCCCACAATAGCTTGCATTGTGCCTATTTTGTAATCTGGTTTAGGTGCTAATAAAGACTTTTTAAAATTGTTCCATTTTAAAACATTTTAGGTGAGTTTAATGCTTTTAGAGCTTTCTACTCTTTATGTGGTGTCAGTTTTATTTTTATTATATTTTATTTTAATTTCTGGATTTTACTTTTACCATATGCTGTTTGTATTAGTTTTCCTTTCTATTATATTTTCATAGTTTTGCACTTCATATTTTAATTGATTGTATAATGCCCACCCAATTTCAGTTAGTAGGTAATATAAAATGCACAGGAAATATAGACTGAGATCAATCTCCACTCCTTACTAGCATTGATGATGTTACCTACTTTGGGTAATTGAAGGTCTGCAAGAAAAAAAACAAGATCCCAGAGCACCAAGGACCCCTCATTCCCATGAAGCCTGGCTTTCTCCCTCCTTCCCTCCCCCCACTCTACCACACCCAAGCAGATGCATTAAATAATGTATCTAAAATATATCCAACAAAGAGATTGTATTAATTTCCTATATTGGATTTACAAAAGAGATGGTTAAAAGTTTTAAGAATTTTGTCAGAAGGGGCAAAGAAAAAGTGAAAAGAAATTAAGTTCTAGGACATTATTTGAAATACTAAAGTTCAATATTATTACAGGTAAAAGGAAGGAATATAAGATTGGTTTATTTGATCATGGTTAAAATAGATGTAGCTTTAATGGAGTTTGCTGACATCAGGACTGAAATGACAAAGCTTTAATGATTTGTGTATAGATAGGGATGAGGTATGGGAAGAGGGCATAGTTTGTTGCATTTAAGTGGAAGTAAGTTACTAAAATATTTATACTTGTGATGAAGAGGGAAGTAATTTATGTCTCTTGTTTTTCTTTAGTATATTATTTTCTGTTTTACTTTCTTTTTTTCTTTTCTGTACTTTGTATGTTTTCTTTTTAGTCTTCTATTTTGTATTTGTATTGTTGTAATGGTAATTTTCAATAAAATTACTATTAAAAAGTTCTAGAAGATTAGTTAGAACTTTCCCTTAATGCAGCCATATTGAGTATGTCAGAGCAAGGCCTGTGTCTCCAAATCTTTTTATAACAGTTTCCACTTTATTCCCCATGACAAATCTTAAACTGACAGCCCTGTAATTTCCTGGATCTCCCTGTGAGCCATTCTTAAATTGGAGTTATGCCTGTCACCTACCAGTCTTCAGCTTCAAAGGCTATGGGTAGAGGCAGACTACCTAATTACCTATTCTAGTTAGGAGATGCACAGTCTGATGGCTGGATGCCATCAGGGCCTGGTGATTGGTTGAGGTCCAGTTTTCTCAATAAGGTCTAGTACTACTTCTCTTGTCACCATTATATGGCTTGGGGATCTGCCCCAATTTTTCTCCTGTGAAAACAGAAACAAGGAATTTGTTCAGCTTCTCTGCAATTTCCTTTTCTCCTGTTAACATCCCCTTGACTCCTCCTTCCAGAAGACCAATGATCTCCCTGGCTAGTTTTCTGCTTCTAATGTATTTGAAGAATCTTTTATTATCCATCTTCACAGTTTGGGTAATATGCTCCTTGGATTTCCACCCACCCACCCACCCTCACTGACTGTGCATTTATTTGGCCAGAGTTTGTTTCCTTTTGTGTTCATTAGACCAGGCTTTCTACTTTCTTAATGTATATGGTCAATCATCCAGGTCACTATTGTCCCAAAGGTGCTTTTCAAAAGGTAACTGGACTTTCTTGGGTTTTTTCCTTGAAAACGTTCCACTTCTCATCCAAGAAGCTTCTTCAGTTCTCAGCTTCTTGGATGAGAAGTGAAACATTTTCAAGGAAAAAAACCAAGAAAGTCCAGTTGCCTTTTGAAAAGCACCTTTGCTACACTTTCTTAATGCTTTCTTGGCCCTAACAGCTTATTTTACAATGCTGGTAAACCATGCAGACCTCTTCTTGGACTTTGGAGTCATTTTTCTAAACAACAACAACAACAACAACAACCCTCTATTATTGTGGTTTTAAACCACAGCAAAGGTTATGGAATGAGCTTGCACTTTCAACCTTTCCTTTGATTTTCTTTTTCACTAGTCTTCCTGATGTTGAGAAGTTCCCTTTTTTGAAGTCAAATAATAATTATGTGGAACTTGTGTATAGGTTATTGCTTCTTTGTATATTAATTTTATTGCATCATGGTTACTATTCCCAATTGGATGGACTACATATAAATATCCTATAACCAAATGGTCCAGTGCAGTCATTTATAGTATCTTTAGAATTTTACTTGTCATGGTTTAAATGCATATTCACCCAGTCAATATGTGGGTAAGTGAAATCTCCAGAATTACAAGTCATGCTTTTTGGGATTCCTCTCTAATTTCCTTCTTCATTACCAGATCTTATTGAGCATCTTGGTTAGGGGACAATCGTACACACCAAGTTTTAGCCAATTTTTCTGAGTTGATGTTTCTACCCAGAGCATTTCCACAATTGGCCTGCACTAAGGAATTAACCATAGCTTTCAAACTAGTGGCTGAATTTCTCCAACGCACAGAGCCAAAATCAAACAAGCCTAATAGCACAGTGTATGAACCCATCTTCCCTTTAATTAATCATGGGAAAGTAGAAAGAAGTTTGGAGTTCTCTTCCCAGTAATAAATGTTGTAACTGTAAAAAAAATGCTTTGCTCTTGCAGGCCCAATTAAACAGTAGCATTTTGAGTTCCTAGCTATTGTAATAGAGTTACAGAACAGAGTATTGTATCACTTTAAGTGCATGTTGAAAACAGCTAGGCCTTTTCCACAATGTTAGGAAGCTTTGTTAGGAAGCAAAATGTTTCAGTTAATATAAATTCCATGACTACAACTGTTCAAGTCTACATGATATATGTAATTTTAGTCGCAACCTATCTCATTTAAGTCAATGGAGATTAGAAGGTTGAAAAAACTCATGGAGTTACCTGTTTATTTTATTAGGTTTTAAATCTTAAAGTTCAGTTATTCTTTTACAGGCATAGAGCTCTTCTTCATAGCCATGCTAATGTATTTTTCTCCCAACCTCTCAGTCAGAAAGAGAGTATAGCCACAGAAATTGTGCTGCCCCCATAGTCTGGTATTGTATACATGTAATTCTCAACTTACAACCATAATGGAGCCTGCCCACCACAGGTGTAAACTGATCACCCACATAACTAATCCAATCTTATGATTATTTTTGTGGCAATAGTTAAGAAAACACCATGGTCATTATGGGCCAGTTTTGGGGGGGGGGGAACCAAAGTAAATGCTGGTTTTCAGCAAAAAGATCAAAAACAGGTTCATGTCACTTTGAGATGCTGCAAACGGCTGTAAATGTGGAGTGGTTGCCAAGTGTCCGAAGTGCAGTCATGTGACTGTATGTGACTGTACAGGGATGACCATCAGAACTTCAGAATTCAGTTGAAAGTATCCACAGGGAGCTCCAGGGAGTAATTTCAAAGCAACCAGTCATAAGTTGAGGACTACCCATACTTAAGCAATATAGCCAGGGAGTGTTTGTGCCTTCAAACTAATGGGAGAGGGGAGAGGATGTTTCAGGGCAGCAATTAGGTGATTTCCTGTTATTTTTCCCATCATACCCAGTGTTACCTACCATTAGGAAAACTGGCATCAATCACTTTCCTAGAGGTGGACAGGCAGCACAGCCAAATTATTTTAGTTAGTCCTTATTTTTATTAACTACTCGATGTCTCTTCTAACAGGCTACCAATCACAGATCATTAGTTTATTAAATTATTTCATAACTACTGCCTTTAGCAGGCATTTGGATTACAGATGGGCCTTGGCTTTTAATAGGTTGCTTAACGGCAGCTTTAAGTTACGACAGACCCCCTAAAAGCTACTTACCACCCAGTCTTGAATTTATGGTTGCTGCAGCAGTACCACCACATCCATTCGCCCTTACAGCTGACCGCAGGGATGCTGTAGCACCTCCCTGCACCTATCCCCCCCCCCCAGACTGGTTCTCTGCGGACCTTAGGCATGATTCCAACCCCTACCAGGTCCCACACACTCCTCCTCGCTTAATTTTTGAAGAGCACTGAAGCCTTCCATAGCACTGAAATGGGTTGCTTTATCACTTTGCTGTATGGTGAGATTCTGGAATTGCACTGTGCAGCTCAGGGACAGGCTGCTCCATTTTGCTGTCAATGTGGTTTGCACAGCGCTGGAAAAACTTTCTACAGCTTTTGGAAGCTTTCCTTGTGCTGTGCAACCTCCAGTTTATGACCCACGTGTTCATTTAACAATTGCATTGGGGGGAGAGCAGGAATGGGAAGTTTGTTAAGTGAGACACTTCACTTAAGAGCCATTGTGACATATGACCAATGGGTAGGCTCCACTACAGTTGTATCTCGAGGACTACTTGCACTTGCAGCATCCCTGTCCTTTCTCTTCCTTTGCTCTTACTCAAGAAGATGCATTACAGAGAGTCCTAGTAGGAGAAAGAAAAATACACAATTTTCCCTTTTGGAGGGCTTTTTCCTCTCCTTTCCTTACAAAACTGTGTATGCTGGGACCCTTCACAGAGTGCCAAGAGCAACTTGAAGGAGAGTTCCAGGTGATACCCTTCCCTGTTTCTGAGTGCAAAATATGTTTCCAGAAGTGTGGGATTGTAGCTTTAGTGTGTCTTAATATGAGCAAGTGGCCGGTCTCCCTTTCCACTTGGATTGCAATATGCTTTTGATTTAGTATGTGTGAGTGTGTATCTGTATGTGTTGTCCAGGACTCCTATTGTTGTACTTTGTGTGCATACAAGGCTTGACTGCAGAAAATTAATCTGAATGATCTCTAGATGGCAGCATTTATTAAATTTAATAGGACAATTGATCTCTTGAAAGACTGACACTCCTAGTTCTGCCACAAAAATAGATGATTGTCATACTTATGTCAAACAGCAGCCTTTCCCTCCTCCCCAGTTTGCCTGGATGATCAGAACAGTTGATTTGAAATACAAAGCAGAAAAGACTGGATCAGAATGCTATACTGTTTTATGTTTCTTTCTCTGCTTCTTCCTAAAATATGCTTCCCCTAAAACCCTGTTTGTTAGAGTCCCTTCTCTTTCCTTCCTTCATTATACAGTATGCATGTATGCCCCACATATTTTTCCAATTTACATTCTCCTTAGCAATATTCACATCTGTATACACACACACACACACACACCTTATAATGTACACATGCACAAATAACAGACTTCTTGATTGACAGATCTATTGATTTCCTGAGATTTTGATATTTCAGTTGAGAAAAATAAAAAAAATTGAGCCTCACCTCTAAAACTCCTTTTGAAGGCTTTTTTCCCAACTATTGTGGCTGAAAAATCTACATATTGATATTATTTTTGAGGTGAGGAACTTTCCAAAATTGTTATGTAGGCTCTGAAATGTTTTTTATTTGTTAATTCTGAGGGGGGAAAGTATATTTGCAACATTTCCCTAAGCAGCCTGGTTTTTTTTGAGTGGGGTGGAGAATCATGTGACATTTGAGTGAAATTCCACAAGTCATATTAGAAAATGTATGGACTAAGCCAAAGTAAATTAATTAAAATTACAATGATTAAATTAATTTGTTCTCTAAGTAACAGTTGATTAAAAATTAACATATGGAGGAATTCTGGAGGCTGAACTTGGGGACTGAAGTCATATAGCTCTGAGCTCTCAGGTCTATTTAGAAAACTTCTCTTTCCCCAGTTATCTAACCATTACAGATAGTCCTTGACTTACAACAGTTCATTTAGTGACCATTCGAAGTTACAAAAGCACTGAAAAAGTGACTTATGACTTTGAGATCCGAGTTGCAAATGTGTCCAGGGAGTTAATCTGTATTTGGTTCCATACTGTGGTAACTGCAATGTGTGTGTGTGTGGGGGGGGGAGGTGCCTCCAGCCATAAAGAGGTGATGATAATGTCTCTTCTCAAGAGACTGTCTTTGGACCCAACCGGTTTAGGTAACTACTGCCCTGTGTTCAATCTTCTCCTTTTGGGGAACATTGTTGAGAAAGTAATTGGAGTGCACTACAGAGAATGTTGGAGGTAGCAGGTTACCTGGGCCCATTTCAGGCAGGTATTCAGTACAAATAAGTCTTGGTTTTGCTTGTAGATAAGCTGTGGTGGAGTCAGGATGGAGGTGGTGCATCTTGATCTCAGTGGCTTTTGCTTTTCATAGCATCAATCATGGTATCCATCTGGACCAGTTTCTGGAGTTGGGAATGGGAGGCACTGTTTTATAGTGGTTGACTTCTTTCAGGGCCAGTTCCAGTTGTATTGGTTTGGGGAGAGGTTATTCCCTAGCCCCCTTCTCTGTGTGGTGCCATAAGATTCAACCCTTCTATTCAACATCTACATTAAACTGATGGGTGAAATAAACGGCTCAGCTATTGTAATGCATACTACATGAGGTTGACCTTGGAGACCACTTGGAAGCTTCAACTGGTCCAGAGAGGCAGTTATGGGCATGCTTTCTATGTCCATGTGATACCTCTGCTCTCAGAGCTGATTTTAGCCTTACAAGGTACTCCAGACAAAGAGCATAACCAGGAATACTAGCTCTATCTTTATTGTAAGGTTACATTAAAAGAATCTTACAAGTCTGAAGTTAACCCCCCCCCCCAATCCTTCACTTTTACTATCCCAAAAATAAGGCAGGGCCCCTTCTAACTTGTTCTCCCAGACCTTCGTCTAGGATGGTTGGTGCTCCTTTGATGGATGTTAGTTGTTGGTAAGATGTTTTGGAGTTTGCCATTTTGCTCTTCTTTTCTTTTGACTTGAGTCTGGTTTGTTGGCTGTTGTTTCTCTATTTTTTTAATATTTAGTGTGTTGTGAGCTACCCAGATTCAGGAGTTGGGCAAAATTTATGTTCTTTTGGTGTGACACCAAGATAAGAATTTTGAATTATAATCCTAGTTTATAAATGGAATTGCCCCATGTGGATGCTATATTTGATCATGTACTAACTAAACTTCAGACTCATGCTAAAAGGCAACTAAGACTACAGTAGGCTTTTATTACTGGAAAACATATATATCGGTAGTTATTTCTAGTTTGTGCCCTTCAAATATTGCCTGTAAAATGTCCACCCTTTAAGCAGAACTTTAAATATCAGTAATATAAACACTTCCTTTATTATGTATTCCAAAATGCATCCAAATGATCAGCTAATCCTTCAGAATATAATTATACAGCTATTTCCAAATAGCAAGTTATGAGATACTACTACTATACTGTCAAACAGTGTATCTTATAAGGCAGACTAACAAAAGCTTTTAAAATCTAATAATGGATTGGCTTTAAATAATGGAAGGAGCTCCATTAGAGGATCCTGCTACTATTATTTTATCTGATGTAGCTGATAATCCATATTTTCATGCTGTAAAATACTTCAGTTCGTGAATCAACAGCTCAAATTGCTCTTAAAAGAAACTAGTTGTGTTTTCTCCCATAATCGATTGACAATATTAGTTGTATCTCTGAACCACTGGCTTAAATCCCACATGAATGGTTCATTACTTGCCCAATTTATATAATTCACATTTAAATTATCAAACTAACTTGGAGGGGGGGGGGAAGTGTTACATTTAAGTATAGGATGAATATGGGATCCAGGAAAAGAGTCTTTTTTTTTTTTACATGGCACCTTCCATCTGAAATATCAGTTCCCCCAGAGTTTACACTTGCTCTGATCCTTCTGGCCTTTCATAAGGCCTGGTGTCCCAAATTTGTGATTAAGTGCTTATCATGTGTTAATTATGTGTTGGGTGGTTTTTTTATCTTGACTGCCATATATGTTATTTACTGATTTATTGTAAAATACAATGTTTCATTTTAAATCATTGTTAGCTGCCCAAAGTCTGGCATTTGAGATGGGCTTACATTCACTCTATAAACTAAATGAGTAAATATATAAAGAGATAAAGATAAATAGAGAGACAGAGAGAGAGATGCACTTAACATCAATAACTTCACTTTTGTTACAGGCCCTGATTATGGAACAAGGCAGTACCTACCCTTGTTACAGTTTAGCAGAGGCCTGAAAGTACAGGTAGTCCTTGACTTACCACCACAGTTGAGCCAAAAATTTATGTTCCTAAGTGAAACATTTGTTAAGTGCCTTTTGCCCATTTTACAACTTTTCTTGCCACAGTTGTTAAGTGAATCATTGCAATTGTTAAGTAAGTAACAAAGCTATTAAGTGAATCTGGCTTCCCTGTTGACTTTGCTTGTCAGAAGATCGCAAAAGCTGATCCCATGACCCAGGGATGGGTTCTGCTTTTCTTCGCTGCCGGTTCGCTCAGTGACGTGCCACGCGGGTGCATGCTTCGCGCATGCGCAGTGCTTAAAAAAAGCTGCGCATGCACAGAAGCAAAAAACAAGATGGTGGCGCCTATGGCGCCGCCGAAATAACCGGTTTGGAAGCGTGGCAGGCCTGGATCGCTGCCGGTTCTAGCGACCCAGGCCGCCAAGTTACTACCGGTTCTGTAGAACCAGTCCGAACTGGGAGGAACCCACCTCTGCCATGACCTCAGGACAGTGCAACCATCATAAATATGAACCAGCTGCCAAGCATCTGAATTTTGATTATATGATCATGAGGATGCTGCAATGGTCTTAAGTGTGAAAAATGGTCATAAGTCACTTTTTTTAGTGCCATTGTAACTTTGAACGGTCACTAAACGAACTGTTGTAAGTCAAGGACTACCTGTATTCATTTTATTCATACCTTTTAGAGTTTTGTATATTTGTAGGTTGCCTAGGTCATTAATAAAAATGATTGGCATATATCTTTTTAAAATAAATAGAATAATTTATTGTAGATGTGAATGGAAATATTATTACAAAATATCTTTTGCTTTAAGTAGTTCCAATGTACTATTTATGTCACTTGATTTTTTAAAAATTAGAATACTACCAGTCTTTGGGTTGCTATTCAGTTCTGGTGTGATTTCAGGAGAAAGCTGATTGTTCAGCTGCTAAGAATTTCTCACAAGAGATAATTTCTTCTTTTCCCTGTTCTTCACTGAATGAAATAAACATGAAGTCTGGTAGCACCTTTAAGACTAACCAAGTGTATTAAGTCATAAGCTAGTGTGAGCTACTGCTCAGTTTGTATTTATTTTCTTGTCACAGATTGACAAAACCTTTCCCCCAATCTCCCTGATGGAGTTACTCTGCTCTAAAATTATATTTAAGGTAACCATGACTTGATTACTTATGCTTTTTTTAAAAAAAGTTTAAATCTCCAAAACAATGTTTGCATAAAAATATTTCCATAAAACATACTGTAATTGAGCACACCTTTAAAAGAGACAATATAAAAAGACAATAGTAGAATTTTTCTATACTGCCAACTAGGGATGCTTCTAATGATTTAGATAATGGAGATTTATTGACTTACTGCCCTCTTCTGCCATGCTGGGGACAGTTTTTGCCAGCTAACTATAAATCTTGGATGAAAAAATTATTGCTGTTCTGGCATCTGTTGGAGAAGAGAAAGCTTCTCATTTCAACTTGTGATGCTTTTTTTGTTGTTGTTGTTCAAGGATAGACAGTATCTAGTGGTATTTGTTACCCCAATACAAACATGTGATTTAAGAAGAAAGGAAATTAGGATGGAAAAAAATGTAGCATCGTCCCTTCTGCACATTATCCCACAGTTACAAATATATGTATAGTGTGTTGTGATACACCTCTCCTTTGTATGAAATTGCTAAGACACTAGATAAAGTAATATTTTATTGTTTTATAACCCTCACATTCTGACAAGTTACAAATGACTTGCAGTTTTTCTTCAAGCTAAATTTACTCATAATAAACACATTCCTGGAAACATAAAAAAAATTCCAGAAACAAATTCCTAAAAAAAAGCTCAAAGTACTTATCCAGTCCTAAAACTTGCAAAAAACAAAACCTTCAGCAGCATATTTACTATAATTTACTCCACACATGATGCAATAAATGTACTAGGTTGTGATTAGCCTTTTAGGTCTTGATCCCTCATATTGTTGTTATTGAGTGATCCAAATTCATGAACCATTACAGGGTCTACACAGATATTACTAGTCCTCCTACTCTTAAGGAAATTCTGATTTTATTCTTCTTTTGGAGATATTTGGATCAATTATACTAACTTAATCATTATTCTGTATAATCATATTTATCATGGTCTTAGTACATGTTTTGGGAAATGTATTATATGAACTAAGTTATCTCAAGAATTTAAGATGTTGGTGTATTAGGCCTGTTTTTCCATTTGTGCTGTTTAAACAAAAGACACTATAACGGGGGTGTGAAACTCTCAGCCCGCGGGCCGGATGGGTCACGCACTGGCCACACCCACCCCCGGTTTAGCAAAGGGGAGAAAAGTCGTGATATGTCACGTGACGTGTTGTTGCGAGTTTGACACCCCTGCTCTATAACATATGCAGTGTACTCTGAATAATTCTACGATTAGGATACAAATATAAAAAATGGAATAAAGATTCTGATGGTACAATGTTTTCTGCAGTCCTTGCTTAAACGGAGAGAATGAAAGGCTGGCTTTGTCTCAGTAAAATTCCTGTATCTTCTCAAAATAGTTTCAAAATAGGACTTCAGCAAAATGTATTTTTATTATGGGTACTGTAATACAGATAGTCCTCACTTAATGACCAATCACTTAACTATGGTTTGAGATTACAGTGGACCCTCAGAAGGTACTTAGGACCTAGTTCTGGAGTGCCAACAGAGAGACACAACCCCACCAAGGGTGGGTTCCAACTTAAATCGCTGCCGATTCGCTCCCTCCCGCGCCACGTGGGCACACCTTGTGGGCGCACGCACGCTTTGCGCGCGCGCGCATGGACAGTAACAAAAAATCCGGGGAAAAAAAACAAAGCCGAAAAAAAGATGGTGACCGCATGCACAATGCCGGAAGTCGGCTTCTGCGCATGCTCAGAAGGAAAAAAAAAATTTTGAAAAAAAAATCAAAAAAAAAATTGAAAAAAAGATGGTGGCCCCCACAGACCAATCCGGTTCGGTGATGTCATCGTGACATCACCAGCGGGCTGCTACTGGTTCGGGAGAACCGGGAGGAACCTACCCCTGAACCCCACGTGCAGTCACATGACTGCACTTTGGATGCTTAGCAACTGGCTCTCTTTTACAGCCAATTGACGCATTTCATGGTCATCTGACAATTTACATTTCCAGCAAAAAATGCTCCTAGGAATGCATTGACTGACTTAATGACCATGGTGTTCATTTAATGATTGGCTCATTCTCTTTACCACTGTGGCGTTAACTACTACTACAAAACAGGTTGTAAAATCAGGTCACATGGGTGCCTCAACTTATGACCATCATGACTTACAACGGAAAGTCCAGACTCCACTATGGTTCTCAGTCAAGGACTAACTCTACAGTTGCAAGAAAAAGTATGTGAACCCCTTGGGATTACGTGGAGTTTTGCATGAATTGGTCATAAAATGTGCTCTGAACGTCATCTAAGTCACAACAATAGAAAAACACAGTCTGCTTAAAATAATACTACACAAACATTAGATGTTGCCATGGTTTAATTGAACATAACATGTAAACATTCACAGTGCAGGGAGGAAAAAGTATGTGAGCCCCTAGCCTAATGACTTCTCCAAGAGCTAATTGGAGCCAGGAGTGAGCCAACCTTGACTCCAATCAGTGTGATGATATTGGATGTGTGGCTGACAGCTGTCCTGCCCTTTAAAAACACACACCTGGTTTGGGTTTACTGGTTTCAAGAAGCAC
>QLTV01000416.1:432035-474168 GCA_003457575.1 Thermophis baileyi
GACCAAAATTACTCCAGATCGTTGTGCAGGTCTGATCTGCAACTACAGGAAACGTTTGGTTGAGGTTATTGCTGCCAAAGGAGGGTCAACCAGTTATTAAGTCCAAAGGTTCACATACTTTTTCCTCCCTGCACTGTGAATGTTTACATGTTATGTTCAATTAAACCATGGCAACATCTAATGTTTGTGTAGTATTATTTTAAGCAGACTGTGTTTTTCTATTGTTGTGACTTAGATGACGTTCAGAGCACATTTTATGACCAATTCATGCAAAACTCCACGTAATCCCAAGGGGTTCACATACTTTTTCTTGCAACTGTATATACTCTTATCTGCCAAAAAGATATTACCTGATTCCTTTTCATTTTTAGCTACTGTATCATATATTCTTAATACTGGTCCTCTACAACTTGTACATCAACTTTCCAATTGAAAAGCTACCATTATGGACAAAGTTCTAAGTTTAGATCTGAGGGAAGACAGTACACTTGGTACATCAAGAATAACTAATGTTCACAATAAATGTTCGCATAATAGAAACTTGGAAATATGAGTGGCCTCCAGAACATGTCCTATTTCTGCACCAGCCTTTTTCAGTGTAACTGTCCAGTGTTATCTTCTATATTTGCATATATGTTGGACTTAGCAAAATAATATTGTAATACCTTATTTGGCCACTTACTTCTGAGGACATCCAACAGATCCCAAAGTTTACCTTCCTGGGGTTCCAAATATAGGTTGGATGAACCACACATTTTAGTGTTCTATTCACAGCTTCTTGGTGGTGTGAAGTTATTGAGTGGGAAGTAGCAATTTCAGCCATATAATTGCAATCCATACTTGCAGTTTCATTCTCCAAAGCCGTAGTTCAAAGTTTTGCTTTCAAGTAATTCTGCGCTGAATGGAAAATGAAACTCATTACACCGTTAATGTGTCCATAGAGGCGACAAAATGCCGTTTTCACAGCGTTTCCTCACAATCAACCACTAGTGTACCGTACGTAAGCTTGCTTTCTCATTACCGACCGAGGTGCGCTTAACCGGCGCTACCTCTTTAAATACTTGATCTACAGGGTGGTGCCTGCTGCTCATTTTTTTATGCGCCTTTGAGGGAGGTACGTACGCACGCACGCACGCACGCACGCACGCTCGCACGCACGCTCCACCCGCATCGCCCGCTGTCTTGTACTCTTCCCTTTTGCGCGCGCTCTCTCGCCCCTTCGTCATTGGCCCGGCTTTGTCAGCTGACCCTGTGTTATTTCCTGCGTGTGTGTTTCTGTGAGGGGAGAATGGAGAGAGAAACCTTCGGTCTGTTACAGCGGAGCCGCTTCCGGACAGAAGCAGATCCCTGCTGCCCCACGCGCCACTGAAAAAAAATCTTGTCCACTCCGCGCTCCCCTCTGTGGGGGGGGGGGGGAGCGGGGAGGAGAACGAGGCTTGGGTAATGACTTCCATACGTTTAAAGCCGTCCTGCGGGCCTTGATGGAAGGGGCGGGGTGAGAGAAGGAGACGGTGCTAGGCAATTTCTGGGCCGCAGCATCTGGGTCTCCTTCCCCCAACCTGTATAGATGCCTGGACCAGGAACGCGGGCTACTAAGAGAGGGAACACCTAGAGTGGATCGGAAGTGGGGAGACAGCAGAAAGTCCTTTATTTCAGCTAAATCCGCCCCTCGGGAGTTTCTTTACAGATCTTTCAGTTCCCTGTCATACTTCCGTGCTTGGTTCCTTACGTATGTACATCTCGAGAAGAAGAAAGGGGTCTGAGAGGAAAGTGTAATGAAGGGGGGATTCAAAGGTTTGATGTGGGAGGAAGAATAGTAAAATAGCGTTTCTTTCAATAGTTGAGTCTCATTACTTTTCCTAATATTTTTTCCCCTAAGGCAATAGCCCTGCACCAGTTGTAAGTTAAGCACTTGTATGTACTTCTTTAAAACTATTTGTGGATGTTTTTATAATGGTTATTATTTAGAAATACTAACTTCAAAAATAGTTTACCCCTCACATTTAGTTGCCTAGTTGAACCATTACAACCACAGATCTGGTGTTTTTTCACACCGATCTGCATTGTTTGAACTAATAATATATCCCATGATTTTTGACACTACCATCAATCTGCACAAGATGAGTGGAGTCATGTCAAAGATTTAATGATTTAGTGTTGATACAGCAGAAAATACAGAGATACGGATGCATGAGTTTTCATGAATGGTAAAATAGCTTTTAGGTGGTAGATATATGTGTAAGCAGTTTTTTTATGAGATTTAATAGCAATAGCACTTAGACTTATATACTGCTTCACAATGCTTTACAGCCTCTCTAAGTGGTTTACAGAGTCAGCATATTGCCCCCAACAATCTGGGTCCTCATTTTACCGACCTCGGAAGGATGGAAGGATCAGTCAACCTTGAGCCGGTGAGGATCGAACTGCTGGCAGTCAGTAGAATTAGCCTTCAATACTGCATTCTAACCACTGTACCATCATAGCTGCTGCTGCTGCTATTATTATTAATTTTATTAATATTATTAATAAAATTAATTATTATTTATTATTATTATTAATTATTATTATTACTTATTATTCCACTTTATAAAATTATTAAAATATATACGCCCTTTGGTGAAGTAATATGACACTTCAATTGTAGGTACTGTAGTTATATAATTGAGAACATAATTCACAATGGCAAACTATCATAAGCAAAGTGTGGCTTCAGTTTCTGTTCAGCCATGAAGCTGTGTTAGCGGTAAGTTTGCCATAACTATCTTGCAGTGATTATAGTTGGTGATTATAACTGAACTTGAATTTCTTAATGAAAAGCAGAATATTACTATACAACCTACATGCCATATATTTTGTATATAATACTGCAGTTTTTGTGGAACTGACTACTTGATCTTGCATGATGATGTCTTCAGCAGTTTGCTTGGCACTTTTTCACTTAGTCACATAATCTGCCAAATTCCTGATCTCTCCTGTAGCACATAGTATTTTCCAAAAATTACTTTTTCTTTCCTTTTTGGATTTTGAGTAACCTAAAGTAATATAATATGATTCACGTTTTCCATCTAAGTAAGAAAGTCTGTGAATCCACTAAGGTCCAGAAGCAATTTGTAAAGGAGACAGACATTACAGAACTCTTGGTGACCTGGGGGGGGGGTTTGGCCTCCTGAGGGGTGGGGGACTGAATCACTATCATTATCAGTAGTTTACTCTTTTCCCACATTGAGAGGTATCCATTACTTCCACGTTGCCTATCCCTAGTTTACTTAATAGGTTTCAGCTAGACTGAAACCTATTAAGGTTTGTCTTTGTTCTAGATAAAGAATTAGCAGAGAGAGCAGGACTAAGAATCAGTTCATACAGTAGCTATAAACCACCTTGATTCCCAGTGGCAATGTTAGTTATGTATTTTGACCCCACTGTTATGGAAAGTCTGTTCCTATCAGAAATATTGTTGCTATCATCACTGAGAGGCCAAGTACCTAGCTTAAAACTAGAGACTTCAAAACAGAGGAGGCTGAGAAGTAATTGTAGTGAGACTGTTGCTGTTCTAAGTATATGTAGAAAATGATAAAATTCATATTTGTTGCAGTTAGCTGGAGGTGGTCTTTATTTTAACGTGAGGTTGATTCTGTTTTTGTGCATAGATGTGCTTTGACTTGTTGTTGAATCCTGGTGACTGCTTGGACAAATCCCTGCAATTTTCTTGGCAAGGTTTCAGAAATAGTTTGCCATTGCTTGCTTCCTAGGGCTGAGAGAGAATGACTGGGTAAAGGTCACTCTCAGCTGGCTTTGTGCCTAAGGCAGGACTAAAACTCCTGGTCTCCTGATTTCTAGCCTGCAGCCTCTTAAATTTTCCTAGAAAATATATGTTGCTGAATATTTTCTATTTGTAATTTTTCATCTGTATAATAATATATGTTTCTGTATTTTCTGGGTTTTACCCGTGTAGAGTGAACTCTTATTTATCAAATCACTTTTGTTCATTGCAGTACTTTTAAGGTATTTTCTCTGATGTTTTAATTACTACATAACTGTATAGTCCGTAAATTATTTTTACTGTTATAGGTAGTATTTGACTTATGACCACAGTTGGGACTGGAATCTCAGTTATTGAGGGAAGTGGTCATTAAACCCATGTAACTGCTTCGCGCAATGACCATAATTGCAGAACTCCCAGTTGCAGTTGTTAAGCAATCTCTCAGATTGTTAAGTGGATGGAGTGAAAGGCTGCTTGCTGGGCGGATTTCAGTTTCATGTGAATCTGAAATCCTCCTGGCAGACAGGCCTTTCACTCTCAACATTCCTGCAGCCCATCAAAGGATTTCCTCCATGCACGGAAGGAAAATCCTTCATGGGACTGCAGGAATGGAGCTGAAATCTTCATGATTTTGGCTCCTGGAGCTCACCAAGGGATTTCAGCTCCCCTTCATCCTCTCTGTTTGCAGCCTTCCCTGCTGGCTTCCCCATTGACTTTCTGATGATCACAGGTCACTTAGCAACCAGTTGTAAATGTAAGCCAATTACCAAGCATCTGAACTGCAGTCATATGATGGGTGCGTGATGTTTTGTCAGTCAGGTGGTAAAACACTCTTTCTGAGGCTCTTAACTTTGGACGGTTGAGGACTACCTGTATGTGAAGGATTGGGAAACTTGGATTTCATATTTGCAACATTCCCAGTAAAATTTGGCCTACCTATTTCACAGTGGCACATAATCAACTCAGGCATGTTTTGTCTGCTCAATATGGACCAGACACCTGAAGTGCTTTTGTTTTTGTTGGAGTCGATGTCTAAAACTTAATCCGTATTATATTTCTATCAAAGACTAAAGAATAATTCCAGAGTTGATATAACAGCATTTACTTTTCTGCTTTAAAGAATTGAATATTATATAGTGATTGCTGGCCTTAAAAATAATTAAATTGGTTTCAGTGGATTTAAGTTTAAAATTGATTCATCAAAGGTTTTTATTTCGAGTCTACACCCCAAAGAATTGCCATGTAATTTTCTTGGTTGTCAGTGTAAAAAATATGAGTCATTGACTCATATGATTTGGTCTTGTTAGTCATTGACATCTTTTTGAAATAACATATTAATGTAACTAGATTTGTAGAGAAATCTTTTAATGTTAAAGATATTAATGTTGTGTTGAATTATTCCATATTCACACATATACACACGTGTGTGTGGGTGTAAGGGCAGCAACATGATGGAGATTTTAATAAGTAATTTATCTTAAGGCTGAAACTTACTGTAAAATAAATACCTTGATGTTTATTTTTGTTCAGTTTTTTTACCAGTTACAACTATTTATTGCTGGAGGGTTTTTTTCTTTTTCATGTGTAGATGATGCACTAGATCTGTTTGCTGACATGATATGTCCAAAACAGTGCTATCAGAGAGATATGAAATGGTATGAGAATGATGACATAAGCTTATATTTTGAGAACGGATCATCCCAAACAAACAATAGAAGTCAGGGTGGTCAATATTACGGAGTACTCGTTTAATATTATAGGGTGCAAGTACTGATAAAAGGGTATCATCTAATTTTTATTAAACTGCATTAAATTATGATATTGCAATAACTTTTGTTCAAAAATGAAAATTGTAGTACACTAGTAACTTGAAATTGTAGTATACTAATAACAGTATTTTCTACTTTTGCATATTCATTTTTACCTTTTTGCTGGAGGTTTGAAGTTGAAGCTTCTATTGGGACTAGGATCTTTACCATTTAGTATACTAGTTTATTTCTTGGTTTGGTGTATTTCGATTTCCCCCCATTTTCTATATCATTTAAAATTGAGAAAGAGGAAGGATCGGTGGGAGGATGAAATTTTTACTTGTTAGATTTTATTTGGTTCCTAGGTCTTATATCCAGATAGTTACCGTATTTTTCGGACTATAAGACGCACCAGAGTATAAGATGCACCAAGATTTTGAAGAGGTAAACAAACAAAAAAGGTTTTTGCCCTCCCCAGCCCCCAGGATCTACAGGCCTCCCAAACCCTCTGCATGCCCTGTTTTTTGCGAAAAATGGGCCCGTTTTTCGCTCGTTTTTGCCCCCCCAGCCCCCAGGATCACTCTACAGGCCTCCCAAACCCTCTGCACGTCCTGTTTTTTGTGAAAAACGGGCCCGTTTTTGTGAAAAACGGCCCGTTTTTGTGAAAAATGGCCCGTTTTTCACTTGTTTTTGCCCTCCAGCCCCCTGGAGCACTCTGCGGGCCTCCCAAACCCTCTGCACGCCCCGTTTTTGCAAAAAATGGGACACGCGGGGCAGGGGTTTTGGAGGCCAAAAATGGCTGTATTCGGCAGGGGTGGGTTCTAACTTACCTCGCTTCCAGTTCACTTCCTCCTGCTGCGTGGCCGTGCCTCGTGGAAAAAAAAAGCCGAAAACAAGATGGCGATGCATGCACAGTGCCGGAAACTCAGCTTCTGCGCATGAGCAGAAGAAAAAAACCCGGAAAAATCCCCCCCCCCAAAATAAAAATAAAAATTTCAAAAAAAGATGGCGGCGCCCACGGACCGGCACCGACAGAACCGGTTCCGTGACATCACCGTGACATCACCAGCGGGTCGCTACCGGTTCGGGCAAACCGGTCCGAACCGGTAGGAACCCACCTCTGGTATTCGGTGTATAAGACGCACCAACATTTCCATCCTCTTAGGGGGGAAAAAAGTGCGTCTTATACTCCGAAAAGTACGGTATGATGCAGATAGATAATTTTGGGGAAGAAAACTATCTATCCCAAAAATATTTTGGGATTCTTAAAAATAAAATAATATACTTACAAATCAAGAAATTTAATTCCTAAAGTTTTTTTTCATGACGAATAACAACTAAGGTCTTGAAAACTGTTAGTTTTAGCAAACATATAACAAAGATAGATAATGTTAAAACTTATTCTTGAGTAGTCAGGTATTTGGGCTCTAGAGCAGGTTTAGTTGTGCATTCCAGGAATTTGAATAATAATAAAAGAGGTCTTACATGTTTTTAAAAATATAATACCTTCCATGTGTATCTATTAATTAGCCATGTGTGATTGACAGGCTCTTGATAAAGGAAATAACCTTTGGTTTTTGATCATTTATAGTTATTCCTCTATACCAGGGGTCGGCAACCTTAAACACTCAAAGAGCCATTTGGACCCGTTTCCCAGAGAAAACAAAACATCGGGAGCCACAAAACCTGGGTGGGCGTGGCCAACTCAATGTCACTCACTCCCACCGAGTCACATGACCCCCAGCCACGCCTACCCAGGTTTTGTGGCTCTCTATGTTTTCTATGGGAAACAGGTATCTCTCTCTTTTCCCTCTCTTTCTCTTTCTCTCCATCTCTCTTTCTCCCTCTCCCATCTCTCTCTATCTCTCTCCTCTTTCTCTCTCTCCCTCCCCATCTCTCTCTCTCTCTCTCTCTCCCTTTGGCTGGCTGTGGCGGGGTCAGGAGGGTGCGTGCGCGCGGGGAGACCCTCCTCACGTGAGCGCCAAAGCGCAGCACAGGCGCGCACGGAGGCCGGCCAGCCGCTCACTTAAGGAAGGTCTTTGGACGTGGCTTCTCTCCTGCCCTAAGGCTCCGTCATAGCCTTGCCGTGCCCCCCCTCCGCATGAGAGGAGAAGGAGGGGGAGTGGGAGGAGGGTCGCCGGAGCCTTAGTGCAGGAGCGAAGCGGCTCTGTACCTGCTTTTGTGCCACATTTGCGCGTAAGGCAGCCTTCGCTTCCTGCCGCTTCGGGCTGGAGCTTACGCCCTCCCTGCTTGGCTAAAGAGCTGCGGGGGGGGTGGACACGGCAAGGCGATAGCCAGATCCTTAGGGCAGGAGAGGAGCCATGTCCAAAGACCTTCCTTAAGCGAGCGGCCGCCTGCCCTCCGCGCGTGCCTTTGCTGCACTTTGGCGCTCTCTTGAGGGTCTCCCCACGCGTGCGCACCCTCCTGGCCCCGCCAAGCCAGCCAGAGAGTCGCGAGGGGGAGGAGGGTCACCCGAAGGGAAGCCTCCGCCGGGGGTGGTGATCGTTCCTCAACCAGCACCGAAGAATCAGTCCCAGCCGCTTCTCCATTCCCGCCATCATCCTTACCTTCTCAGGCCAGGTGAGGGAGGGGAGGGCGAGGGGCAGGGCCATCCAGGGAGACGGAGCCACAGCAGAGGGTCCAAAGAGCCGCTTGCGGCTCCAGAGCCGCGGGTTGTCAACCCCTGCTCTATACAGCAATAGACCAAGGCAAGAAAATTATCTTTGCTGAAGCTAGTTAAGATTACTGAGGTATTTGCAACATTGGTTGCATAAAGAAATATTGCAGTGGATAAACCTTCCAGTTTAGGAGATAAAGCATTTTTTAAATCAAAATTGGCCAATTTATTGATGTGGAATTACTCATTTATCCACATGTGTTATCTCTAATTTGTTTTTGTTGTCCTTTTTTTTTTTCTGGCTTGGTGTTGCAGTTTACACATTGCACTAACTCTTATATTCTGATTTGTCATAGCATGTGAGGTAAGCTAGTGAGATTTCCTTAAAAGCTAAAGTGTACTTTCCTGATTTCTCTTCATCAATTATAATCAGTTCCTTCTAGTCCCTGTCTTCCCCTTTCCTTTTTCTTTCTTTCTTTTGCTTTCTCAAGCTTGTTTATTCTTTTTAATCTCACCTTAATTATTGCTCTCCTTCCTGCATCTTCTTTTCCACCTTTTTATTCCTTCAGGGAAAACAGTGTCACTGATAATAGACTGTTGGGAGAATGGTAAAAAGTGGTTTTCCGACCAGTGGCAACAGTGATAAAAGCAGCCATATTAAATTGACATTTCAATAAACAGTAGTAACTGCAAGAATATCACCATTTAAAGCAGTAACGAAAAAAGTCAATAGCAGCTATTAGTTGTTTTGGACGAAGTACATCAGTGTGTGTGTATGTGTGAGGGGGAGTAGTAGTGATGTTTAGGGTTCACATTTTTTACTTGTGAAAAATATGATCTGTGTAGTGCCTGATTACAAATATTAAAACCTCAAGCAGACTTGTTTCTTTTATCTTCTCAGTGCTAAATTTTTTAAATAAAATTATGCAGTCTGTTGTAACTTTGGGAATTATTATTTATTTGTTCAAGTCTATATTATTCTTCTAGTGTTTTAACTCTAGCCTTAGCTGCTTATAAGAATTCAAATATATTATTCCAACAATGAAACACTTAATGAAGGTACCGTAATTGGAACTGGAATTTCCATTGGTAAGCAATAGGATCATAAAATGCAACATCAATGATCGCACCATTTACCAATGGAAATTCTGTCACTTCAAGTTGTTGTGAAGTGAATCACTGCAAATAGTTAAACAAAGATGTCATATGAATCATGACTTCTTGCCAGCTTCCCTATTGACTTTGCTTGTAGGAAGTCAGCAAACTTCTGATCATGTGACCACAGGATGCTGCAACATAATTGTGAGCCAGGTTCCCAGAACGTGATCACATGATTACATGCAATGTAAGTACAAGGACCAGTCATAAATACCACTTGTTCATCACTGTCATAAATTTGAACAGTTGCTGAATGAATGGTTGTTAAATGAGGATCACCTGTAAATGAATTTGATAAATGACTTTATTACGATGTAACTTATTTTTATTGTGCTTTTTATATATAACATTTAAATTGAAAGCCATCTTGAATATTCATTTTGAACGTATAAGGTAAAAAAAAAAGGTAGAATGTTATTGTGGATAGAGGATGTAAGGTTGATTGTTGGGTCCTTCTATTTCTCATAATGTAATTTAATTCATTTTTAACTTTAATTTGTTTAAGCTGGACTTAGACCAGAACTCTTGAACTGTATAAAATAGATGTGGCATATTTTATGCGGCTTCTTAAATAGCAATAGCACTTAGACTTATATACTGCTTTACAGAGCTTTACAGCCCTCCCTAAGCGGTTTACAGAGTTAGCATATTGCCCTTAACAATTTGGGTTCTCACTTTACCCACCTCGGAAGAATGAAAGGCTGAGTCAACCTTGAGCCTGATGAGATTTGAACTGCCAAATTGCAGGCAGCCGGCAGTCAGCAGAAGTAGCCTGCAGTACTGCACTCTAACCACTGCGCCACCGTAGCTCATAAGTCTGAATGGAAGCAAAGTATAGCTTTTCCCACAGACTTGTAGCTTCTGCTATTTGCGACCTTCCATATGTTAGACTACAGCTGTCATCGGTCACAGTCACTATCACTCATCATGTATTAGGTTAGTAAAAATGTTGGATTAACACTGACTGGGAAGATTTGGTTCTGATCCTTCTTTGACAATAAAGCTGACTACATAATTTTAAGGCAAACCTTTTTTTTTGTCTCACATCAAGGAATGAAGAAGGTGGGCGGGAGGAATCACATATTTTTCCCTGAGCAAAAATGTCAGAGTATAGATATAGGCTCTATTGTGTAGTGTTTTTAATGATAAACTGGCCACCCACATTTTTATTTTCTCAAGTAGCTGCTTACAATTTGTTCATACGCTTCACTCAGTGACCATAATCAAAGCTTTCCCAATTGCGGTCGTTAAGGAGGCAAAGTGAAAGAGCTGCCAGCTAAAGGAAGGAAGGAAGCTCCCTCCATGCGCAGAAGTGAACTTTGGTTTGGTACAGGAACGCAGTTCAGATCTTCAGGATCTGAGCTTCATTTCTGCAGCCTACCATAGGAGTTTCCCTCCCATCCATGCTCTCTTCCCCCTCCCCAATGTATATTCTCTGGACTGAAAAAGCAAAGCATCCTTTCCGAGCTGTCTTCACTTTGAATGGTTGTTAAGTGACCAGTCCTAAGTCAAGGACTACCTGTAGTGCACCCATACTCAGAGAAGTCAATAGCACTTCTCTTCTTTTGGAGTGTGGCTTCTGTGGGAAATACTCCTATAATCAACTGTGTCCATGTGGTTGTATATTTCATAATGTTATAACTTTTTTACAGAACATCTTGCAGAAAACTGGTTTCTATAATAGGAAGAGAGGATATAGCTTTTTTATTTTAATTTTTTTAAAAAAAGTTCATTTAAATAAATTACTTCACAAATTTTACTAAAAATGGAATACAAACTAAAAATGTATATAACTACATACATTTTATATACATTTTTAGGAAACTAAAAATGTATATAAAATTTATTTCACTCAAAAAGTAAAGTAAATATGATTGAATCTACATATTTTTGCTTTATAGTATAACTGATAGGCAATCTAGGTAGTCTTCAACTTATGCCCACAGCTGTGACCAAAATTGTTTCTGCCGATATTTCTGCAATATTTTAAGTGACTCACTCCTGATTTTACAATACTTTTTCCCATGTTTGTTAAGCAAATCACTGCAGTTAAGTGAATCACTGCAGTTGTTAAGCGAGTTCAGCTTCCTCCATTGACTTTCCTTGTCAGAAGCCGGCTGGGAAGGTCACAAATGTCGATCACATGATCCCAGGATGCTACAACTGTTATCCATACATGCTATTTTCCAAGCACTCAAATTTTGATCACACGCCATGGAGGTGCTGCGATTGTTGTAAGTGCCTTTTTTCAGGGCCATTATAACTTAAAATGGTCACTAAACAAATGGTTATAAATCGAGAACTACCTGTATTACCTAATACTACTCCCCATCTAACGTTGCAGTTTCATAAGCTTTATAACACCTCTTCAGACATGTTAGTTTATCCATTTTCTAGTCTATTGATATTTTTTTCATATATATTTGTTATCATATTCTTGTGTACCGTAGTAAAGGTGAGCTTAACTCCAGGTAACTATATCCATTCAAAGTTATTGGCAAAATTACTTAAAAGTTTGCTAATGCCTTCTAGGATATTTTTTTTTACTGTTTTATTCTTGCCTGATTATATGTCATCAAATCATTTCAACTGTTAGTTACCAACATAGACAGATTTTTTCACCACTACGATCTTCCCTAACTTGGTTTTTCCAATCTACCAGTGGAGCACCTATTGCCATTGTAACCAAGTCCATTTATTTTGCTACTGGTCATCCTCTTCTCTTTCCTTCCACTTTTCCTAGCATTGGAACTTTCTCAAGAGAACTACATCTTTACATAATGTGCCCAAAGTAGATTAATTTGAGCTTGGTCATTTGTGCTTTAAGTGAGAATTCTGCATTTATTTGTTTGATAACCCAGTTGCCTGTTTTCTTGGCTCTCCATGCTATTCTCGGGAGTCTTCTCCAGCGCCAGCGTTCAAAAGCATATATTCTATTTTACAGTAGTCAACAGCTCTGGAATTCTCAAGTATCTCCCATCCAAGTGTTAACGCTCTTAGCTTCTGGAATCAGCCAAGTTTGGTCAAGTTCTGGTCCCTAAAGATTGTTGAAGAAGTAAATTAATTGGTTTATTCAGTTACACATTTGATTTGGTTTCGCTAGCAGGTCTTAGAACAATTTTAATTGTTTAGTACTTGTCTCAACTTTTGGTGACTTAAAACAAATTATAGCTTTTGATGAACATATGCTTAAATCAGACTGCATTCATATATTTGGAGATAGATATAACCTGAATTAAATATTTACAGTCATAGGGAAGTATTTTGGGAGTATTCAGCTATTTTACATTAAATTTGTTTTGCTTAAATTGAAATTTGGTTTATGTGCTCCACCTTTTATATTCAGATTTTTAACTGTGCTAGGTGCATGGATGTATACAAATATTAATATTGCTGTTTATGTGATATTATTATTTGAATTTTGGGACAGTGGAAAAATGGGAATATAGGAATCTTTCATAAAATCCAAAAGCACCATTGGTGATGTCTCACTTGTAATTTTAAGTTATGCTCAACCTGGTGATTATTTTTTGGGAGCTGTAATTCACTTCATAAAAGATGGTATTTGCTTCTTGGTTAATATTGATGTACATTCTGTATTTTTCACAGCATAGATACTTGTGTTTTCAAACCAAATAAATATTTTAAAACTATTTCAAAGTTTCTCCAGTTCAAATATCCTCTGCTGTGACATATTATTGTAAGCAGTATAGAATTGCTATTGGGGCTGGAGTCATTCTGATATCTGTCACAGCAGCTCTAACATGGAATAGATGGAAAATAACTAATAAAAACAATATTCCAAAATGTTCTTATAAAATATAGTCATTGTCATCCTATTCTGTTTCCATAGCAGAAATTCATGCTCTTAGTTTCCTGAGGGGAAAACAATACTAGGTCAGTTAGTTGATAATATGTATATTTCTGTGACTTGGGGGACGTGAACTGTTTTGCTCATTTATTTATCTTTTTTCTCTTTCAGGCAGGCTGTTAAGCTGTCAGTACGCAGCTGAACAGCATGCAGTCCTTTCGGGAGCAGAGCAGTTACCACGGAAACCAACAGAACTACCCACAGGAAGTACATGGTGCATCCCGCCTAGAGGAATTTAGCACTCGCCAGCAAGCTCAGATGTTTCAGAGCTTTGGAGGAGGTGGCAGCACTAGTGGTCGGCGTGAAGCAACAGGAAACTCTGCATCTATGGGTAGTGAAAGCTCTGGACATCAGAGTTATCAAGGTTTCAGAAAAGAAGCAGGAGAATTCTATTATATGACTTCCAGCAAGGATCCTGCAGCAGGAGGAGGACAACAGCTTCCTCAGCGTAGGCCTTCTGGACCAGTACAGAGCTATGGACCACCCCAAGGCAGCAGCTTTGGGAGTCAGTATGGAAGTGAAAGTCACGTGAACCAGTTTCAAACGCAACACTCGTCACTTAGTGGAGTTACACATTATCAGCAGGACTATACTGGTCCTTTCTCCCCTGGCACTGCTCAGTACCAGCAGCCGACATCTAGCCAACAACAGCAACAAGTGCAGCAAATGAGGCAGCAGCTCTATCAATCTCATCAGCCTTTACCACAGGCCTCTAACCAATCTGCCTCTAACACACCTCATTTGCAGTCAATTCAACGGCCTTCAAATCTGCCTTCATCTACTTCTAGCTATCCATTAAGAATAGGTCAGTATAGTCAGCACTATCAGCCTCCTGTTTCTTCCTCTTCTTCATTTCCTTCTCCTCAACGGTTTAGTCAATCTGGACAGAACTATGATGGTAATTATACTGTGAATGCTGGTTCACAGTATGAAGGACATACTGTTGGTTCAAGTGCACAAGCTTACGGGACTCAATCAAATTACAGCTTTCAGACACAACCAATGAAAAACTTTGAACAGTCAAAGTTGACCCAAGGGAGTCAACAGGCACAAGGACAGGGACAACAGTCACAACAACAACAACAGACTCCTTCACAACATGTAATGCAGTATTCAAATACTGCTTCCAAATTGTCTCTTCAAAGTCAAGTGGGGCAGTACAATCAAGCTGAGGTCCCTGTAAGATCACCCATGCAGTTCCATCAGAATTTTAGTCCTATATCTAACCCGTCACCAGCTGCCTCTGTGGTTCAGTCTCCAAGCTGCAGTTCCACACCATCTCCTCTCATGCCAAGTGGTGAGAATCTTCAATGTGGACAAAGCAACATTCCAGTAGCATCTAGAAACCGCATTTTACAAATGATGCCTCAGCTTAGTCCAACACCATCCATGATGCCAAGCCCCAGTGCTCAGGGTGCAGGATTCAAAGGATTTGGGCTTGAAGGCTTGCAAGAAAAAAGACTTACAGATCCAGGACTAAGCAGTTTAAGTGCCCTGAGTAGTCAAGTAGCTAATCTTCCCAATACAGTTCAGCACATGTTACTCTCAGATGCTTTGGTGCCTCAGAAGAAAAGCTCAAAAAAGTCATCAAAAAAACCAGAGAGCTGCACAAACTCAGAAGGTTCCTCTCAAGCAGAAGAACAGCTTAAGTCTCCACTAGCAGAGTCCATTGATGGTGGTTGTTCCAGTAGTTCAGAAGATCAAGGAGAAAGGGTGAGACAATTGAGTGGTCAGAGCACCAGTTCTGACACCACTTATAAGGGAGGTAATTTAGAGAAATCTCAGTCATCACCAGCACCGCCATCTCAAAATGAACCTGCAAAAATCACTACCAGCTCTGTAGTTGAGGAAGAAGCGGCCTCCCCTCCTGATGGAAAAGAAGCCTTGATTTCTGTGGAAGTCCCCCCAAAGATCAATGAAAAGACAGTTGGTGTGATAGTCTCCAGAGAAGCTATGTCAGGAAGAGTGGAAAAATCTAGTGGACAGGATAAATCCCAACAAGATGATGCTTCTACAAGTGGTCAAGCATTGCCTTCTGCCTCTGCAGTGAAAGAGACTAGTCTTGTAGGAGCTCAGCAAGAGTCACAAGGCGGAAATAAAGGAAGCAGAACTGGGGACAGCAGCACTAATCATAATGAAGATGGAAACAATCCACCTGGTCATGCTACTATTGGCTCTAGTTTTTCAAGCAGAACAGAGCCTTCTAAATCCCCTGGTAGTTTGAGGTACAGCTTCAAAGATAGTATTGGGGTTAATATGCAAAGAACTTCTGGTACCTTTTCACAATATCCTTCAGGTCAGGATAAAGGGGAATTTTCAGTGCATAGTGAGCGAAAGGGCAGGAATGAAAAATTTCCCAGTCTATTACAGGAAGTTCTGCAAGGCTATCACCATCATCCTGACAGGAGATATTCTAGAAATGCCCAAGATCAGCATGGAATCAGTGGAAGTTTAGAAAGTAGCATGAGACCCAATGTTCTGGTTAATCAGACAAATGAACTAAGTAACAGAGGCCTTTTAAATAAAAGTATTGGATCTCTTATGGAAGGTTCACACTGGGGACACTGGGATAGAAAATTAAGTGGCAGTACAGCTGAGATGAAACAGATAAATTTGGTAGATTATCCTATACCTAGAAAGTTTGACTTAGAGTCTACAGCTCATGAAGCTGGAGGAGTCTCTGAGAGAAGATCAGTTATTTGTGACATATCACCTTTGAGGCAGATTGCTAGAGATTCTGGGCCACATTCTGGGGGGCATATGAGTACTGATGGCAGGAGTGGAAGAAGTGACCGCCTGACTTCTGGTTTAAATCAGTCAGTCATCCTCCCTGGTGGCCTCGTAGCCATAGAAGCCAAGCTAAAGTCTCACAGTGGGCAGATTAAGGAGGAGGATTTTGAACCTAAGACCTCTGCCAACATCAACAACAAAAAATCGGGAGATCATTGTCACCATGCCAGTTTTAAACATGAATCTTACCGAGGGAATGCTAGCCCTGGAGCTGCAACACTTGATTCTGCATCAGACTACCTGCTACAACAGGATAGCCGAACAACACAGATGAGACGAGGACCTAGCAGAATAGGAAGCAGCCGGGAAGGAATGAGAGGTAAATCTCCCTCTCAATTTCATGATCTGGCAGATAAGTTAAAGATGTCACCTGGAAGAAACAGAGGTCCGGGGACAGATCTTCACCAGATGAATCCACATATGGTGCTTTCTGACAGGGTCAACCGGAGTTCCTTACATACTTCTTTCTCTTCAAATTCTGAAAGTTCATCTTTGGCTTCAGCATATCATGGTAATTCCCGATCCCATGTTTATGGTGATCCTAATCAAGGACTGAATTCCCAGTATCACTATAAAAGACAGCTATACCATCAACAACAAGATGATTATAAAGATTGGAGTAGCAGCTCTGCTCAGGGTGTGATTGCTGCAGCTCAGCATAGGCAGGAAACAGCTAGAAAGAGCCCAAGACAGCAACAATTCTTAGATAGAGTAAGGAGTCCTTTAAAAAATGACAAGGATGGAATGATATATCTCCATTCTGGTTCTTACCATGACGTGGGGTGCCAAGAAACCAGCCGTTGTTTGTTGGGGGGTGAAAGCACTCTTCAGAATAAGTGTGTGGAAATTAAACACATGAATCAAAAGATTCAGCAACATGAATCGGGTTGGGATCTTTCCCGTCAGTTAACCCCTGGAAAGAACAGTGGCTCTCTAGGGACAACAAGTCAGAAGAGATTTATTTCACAAAATAGTGATACACATAGGCGTGATGATGTTGGTGATGTACTTAAATCTGCCAATGCCATGGTAAGAATTCCTGGCCAAGAAGATCAATCTCCTCAAAATCCTTTAATAATGAGAAGGCGAGTCCGCTCATTCATTTCTCCTATTCCAAGCAAGAGGCAGTTGCAGGAAATGAAAACCAGTGGGATTGATGACAAAGGACGCATACTCCCTTCATCAAAGGATGGAGTTGATAAAACACTCAATTCTTATGCCCATTCCTCTCAAAACCAAGATGTTGGCAAATCATTCTCAAAAGGAGAACCATCTAGGAATCTTCCAAGTCCTGACAATAGAAACTGTTCTGGTGTTTCCATCACAAGCCCAGCTAAAACAAAAATTCTTCCCCCACGAAAGGGTCGTGGATTAAAGTTGGAAGCTATTGTTCAAAAAATCACTTCTCCCAGTGTTAGGAGGAGTGCATCTTCAAATTGTGCTGAGGCTGGTGCAGATGCAGTCACTCTTGATGACATTCTGTCTCTGAAGAGTGGCCGCCCAGACAGTGGGAATGTGGCCAATCATGAAATAGGAGAAGAAAATATAAAAGTAGAAGTGTTAGATCGAGAAAATCAAGTACTGACCAATGAAGTTTCTCGGACAATATCTTCTGAAGATTGGCGTGATGATGGAGATGAGATTGTGAAAAAAGAGGTTTCTGAACATGTCACTGTTGGCAAGGATGGTTCAGTGCCTGTCTTGATTCCAGCATCTTCGCAGAAATCTGTTGGGCAAGTAAGAATAGATGGATCTGTAAATTTTTCTGAATCAAAATCAATTCCGCCAACCAATATTTTGGCTCCTGAAACAAGTGTAAAGCCAGAAGAAAAAGATGGAGGTATCATTATGACACCCAAGTCAGATCCCTTTCCTCCAAAGGGATATTTCCCTTCTGGTAAGAAGAAGGGAAGACCTATCGGTAGTGTAAACAAGCAAAAGAAGCAGCAACAATTACCGCTTCCATTAGTGCCAGAAGCAGTGCAACTATCGGAGGAGGCAGTAGACAGTGAACCAAAACCTAAGAGACAGCGAAGGGAGAGGAGGAAAACTACAGCACAACCACGAAAGCGGAAACCAAGACGAGCTGCTCCCATTGTGGAGCCTCAAGAACCAGAAATCAAACTAAAATATGCTATTCAGTCTCTTGATAAAACTGATACTAGGAATAAATCTTTTTTCCCTTACATTCATGTGGTAAACAAATGCGAGCTAGGTGCTGTATGCACAATAATTAATGCAGAAGAAGAAGAGCAGAATAAATTGATGAGGGGTCGAAAAGGACAGAGGTCATCAACACCACCTCCTAGCAACGCTGAGAGTAAAGTACTGCCTACTTCCTCTTTTATGCTACAAGGTCCTGTTGTAACAGAGTCATCTGTTATGGGCCATCTTGTCTGTTGCCTTTGTGGCAAATGGGCCAGCTACCGCAACATGGGTGATCTCTTTGGACCTTTCTATCCGCAAGATTATGCAGCCACACTGCCTAAGAACCCCCCTCCTAAGAAGTCCACAGAGATGCAAAACAAGATCAAAGTACGACATAAAAGTCTGTCTAATGGTTCCAAGACTGACACAG
Source organism: Thermophis baileyi (assembly GCA_003457575.1). Lineage (NCBI taxonomy): Eukaryota > Metazoa > Chordata > Lepidosauria > Squamata > Dipsadidae > Thermophis > Thermophis baileyi. Next base: position 450,558 of record QLTV01000416.1, read on the forward strand.
AGGAAGAAGAGGAGGAGCAAGAGCAAAAAGAACAGAGAAGCCTGACTGCCCACCCACGTTTTAAAAGACGACATCGCTCTGAGGACTGTGCTGGGGCTTCTCGGTCACTTTCAAGAGGCACTGCTTGTAAAAAAGCAACCACTGAGGGTGGCAGTGTTGGTGAAAATACTTCTTCAGACTCTAAACCCCCCATACCTACTTCTGAAGGTGGTCCTGAGTTGGAGCTACAAATTCCTGAACTACCTCTTGATAGCAATGAATTTTGGGTCCATGAGGGCTGTATTCTCTGGGCCAATGGGATTTACCTAGTCTGTGGCAGGCTTTATGGGCTGCAAGAAGCTGTGGAAATAGCTAAAGAGATGGTGAGTACTATATATAAACAATCAAATGTGTCTTTTACAACTGTCATGATATTTATTGCATTCTAATTCTCTTCTTTTGCCATGTCTTATAACATATTGGTGCCACTGTAATTTTATGGATTGTTTATATGAGCCAATCTCATAATTTTACATCATTCAGAATTATTTTGGATTGAAATTCATAGAATCATTTTATGCTGTGATTATTGTATTATTAGGCTATACATTTCCTTAAACATGATATTGCTGGGTTTAATGCTTGTACAAGATAACATTTCCTTTTGGTCACATTGAATTTTTGTTCATGTGATATGATAATGATATGACCATGTGGTACTGTACAGGTAATCCTCATCTTACAACCACAATTGAGCTCAACATTTCTGTTGCTAAATGAGACAAGTGAGTTTTGCCCCATTTTATGACCTTTCTTGCCTTTCTTGCTTTTTTCAGTGTCATTGTAGCTTTGAACAGTCACTAAATGAACTGTTGTAAGTCGAGGACTACCTGTACTTCTCAAAAAAGTATAGATATGATTGTCATTGCCTTCTTCTAATATATTTTTAGTCTATCTTGCAGCTCTGTAAATTCTTGGTGGTCTCACATCTTAATAATAACCAGGACTGATCCTGCTTAGTTTAGATCAGCCAAGTTTAGTTAATGGGAGTCACTTAATTGGTCTTAATCTGATACTACAAAGAAGCATTTGTTGTTGGCATATTAAAAACATCTTCATTATTTCTCAGACTTTTTTTTCTTTCAAATGGTAAAATTGTGAAAGAAATGCATTTTATAAGATAAAGTTTAGATCAGATATAAAGATTGGAAAGAAAAGCAAATTATTTGCCAGAAGATACCTTTTAAATTGTCAAAGGACTTAGTTCAACTAGTTTCTATTTAATGCTGTCATTTGAGGGTAATTTTGCATTTTTCATTACTTGAAATTAAGCTTGGGTGACTTTGTGAGTCTGTGTGTATACAGCCACATGCTTTATCTTTTCTTCTCCAGAGGGTTGGGTTTTTAAAATTCCAAACATTCATTGATCTGCAAAAGATAGATTTTGTTAGCTTTCTTTCTTGTACAAACACTTTTTTCAGATTCTAGATCTATCCAGATAATAACCAGGGTGGAAGAGAGAAGAGAGAATATATTTAAAAATCAGATAATGCAAATGAATTCTGACATCTTGACATAAGGCAAACTTGCAAGGACTTCTGAACTCTTGTGCTGTCAAGATGTTGTTTGCTGTAGAAGGTGAATGGGAGGTTATTATGCTGTAGCTGTTTCTTAGCTTGTCTAATAGTTTATGCTTTAGAAGTAAAGAGATTTTCATTGCACGTTTTAAGAGATTTTAAGACATCTTAAGAGATTGCTATTCTGGACTGTAAGTAGTTTCTTCCATTCATACTGAGACATTTTTTCTTTCTTTGGCTGGAAAAATTAGATTTACTGTGTATTTGCTGGTTTGCTTTTGAGTGTGGCACCTCTTAATTATACATTTTTGTTATTTTAAATTTATTTATTTATTCATCAACTTTATATGGCCACCATTCTCACAAAACAAGTGACACCAGGTGATGTACAACATGGCTAAAAACTATATATGCCAAATTATAATTATTATTATGGTTAATTGCACAGTCAGCTGGCTAGATTGGATTTGGCATTTTTATCCACCTACTGAGTCCTTCCCAAGGACCTGGGTAGACAGATGTTTTTTGACGATGTTAAAGATATCATTGCAGGATGTAAGCTGTTCCAAGTAAAGCTGCCTTTTGCAGTTGACGGATGGTCAAGGTTATAAGAGAAATATTAGACAAAGACCAGATGTTAATAACAATGCAACTACCTCAGTATCTCACCAGTCCCCTATGTTACCCAGACCTGGTGGCACAACCAAATTTTGAAGGATGTCTAGAAAATCAGCATGGATGGAGTCAGCCTCATTTCATTAAATATAAAGACTAGCAATGCTCTTTTCTTTTCACTAATGTATGAATGTAAATCAGTACTAAAAGTGTAATACTAATAATTATGGAATGTGTGTTTGTGACAGTATAGCGAAAGGACTACTGCTTGATATCTTTAATTGTGGTAAGATTCATACTTACTAGTAGAAATGTAGTGTTAAATTCATATTGGAAAATTGAATTGTCATTGCTATTTCTCCTAGGACAATACAAAGGTTGAGAAACTAATATAACTACTACTATGTATCTGAACACTAATAGTTCTATCCTTTCAGAAATGGGTTAGTGCAGTGGAATTTAGGTGATTACTATTTTCAGTATTTTCACTGTTGTCAGTACGGGACAAAGTTGAGGAGAAAAGCAGAATGCTATGAAAAATGATGTAAGTAGTTCAAAGTCAGAAGTTACTGATAAACACAAATAATTAAATTTAAAAAGTAGCTGCAACCACATTTATATTTGCATTATCAGGAAACTTTGAATTTCCACAAATTAGTCAAACTATAAAAGTTGGAGAATACCACAGATGGAAGCCAGCTCATTCATATTGAAAAACATTGCTGGACTTGTGGACTCATGGAAAAAACCCTGTTCCTTATGTATTTGTGCATTCTCCATATAAACAAATTTCTAAAAATGCTACTATTTAATTTTTTACATATTTACTTTGCACAAAACCTGGTAAATTTTGTGTCTAAAACTTTTACACTGATACAATTGTAGGTTAATAGTCAAATGAAAACTCTTGTCATGTTTTCTCATATATTATTGAAGGTGTTTTTTTAATCCATGGGAATTATTTGATTGTTTAAGCATTCACTTAGACATTCATTTAAGCATATAATTTTTTTTCTTCCTCTGTCATATCAAATTCTTGAAGACTACTTGGACAGGTCCCTACAGTTTTCTTGGCAAGGTCTTTCAGAAGTGATTTGCTTATTGTCCTTTTCCTAAAGCTGAGAGAAAGTGACTGGCCCATGGTCACCCAACAGGCTTTGTGCCTAAAGTGGGACTAGAACTCATGGTCTCCTGGTTTCTAGCCTATCTTAACTATTACACCAAACTGGCTCTGAGGCATGTAATAGTATTTAATCAAGTAGCAAAAGAAAAAGACTAATTTAAAGTTAATTTTTTTTGCATTATTTGTAAGTAATGCACATTTTTAAAATTAAAACACTTTGGAGACTAGACTATTTTCTGGACTATCCCCTGGACTATTTCAAACACCCATCACACGTGTTCTCAGGTTTGCCAAAAATTTGTAGAAGTGATGGTATCAACTTGGGCAATGTTTTCCTTGATTCTTGTCTTCTCTGTTGATGTTATGTCTGTTTTAGCAGGTCTGGAAGCTCCAGTGGTTGTTTCTATAGTTTCTGTCTAAAAAAAAGTTTGGGGGTCTCTAGACCAGGGGTGTCAAACTGGCGGCTTGTGGGCCGGATGGGTCATGTGCAGGCCACGCCCCCCCAGCTCTGCGAAGGGGGAAAATGTTGTGAAACGTCACGTGATGGCAACATGATGCCGCGAGTTTGACACCCGTGCTCTAGATTAAAAGGATAGAGCTAATGTTCTATTGTACCTGCTCTCCTACTTCTTCAAAAAATGAGGCCAGGATTTCTTTTTGTCCTTGTTTTCTACTAGGACTTTGTCAATAATATTCCAAAATACTGTTTCTCTCTCCCCCCAAAAAAGGACTTAGTAGGATCATTACTGATGATCTACCTCCCAATGCTTGAGTCACAAATCTATGTAGCTAGCAGGCCAGAAGCCATGAATCTGACTGCAGATTGTAAGCACTCTGTAGAGATGTGTTCCATGAGCTCTGCTGATGTCTTTTCTTAGACTTTTGGCTTCTGTTTGAATTTATGAAAGGGTATGTGTCCAACTATTGTAGCTCAGGCAATAATATATGAGATACCTCAAATTCTGTCTCCAATTCTCAGGGCTACTTCTTTGAGTACTGCTTTTAGAGCTCTTTCTGTTGTATGCTGCATTGGATTTGCAATTACTTCACCTCTCTTTGGGGCAACTGATTTGGGAATCAATACTGCTACTGGTTCAGTAGTGCTAGGTGTTGGTAGCATTTGATCCATTAAGTATCATTAGAATAAAGTCAGCATTGGACTTTTTCTGATGTGAATGTGTGGCTTGGATTGAAGAAGATTTCCTTTTCTTCAAAATTCCACAAAGTATAAGCCTTGGATGCCTTATATAACTCTCTCCTTCATTTGCTTATAGGATCCTCCTCATCACATAGTGTGTTGAAGGCTGAGGATCCCAAGCGTGATTGGCTCTTTCCTCCCTTCTCTCTGTTCCTGCCAGGTTGGGTGCCATTTCTATGTTATATGGTATTTTCACTCATGCCTTTATGGTGTCTCATTCTTTTTGTGTGTGTGCTTGAAAAGGATTATGAATAAATAGTAGCTTGTTTGATGAACTTCTGGTGGGTTTCCCACCTTTCCTGAAGCCTAGCAAGGTTGCCTTCTTCCTCCTCTGGACTATCAGGGCTTATACTTCCCCAACATATCATCCATTCCAATATTCCATAGAGAGATGAAAGATTCAACTGAGGTATCATTAATGTGGCCTGGAAGCCATGGGTGTTACTGTGTGAGGATCTTATCAGTTGAACAGTTGCCACCGCTAGTTGCTGCAGTTGATGCTTTCTAGTTCTTAGTGCATTGCTTGCCTCTGCTTTCTTTACTATCTCTGGGGGCCCTCTGGCTCCTTCATCAGCCCACTTCATAAGACTTGGTGATGGTTTTGGCTCTGATGCTTTGGTTTCTGATCCTGAGCCTGCATCTTCCCCTATGCTGAAGTACATCTTTGATAGGCTGATCTATCAAGTTTCCTATTGCTGGAATCACACTTAATTGAAGTGCAGGCACTCTTAACACCCACAATATATGTTGCTTCTTTCACCTCAGCTTTAGCTCTCTCTCTCTTTCTTTCTTTCTCTCTGCCCCCCCCCCCTCTCTCTCATTATTATTATTCTAATTTCTAATTCTTGGAAAAGCCACTATCTCTCCCTGGACAGAGCTTAAAGACTGAGAAGAGTAAAAAATTCAAAAGGCTAAAAAGGTTAACAAGGCAGCATGAGTGTCCTCAAGCCACCAGCCATTGCCAAGATTGCATCTTACTCTTAGACCCTCTATGCTCATTGGCAAAGCCAGGTCTTAACACTCTTCTGAAAAGCCAAAAGAATGGGGGCTTGTCTCATCTCTGGAGCTAAGATGTTCCAGACAGCAGGGGTAGCAGCTAAGAAGGCCCACTTCCTACATCCCATCAGTTGAAATTTCTTGACTGATATGCAGCATACCTACCTGTCTAGCCAGGTGGACAGGTCGATGAAGAGCTTTAAATGTAATAGCCAACACCTTAAATTGGACCCAGAAGCAAACTGACATCCAGTGCAGCTTGTGTGGGAGCAGTCTTACATGCAAGCACCCTAGGGGCACCCAAAACAGCTTGTGCTGCTGCATTCTTCCTACCAGTTTCAGCTCCCATACTCTTCAAGGCTAGCTCCATGTAGAGCATATTGCAGTAGTCCATCTGGGAAATGACCAGGGCATGTGTGATGAAAGGAGAGCTTCTTGATCCAGGAAGGAGCGTAAGTGGCACACAACACAAAGTTAAGCAAAGGCCTTCCTAGCCATGACTGCCACCTTCTCACTGAGCAGGAGTCATGAGTTGAGGAGGACCCGTTGATTATGTACCAGGTCTGTCTGGGGCAGTGCTATCCCATCTAAGACCAAAGATGAGAAAGTCCCAAATACTGAGCAACCATCAACCCATATCCACTCCATCTTACCAGAGTTCTATTGAAGCCTGTTGTGTCCCATCCAGGCCCCCATAGCCTAGTTTAAACATAGTTAAGTTCCAGTAGATTTGTATGTTTTGTAATTATGTCTAGCAGCTACTCTACTTAGGCTTTGTATTTGTTATGATTTCTCAGATTTATGCCAGGCCAGAGTTGCTGCAACGTGAGATGGACAGCATATAAATTTAATAAATAAAACAAATAATTTTGAGTTTTATCTTCTAGCTAGATAAGATGAAGTTCACTTTGTTTCCTGTTGACTTCATATTTGGTGATTGTGGATGCTAATCTTTTAACGTCTACACATAGTAGGCAATAAGAGCCAGTTTAGAAAAAGGAAAAAAAAAAAAGACCAACAGGCTTGTACTGACAGAAATTCTATTTAATACATGCCTAACACTTAAAAGTAAAATAATTAAAATATACTAGGTTAGGCATTCTATGGTGTCACGTAAAGTGCTGGATTTTATTGGGAACTTATTGTGCAACTTTGTGTTGTGTGCCAGTTACATCCTTTCCTGGATAGTATAGCTTTCCATTCAGTCACTCATGCCCTGCTTGTCTCCCGTTTGGACTATTGCAATGCATTCCACATGGGGCTACCCTTGAAAAGGATCCAGAAGCTTCAGCCAATACAGAATGTGGACAGAGGAACACGCAGTTGTGGAGCTGGTTAGCACCCTGAAAGCCCTCACCATGCCTTTTAATGAATTTTTAATAGTGCTTGCCTTTTTAAAATTGTGTGTATTGTATTGTATTGTTTTGTTTTGTTTTTAACAATTTATTTGTGCACCATCCAGAGTCCCTCTATGATGGAGATGGGTGGTTTTAAAATTTGATTAGTAAATAAATTTATTGAATACACTATTAATCTGTTGTTTGGCAAAAAGATTCCTTGGGTAGTGTAAAAAATCCATGTTGATTTTTTTTCATAAAGACAAAAAAGTAGTTAGGAAATCATTAAGATGTTAGACTGAGAAACCCTGGTTGAAGACCATCCTTAAATAAGACAGCTTATTGGATGACTTTGGGCCAATTGCTGTTTGTCAGCTCAGTCTACTTTGCCAATGGCTGTTGGAAAAGATAGGGAGTTACCTATGTTACTTTGAACTCATGAAGTAATATAACTCTTACAAATAAATTAATATATAAATAAAGCAAATGCCAGCATAACTTCTTAGTTATGCAACTTATAATGAAACTGCTAGGATGAAAATATTATGTTCTCCATTTAGGTGGAGACAGCATCCAGGAATGGGTTAACTCTGTCTGTAATCCTATTGGACTGAGTCTGCAGATGTAAATGACACGCCTCCTACTCCTCTCTCTCTTCCAGCTTTTAGACTCAGTCGTAGCCTGGATCAGACATGTTATAGCAATAGCAATAGCACTTAGACTTATATACCGCTTCATAGTGCTTTACAGCACTCTCTAAGCGGTTCACAGAGTCAGCATATTGCCCCCAACAATCTGGGTCCTCATTTTACCCACCTCAGAAGGATGGAAGGCTGAGTCAACCTTGAGCCGGTGAGATTTGAACCGCTGAACTGCTGAACAGTCAGCTGAAGTAGCCTGCAGTACTGCACTCTAACCACTGCGCCACCTCGGCTCTATGTTGCAGAATTCTCCATTCCTGGTTTCTGGCTTCAACCTAAATTGAGTATTTCTTCACTTGTAGCTGTTCTATTCAGCTGTTTCCTTTCCAGCGTGAAGGGCTCTTTTGCCTGATACCGCTGAAGGCCGCTGGAGCGGCGGTTTGACTGTCGGCCGACAGATCAAACAGGGCAGCGCTCACGAGCCTGGCTCTGACACACTGACCCTTGGGGCTCTATTATCTTGCCTGCGGTCTGAGGGAACCTCTGCCGGACGGCAGCATTTGGCAACGCCCATGAGCCTAGCTCCGTAGCGCTAGCCAGGGCTCAGCTCCCTAGTGGTTCTTTGCAGCGAGGAGCTCCAAACGACAAGGCGCCATTTTGTTTCCGAGCGAGGGGTGAGTCATCCGCTCGAACCGTGCCTAAGCCCTTTTAACAGAGCCAAAGCCTCTGATTATTTCGGGAGGCCATTTAGCCCCTGCCTGTACTCCGGGTACGCTAATCAGCGCCCTCTTGTCTCAAATTAATTGGCGCTAGCAGCGGCAGAGCCCTTCAGGGCGAGACCGTGTGATCCGGCCATTCCAAGATGGCAGATGCCACATCGGGAGCAGCAGCCCATGTGGCAGGCAGCCCGGCACCTTCCTCTTCAGGCAGCAGCGACACTGCTAGAGCCTCTAGGACCCGATCCTCTAAGAGGAGGGCCAAAGAGCCGCAGCCTCATTCCAGCAGGAAGGCTTCAAAAAAGGCTGAAAGGGAGGCCGAACAAAGGCACAGGGCAATTGAGAAGGTGATTGCCAGGGCAGAGAAGGAGTCAGCCAGAAGATTAAGTGTATCTCAGGGAAGCCTCCAGGCTTACCTCACCCCACCATTCCACAGCAGTCGGAGTTGCCCTCCATTTCTGGAGCTCCACAGATGGCTGCCTTGTCTCCTGATGATTCCAGCACTCAGCCTGTGAATTTGCCCATCAACAGTGAGTTTTTAATTGGCTCCATGCAACTGTGCATGGAAACTGCTTTTCCTGTGCAACTCAGGTCTACCTCGGCTGAGGCGACCTTTACACCAACTGCTGCAGGCCTTCGCTCAGAAGAGCAACCAGAGCCCTTGATTCCGGCCAGTATGGGAGCCTTGATCTCTGAGGCCATTAAACAGGGAATTGCAGCAGGTCTACAACAGAGGGCCACCCCGGGGATTGTTACCCCTAGGCCTCTTGGATATCAACAAGGGATCCATTATGGGGAGGAGGAAATCCTTCCCCAGGATCAGGCCTATTCTCAGGCTTCTCCCAGCCAGGCATCCATTGCTGGGGATGATTTACTACGTGATCTGGATTTGTCAAAGGATGAAGGGCTTTTGCCTGATGCCCCTGCCTTTGTTGGCCTATTTAAGCCACAGTTATTCAGATCTTTGCTTTTAAAGCCAAGACCACCACGAGGCTGGGCTCCACACAAGCTCCTCAGGATCCGAGTTCTGAGCCAGTTGACCCAACAGACCCACTTTTTACAGAGCCTCCTCTGGAATCTGAGGTGGTTCCTGTTCCCAGGTTGTTCCTGGATATTGTGCAGAGGCAGTGGGCCTCCCCAGGATCGGGTCTCAACCCCAGCAGCCTCGACAGACGCCTTTATAATATGGGTCCAGACCTCTCTAAGGCGCTCCTAGTTCCATCTGTGGATGCACCGGTGGCAGCTTTATCCTCCCCCACTATTGTTACAGGCCCCCCAGCGGAATCCCTCCGTCCGGAAGACAAAAGAGTGGAGCAAACCTTGGCCAGGGCCCATCAGGCTGCCTGGGCAATTAATTTAATTTAATTTAATTAATTGTATTTCTATGCAGCCCAACTCCCGAAGGACTCTCGAAGGTGGGAATTAAGGCTTCCACTTCGGCCTCCTTCTTTAACAGGGCCTCTCATCAGGACGTCAACAAAATTATGGAAGCTATAGAATTTTCTGCGGATGCCACTCTAAATGCGGCCAGGTTCGCAGCTAAATCCATCGGCTCCTCTGTCGCCTCCCGCTGCCTTCTGTGGCTCTGCCAATGGCAAGCAGATGTCAGAAATAAGTGGAGGCTAGCTTCAGCCCTGTATTCCGGGGAACAGCTATTTGGAGCCCCCCTGGAGCCCATTCTAGTTGAATCTAGGGACAGGCGGAAGGTCCTACCGTCCATGTCTTGGAGGACTGGTTCTCGCCCATTTCCTTATTTTCGCCACTCCCCATATCGAGGGTCAGACAGTGGCTTCGGGCAGTCTAGACCCCAGAGGCCCTTTCCCTTCAGACAAGGGCAGCAGGACAGGCAGGACAGACAAGGGCAGGGATATAATCTCAAACGGTCCTTTCGGGGTGGGCGAGGTCGCCCCTATCGACGCTCTCGATGACTGCTTGAGCAATCCTCCCATTGGGGGTCGCCTGGCCTTCTTTGCCAGCCAGTGGGAGGAATCCATCTTAGACACATGGGTCAGGGAGACAGTCAGGTCAGGCCTCTTCTTGGAGTTCCTCTCCACCACCACCACCCCAAGGTTTTTCATCCACTGTCCTGTATCGAAGGATTGGAACAAGAGACTTCTTATAGAATCAGCCATTCAACACCTGTTGGAGATAAGGGCCATTCAACTAGTTCCAGAAGAACAGAAGGGACAGGGGTTCTATTCCCTCCTGTTTGTGATCCAAAAGGCCTTGGGGGGTTGGAGGGCAGTCCTCGATCTCAAGACCCTGAACCGTCGGGTAGTCTACCGATGGTTCAAGATGCAGTCTCTTCAAACTATCCTAGAGAGCGTCAGACGGGGCGACTTTCTCACATCGGTCGACCTCACAGAGGTGTATCTACACGTCCCCATCCTTCCAGCCCACAGAAGTTTCCTCCACTTTTACTACAAAGGGAACCACTACCAATACTGGGCCCTTCCGTTCGGCCTATCCTCTGCCCCCAGGGCATTTACCAAGCTGATGGCAGCTCTGGTGGGCCACCTCAGGACCATTCCCATCAGACTCCAGTTTTATCTGGACGACATTCTTGTCCTGTCAAGCTCAGAACAGCGAGAACATCCAAACCTTACAAGCCCACGGCTTCTCCATCAACGAGGCCAAGAGCCACTTAGTGCCATCCACACGACTCCTCCATTTGGGGGAAGTCATAGATACAGTGCAGTCCACAGTGTGCCTGTCATAGGAACGTCAGTCCAGTCTAAGAGAGCTGGCACTCCGCATCAGGAGAGATCGCACTGTCCCCCTCTTGCTTCTTTCCCAACTTCTGGGAAAGATGATATCATGTATCTCCATCACTCCGTGGGCTCGGCTCCACAGCAGAAAGCTACAGTGGTTTCTTCTGCCGTACCAGAGGTCAGGCAAGAGCAGTACATTAGTCAGAGTCAGGGTCCCGTCAGAGGTACTGGAGTCACTCAAGTGGTGGACCTCTGAGGCCATTACAAAGGGCTGCCAATTCAGGGAGACTCATCGTCTGACTCTCACCACCGATACCAGTCTCTTTGGCTGGGGAGCCCACCTACAATCACACATGGCCCAGGGGCAGTGGACTCAGGAAGATCTGAGCCACAACATCAATTGGTTGGAGCTCCGGGCCATTCACCTGGCCCTCAGGAAGTTCGAGACCGTAGTGTCAGGCAAAGACATCTTAGTCCTAACAGACAATGTGGCCACCAAGGCACACATAAACCGCCTGGAGGGACTCATTCCAGGCATCTTATGCAGGAGGCCGAGCAGTTGGGCCTCTGGGCGGAGTCCCACCCACGGTCCATTCGGGCAGCCCAAATTTCTGGAGTGACCAATGTCCAAGCGGATTGGCTCAGCTGAACACAGGTGGATCAGGCAGAATGGCGCCTTCATCCGTCGCTGTTCAAGGAACTGACAGAACACTTCGGTCTTCCGACGGTCAACCTGTTTGCCACTCGAGAGAACAGCCAACTTCCTCGATTCTTTGCCAGATTCACGACACCAGGGGCCGAGGGGACAGATGCTCTATGCTGCCCTTGGCCCCTGGGGCTCCTGTACGCCTTCCCTCCTCTTCCATTCATCCCGAAGGTCATCAGGAAGTTGCTGGAGGAGGGGGCAGAACTACTCTTGCTGGCCCCTCATTGGCCCAGGAGACCTTGGTTCGCAGATCTGGTGAATCTGTCCATGGCTTGTCCCTGGAGACTCCCTCAACACAGGGTCTCCCTCAGCCAGGGGGAGTTGGTGCACCAAGACCCCCAGTGGCTCCAACTAACTGCCTGGCGCTTGAGCGGAACATCCTGAGGGAAGACAAATTTTCGAACAGAGTCATCAGGACTATTCAAGCGTCACACAGAGCTTCAACCAATCGCATCTACGATGCCACGTGGAAAGCCTTCTGTGAATGGTGTACAAGAAGGGACTTGTCCCCCACGGACGTTTCCATTGCCCAAGTACTTGAGTTTCTACAAGATGGTCTAGATAAGGGTCTATCACCAAACACGATTAGAAGACAGGTAGCTGCTCTCTCGTCTATTTTGACTTGCGGGACGTTGGAGTCCTTATCACAGCACCCGGTGGTTAGACAATTCCTCAGGGGAGCTTCTAACATCCGACCCCCTGTGGTGCACAGATTCCCCACCTGGGACTTGACCAAAGTTCTCAACGCCCTGACCCGGGGGCCCTTCGAACCTCTGAGGGAAGTTCTTACCTATAAGGTCTCCTTTCTAGTGGCCATAACAATGGCCAGACAAATTTCAGAACTAGCAGCAATATCCATATGTTCGGACCTTTGCGTATTTTGACAGAGTGGTTTTGAGGCTGGACCCTACCTTCATTCCCAAAGTTAACACTTGGTTCCACAGGGCTCAGGAACTAATCCTGCCAAATTTTTGTCCTAAGCCTTCCCATCGCTTGGAACGTCAGTGGCACACTCTGGATGTGCGCAGGTCTCTCCACATCTATGTCCGCAGGACTTCCTCTATTAGATGATCGTAGTCCTTATTTATATCCTTCCAGCCGGCAACGTTGGGTTCCAGAGTCACTCCATCTACCATAGGCCGGTGGATCAGAGCATGTATAGCCAAGGCTTATGAGACACAGGCATTACCTCGTCCAAGGAATATCACCGCTCACTCCACTAGAAGTGCAGCTACCTCGGCAGCGTGGGCTATTCAGGCTTCTATTGAGGAGGTCTGCCGTGCAGCCATTTGGTCCTCTCCATCTCCATTTATCCGCCACTATAAACTGGATTCTTACGCCTCAGCTGAAGCAGCATTTGGCAGAAGGGTGCTTCAACGGGTCCTCTCGGATCAGGGGACTTCTGACTGGAACGTGCCCTCCCAATAGGACTTCCTGCTTTGGTATGTCCCATTCCTGGATGCTGTCTCCACCTAAATGGAGAAGGGGCGTTGGTCTTACCTGATACGCTCCTTCTCGTTCATGTGGAGACAGCATCCAGCCCCACCCGGTCGGCCGGTCCTGGGTCCACGAGGAACTCCTACTCCTACTCAATGCAACACGTCAGTCTGCATCACCTCCTTCGTCGAAAAGCTGGAGGAGAGAGAGAAGGAGGCATGTCGTTTACATCTGCAGACTCAGTCCAATAGGATTACAGACAGAGTTAACCCATTCCTGGCTGCTGTCTCCACGTGAACGAGAAGGAGTGTATCAGGTAAGACCAACGCCCCTTATGCATGCATGTTGCTTTCTGGACTTGAGGAACCATAAAGATTTCCAAGATGGATCATGGGTCAGCTGAATTGGAATATCATATGTAGGTAATATTTATTAACTACATGTGATCTTAAAAAAGGGAATAAGCTAAAGCTCTATTGTATATTTCTTTGGAAACAGCGTATATTGCATCTGTCAGAGTTATGGTGTGCTTCAGATTCAAAAAGCTGCTTCAAGTTGCAAAACTAGTGTTCATCTCTTTAAAAGTGTCTTTTCCTGGGATAGTATGTCTGTCCTCTGCGGTGGTTGTGTGATTGTAAAAAAAAAAAAAAAAAAGACATGGCAGCTTTAACCTTACCCATTTTAAAGAGAGTGGTGTTACTATGGGGTTACGGTTAGTTATAGCCCTCCTCCCCACTGTCTACACCTAACTTTCCCATCTTTTTCCTCCTGCTGCTGCTGGCCCAGGATCCAGATGCTTGGCAAGGGTGCAGGCCTGGGATGTGCACAGCGAGCGTGACAAGGCAGCATAGCCTTGTCTGCAAAGGGAGCCTGCCAGGCCCAGCCATGGAAGAAGCAGTGGGACAAACAGTGGGATTCCCATTGGTGGGCGAAGCTGGAGAGCTGCTAGCAGATCCCCAGGCAAAGTTGAAATCTGGAGTCTGGGAAGTGCTGTTCTGGATGGTGGCACAACTGGAGGAAGTTAGAGGGATGCAGCTTCTGAAGGCACAGTAGACATCCTGCAGCTCATGTTGGAAGTACTCCTGGGAAGCCTTGCCCTGAAAGTGCCTCTGGCGAAGCCTCACAAACAGAGGCTTTGCAGGAGGCACTTCCAGAGGCAAGTCTTTGCAGGAGAAGCTGTACAGTAGCTCAGAGGGTGCTTTTTGCATTTTTTTTTCTTGCAGCGAAAGCCTAGCCCAGCCTCACCCAAGAGTGCAACACAAAGGGACTTTTTTGTGCATCATGGCTCTGTAGCTGCCTTTGGCTTCTTCTTTTTCCACAGCCCAGCAGCCAGGCCCAACATACCTTGTCAGTAGTGGGAACAAATTCTGTGACACCATGATAAATACAAGTGTTCTTCATTTGCAGATAAAGAAAATAGTGGTGCTGCTTCCATACTGATACTAGCACTAGCAAGTATCTACACTAGCATATTATCTCAGTATGTGGAATTGATGGAGGTCATGCAACTCATCTAATATAGTAGGCAGTGGATACTTGTCCCTGATTAAAATCAATGGTATTTCTGAAGTAGAACTGTTTGATGCATAAAGAATATTAGGTATGGGACAAAGGTGAGGTTGCTTTATTTTAATAAATGATCCATTCAGTCAAAGTCAGAAAGTATTTTGTGTGGAAATTTGTGCCCCATAGTTTATTGAAAGAAGCAGATGGTCTCTGGTTCCAGGACTGGAGAGACTGAAGCTATTATGTTGTGAGCAAACCATGGAAAACAGCAACAGCTGTCAAATTGCAGACTTATTTGAGGGTAGGGAAGCTGGCAGAAGCAACAGATGAGCTGTCCTTGGTACAGTAGGTGGAATTGCAGTTCAGTAGGAATTACTTTTGAATGGGTAGTTAAGAGTAATTTTAATAATGTAGCAGCTTGAGCAGACCATTCAAAGAAAATAAAAATCTCTGTACTTTTTTAAATCAAAGTCTAGGTAGTTGTTTTTTTTTAAAGTATGGGATAAAAAGTTAGGAAACACAAATAACATCTCTGCAATTTTGAATACATTTAGAGAAGGTTGAAGAAAGTTATATTATTGGTATGTTTGAAATATTTCCAAAACGAAAGCTAGTGAATTGAAAATTTATTGACTATGCACTAGAAATGTCTTCTAATAATTTGTTAATAAACTGAGACCAGGAACTTTGCTCTCCTGAATTATTTATTATGTGTATAGGTAGCAAATAATAAAATTTTAGTGCTTTGAACTCAACACTTAGTCCTAGTTACTTGCACCTGATGTTAATAAATTCAAAAGAAACAATCTGTCAAGGTTATAAATGAGTTAATGCCTAAAATTATATAAATTGTAATATTCAAGTTACATAAAATATATCTATGTAGCAGAAATGAGAACTGTCGAGGTCTGGCAGACATAACATGCACAAAACCTAGCCATATGCCATGTAATAAATAGCAATTAATCTATAAATATCATCTGGGCATAGGTCAGATCTAAGCAATCAGGATAACTGCTGATCAGAGAGGGGATAAATCTTATTTGAATGTCTCTATCAATGGAACAATGAACAAGTACATATTCTGTGGTTCCCATCTCTCCAGAATCACAGGGGCAGAGCCTTTCAGCCAATGCTACCTTTTATATTTGTCATCCAAAACTACAGAAGGACGACATGACGTTGTATGAGGGAGAAAGCTTTCCTATGACTTTGTGAGCCACCTAGCAGAAATGACTATTTATTTAGTATTTGCTGATGATAGTAAGACACAGAAACTGGAGCCCCAAAGCACTGTGTGCAGAGTGTCATTGAGTTGTGTGGAGTTCAGGTAATTGGTTTTGGGATTATCCCTTCGAAATAATCTAGAACAGGGTGTCAAACTCTATTTCAATGAGGACCACATCAGGGTTGTGTTTGACCTCGGGGGGGCATGGCCAGCTCAACATCACTCCTGTCAGGGGCATCTGTGGTTGCCCGAGTGCTCTGCCAGTGAAAACGGAGCTCCATTTTCACTGGCAGAGGGTTGCAGGAGGCCGTGGCAGCCGAAAACAGAGCTTGGAAGCACGTTTTCACTGGCAGAAGCACTGCGGGCCGGTCCTTCACTGTTTCCAGGGCGGCCCCGTGGGCCAGATCTAAGTACCCCACGGGCCTTGAGTTTGACATCCCTGGTCTAGAAGGATACCATAGTCCATAGTTTTGAACTATTTTGTTTTATTGAATAAATGACAGCAAACTGGGAAGGGGAAAAGGGATAGAAAATGTATGTGCTATTCCCATCCTATCAAGGTTGGGTCATCAATTTTTTCATATATAATGATGGACGACTCCCAATTAATAGCTGTACTACTTTACAAAAAACATAATGAACAGGCTCTGTCTCCAAACACAAGCCTCTTTCCCACTGATGATCAAAGTACGTTCAAAGCTAGCAATTATTTATCATAAGCAAATGGGAGAAATTCTGGAGGGCAGAAATATTATCATCTTAGAAGTAAGGTTTCCAAGATTCTGCTGGAATTATCTCTTCAGAAAGAAGAACCACCACTGTAGGACAGTGTCCCTCACTTCAGTCCCTCAGAGATGGTTTAGAAGGATACCATGGTCAATGATATTGAATGTTGCTAGGAGAACAAGGAGGACCAAAACGGTTTCAATCCCCAAACTAACTCTCTCTACAGGTCATCTAAGACCACAATCAAGGCAATTTCCGTGTTGTGAAGGCCCCTTGATATCTTGAAGCTTCTCATTGTGGAATTGTGATGGATATCCAGACAGCATTCTTTGAACAATAATAAAGGAATATGAGTAATTCAAATATCTGCATTGTTACACTTTTTGTGACAATTATTTAGTATTAATTATAATATTTCCTGAACTTTAGTTTAAGGAAAAACCATATAATGGTTACCTTTAAATCCATATACTAAGTGAGTATCCTGGGGAAATGTAATGATGGGACACCATAATTTAAGAGATTCTTGTTACCTCATCCAAAGATGGATCCACAAGGAAGTAGAGGTGATATGATGTTTTAAAGAAAAAAGTATGATAACTTAGTGACTCAACAGATGAAATTTTACATATTATGGCTTAAGTAAAAAGATTTTTATATAAGCTAGTATCTATATTTCCATTTTTTTTTCCAGAAATGTTCTCATTGCCAGGAACCAGGAGCCACCTTAGGCTGCTACAACAAAGGCTGCTCCTTCCGGTATCATTATCCATGTGCCATTGATGCAGGTAAAAAAAATGAAGTTACTGATATGAAGAGAAAGAGAGAGACTGAGACTAAAAGTTGTTTGCTGCTAAAGTGACACAGAATGACTTAAAAGGACAAAAATAAAGAACATAGTATGTTATATAAAGAACATAGTATGTTATATAAAGAACATAGTATGTTATATAAGAAATTACAAATGTTTATAAAAAACTATTTTAAGGTATTACTTAAAATACAACAGCGAAGATTAAAACATGACAGTATTTTATACATAAATAGGGCTTCTTCCAGATACTTTTAAAGGCAGAACTTTGAGAATCTCATGTGCCTTTCCCCTTCTTCATATGAAAAAGTGAGCTAAATTATATTTTTGTATTAGTATTTTAATCATAAGGACATTTGTCCTACCAGAGATAAAACTCTATCCCCAAACTATATATGGTATTTTTGGATTCTTACCCAACTTGTATATATGATTGGAACATTAAATAGTTGATGAAATCTATTTCGAATTGCTAGCTGCATTAACTGTGATATATTTGTTAGATTTATATACTGCTTTTCCTCCAAGGGCCTGCAGTTTACGTATCTCTCCTTCCAGTTTTATTCCCATAAGAACCCTCTGAGCTAGACTGAGAGACGGAAACCGGCCCAAGATCACTGTTTCCATGACTGAAGTTGACTTAAACATGAAACTCACCAATCCTAATTTTTCCACATCATAATCAGCACACTGAAATCTGGAATTAATGATACCCAAATTATTTCATTTGCAGAGAAGATTTAGTAGGATAATTGTGTTTGGAATATTGACAATTACAGTGAAGCGGAATTAAAGGGTTTAATTCAGAGGTATCCAGCTGGTTCGGACCGGTTTGGGTGAACCGGTAGCGATCTGCGGGTGGGCCTGCCCATCCGCCCCGGCGCTATGCCATCCTATTTAGGCACATTTTGAAGGCGCGCACATGCATGCAAGCCGCCCACCCGCACAACACATGCGTGCAAGCCCATGCACATGCACGGAAGGCGCATGCGCAACCAAAGCGAGCATGCGTGCACATGCACTCACATTTGCGAACCAGTAGGGAAAGTAAGTGAATACCACACCTGGTTTAATTGTTTTAGAAATTTTGTTTGGAAAGCTGGTGTAGGAAGGAATGATATTTAACAGTAATTGGTTTTTCTACAGTCCTAAACTGGCATGTTGAATTTAGATATCTTTGCTTTGTAAAAAAATTAGGAAATGCTGTTTTTGAAAATAAGTATTTTTAAACATTTCATGCTAGCCTGTAGCAGGTTTTTTTTTTTACCTTGATTCATCATTAATTTAAACTTTTTCTACTGATTATTATTTATTACTCATTTATTAAAAATTGAGTCAGCCTTTAATTCAAGCAAGTAATTGCTGCTAATTGGAAAGTCATGATAGTTCTAGGGAAAAAAGGGTTTCCTAGAAAAGTTAAAGTTTTTAAAGAAAAAGTATTTATGTAAAAGAAAAAAATGTGTACTGAAATCGAAAACAATCAGGGTAGGAAAAAAGGTTCCGATAATGGCCTGTTCGCAGGCATCTTAAAAATGATGTTTGAACTAGAAAGACTGTTGGACTCATCAGATTTATTTTATAATTGTCCATGTTTGAAGATACTTCAGTTTCCATTACTTTTTAAATTATAATAATATTCTGGGGAATCTAATAAATACTTTTGAAAATTCCAGTTCAGTGAAAACTGTCTTTATGTGTACGATACCATACTGCAAACTGTAGAATCATTTAGTATCTCTAAAATTATGTTTTGAAGTTAGCTACCAACTAAAAGAAATTTTATCTTAATAAACTACATTTTTTTCTTTTGCAATCATTCTTTATACAGTTTAAAGCAAATATATAACACACTGTATATTTTATAATATTGAAGAAAAACTGAGCCAGGATCAGAGAGGTTACAGGTTTTTTTCTTTGCCAGGTTCATGCTGACTTATAACTTTTCCAAAAGATTTCAACAGCAGTAAGGTATAATTAAATCACATAATTATATGTGATATATCACATGCGGGTTTTTTTTTAATCGCCTTGAAAATTGCCTGGTGGTTGTAAGGTTTTGCAAGGATTGCGTCCATTTGTGTCCAAAAGACTACTAGCATTAGATTCACCTCAACCCAAAGCACAGCTGGAAAAAAAAATTATACACAAATCTTTAAAGCTTAAACTGAAAGTGTATTTTGAGAAAAGAATGCCTAGGACAGTGATGGCTAACCTTTTTGTCATCGCGTGCCAAAAGCGTGTGCGTGTGCTTGCAACCATAATGCAATGCGCGTGTGACACACACACCCCGCGGGGCCCCGCGCATGCACGCGTGACCCCCTGCGCTTCCCCGCCCCCTCACGCATGCAAGTGCGACCCCCCGCGCCCTGTTTTGGGCCTAGCAGGCCTCCCTGCAGCCTCCTGGGACCAAAAATGGGCTGGGGGGCCATGCTCCCCCCCGCATGCATGCGCGTCTCCCACATGCGCAGTAGAGACCCGAAAATCAGCTGGCCAGCGGGAGGCGTGCGCATGCGCGGTGGAGCTGAGCTGGGGTGACAACTTGCATGCCCGCAGAGAGGGCTCTGCGTGCCACCTGTGGCATGCGTGCCATAGGTTCGTCATCACGGGCCTAGGATATTCATTTTTATTGTTGCATGTTTGATCTTGGAATCTGAATCTAAAAATGTCACAGCATTAAGGGGAAAAAAGATCTATTTGTAAAGTTCTGTTTGATTTAATGAAGTATATTTAAAGGGGAGAGGTGAATTACTGTCTGATTTCACACATAATGCTTAGCCAAGATTTTGTAAGTTTAAATAGGCTATAATGGTTGGTTTGCACATTAAAGCTAAGTTATGGGTTGGTTCATGTACTATATACCAAGCCAAAAATAAAATCAAACTGTTATTCAGAATTGTGTATGAACCAGTCTAGTCAGTTACACATTGGTTAACACAATTAGCTTGAATGAATGCAAATGAATTCATTTTATAGGTGAAGAAAAACATTCAATGCCATTGTTAAGTATTCCTTTACGATTTCTTAATGCAGGTTGTGAAATTATTTGGTTCCATTTGATCTTAGACATACTCTGATATTTTGTTGTTATCTTCTCTTCTAGATTGTTTACTAAATGAAGATAATTTCTCAGTGAGGTGCCCCAAGCACAAGGTAACTAAATTGTACTTGGTGTTGCCCTTTCTTGGATTCAGAATTAAACGGTATTGCCTCATAATGCTTGCTAAAAATATACTTCTGTAATGTTACTTACATTTTGGTCTCCATATACAGTATTTTCTAAACAATAAGAATTTGAAAATGGAATTTTAATGGAATTACTTTCTTTTCTTTTTGTTCTTTAAACAAAACACTAAGCTTGGTTAATAATGTTTTGTAATATAAAATATATACTTGGAGTTTCTTTTCCTTATCTCAGAAAATAGATTTGTTGAGGACCAGCTTTCTGTCATGGTGAATGAAATCTATAATATTATGAGAGAATAAACTTCATTGGCCAAGATGAGAGCTTATGTATATGATTTAAAAACCATTTGACTTATATAATATTAACTCTTATAAAACTACCATTGTTACACAAAATTGATAATTTTCCAATAAGAATGGAATTTTTGAAGCAACATTCGTATATTTCAGGATAAATTAGAATATACTGCAACATGCTATGAAATAGAGGTTTTCTTGAAACTTTTGGTACGAAATTAGCATTTAGCTTGAGCAGTTATTGATGTTGTTGAAAAAACACTTTCCATTCGCAAATACATTTCATTTCACTGAGCAGTTCCAAAAATTTTACTCCGTACTTTGAAAATCAAATCTATATCATAATTCCATATTTGAATTATTTGTTGCAGTAAGACTGCATTTTCTAATTTTGCAGTGTTTTGCTAAATTATACAGAATACTCAATGCCTTATCTCTTAATACAGTAGCTTGTAAACTTATGTCTTTTTTATGCTAAAGATCTGATCAGAGTTTGAAATTTGCATTCATTTTCACTAATTTGTTTGAAAAAATAAGATATTGTCTCTAGGTTACTGGGTTTTTTTGCCCAATATCAATATTTACTTTTTTCTGGTTTTGCTCATGACTGAAATACTCATGGAACCCATTTTGTTCCAGTGGAATGCTAAAGTGTTTGTGCTTTTTACAAGAATGTCCTACTGCAAAAAAGGCTTGCTGCTTTAAAATGCAAACCAGGGTAGATATAATTCAAAGTAACTGAGAGGAAGAAAATTCTTATTTAAAGGTGTTAAGGTTTGTGTCATAAATGAATTATCCACAAATGAAACTATTTCCAGATTTATGTGGCTGAATTAAATAGCAAAATCGAAGATTTTGTTCTTGAGGCAAGCAAAATGTCATTTCAGAATATTCAGGAGGAAGTTATTAAAAAATGGAGCTTCAGTGTTTGATTTGTGAGAGTACATTAAAGTTTGGTGTTGAAGTTTTGAGACTGTGCAGTCAGTTCAACAAAATCACTAAAATCTGGTTTTTTTTAATTTCAATTTTAATTTTAATCTTTACTGAAATAATGTATTCTAATTCCATGATTTTATGGTATGAAAATCCCGCACTTAGCAAAATAAAAATACTAGCTAAATAAAAATAAATATTGCTTGATTCTCAAAAATACCAAATGCTGACTTGCAGAGATCTTACCTGAAAAATCTGTATTTATTTCTAAATCTGATAGTGGTACTGATGCTGCTTTATCTCTTTCATGCTCTATATATTCTTTTTCTCTTTCTCTTTCATCTTTCCTTGGTCTATTGGACAACAGCCCCCCCTCCCTTGCTCTCTTCCCCCCTTGCAGAACAAGATGGTAAAAGGCAGCTTCAGCACAGAGCAGTCGGAGCGGGGGTGAGGGGGGAAGTGTATTCGTGGGAATGAAAATAAAGGCAAGCACAGGTGAGTGAAGGGAAAGACACTGAGTTGCCCCTCCTACCTTCTCTCCAGTTTAAGGGAGAAATAGGTATTTATCTTAACTAGCAGTTTATTTCTTTAGGGTACTTGGTCTTATCGAATCATTTCATAACTAATAGTCATATTTATTAGTGCGGGACAAAAGTGAAGCGACTTTGCTTCAGTATCCTGAGCTATTTGCCTTATTTATTTTTGTCTGTTAAAACAAATAATTGTTTGTCATACAGCTATTTGAAGAATAGATTGTAGATTTGAGAAAACATCAAGTCATCTGCTTTTTTAATTGACAGAAAACAAAGGAGTTTCAACAAGGTAGTTCATGCAGTTCAACAATACTTGAGTTATAGAAAGGTAACTCAGCTAACTGTTGATAACTGGATATTTAGGAAGCAGCCTTTATGACATATCAGTCTAAGTCACAGTTTTATGTTCTGGATGAATCCTTGTCAAGAGGAAGAAAAAGGCTGGTGAAAACCACTCAGAATCTGAGTTTTTGCTGAGTTTTTCTGCCCCCTTCAAAGAGATCTATTACTATTACTATTAACAGCTCTGTAGAAACAACTCCTGAAAAGAGAGGGGTAAAGGTGGACAGGGCTCCAGATATTACTTTTACTTAAAATTTTATTTTAATAAATATTAATGTCACATGTATGGAATTTGTATAATAAAAAAATTGGGATTATAAAATTGCAACAAATAAATTATATCTCTCCCAAAAGTTTGTCTGTATTTAGAAAAGACTGGGAATAAAGGCATACAATCATCTTTCACAATGATATTTGATTTAGCTTAGTTAACCCAGAAGCTGTACTTTTTAATGGATAGTTTAGTACTGACTTCTTACTCTTTTTTGTCCACGCAATAATAAAAATATAGCTGCCTCCCAGTTAAATCATCACTGAAGATAATTTAAAGTCTTCTTGGTAAGCCCCTTCTTTCTTCAGTAAAAGAATCATTACAATAGGCTGCCATCTGCCAGGCTGTAACTACTGATACACCATAGTCTATCCAGCTAGGAAGTTCTTAGTCCTCTTACCTGTGATTTCTTTTTCTTTTTTCTTTTGTTTAAATGAATTTTTATTACAAATTTTTTGTTCCCCCTCCCCCAACATACATATTTTATGAACAAAGTGTTGTCCGGATCAATCTTACATATCTTTTCATATACATAATCCATTTTACATCATCTCTGTTTTCAATTTCAGCCATAATATTATCTTTACATATTTCTTTCTCTTAACTTATTTTCTTCTTAATACATAAACAATGTTACTAATCGCCCTAAATTCCTAATCTCTTACAATAACATCAATTAATTATCTTATTTCTCCATTACTAAATATATTTATCAAATTTCCCATCCCACTTTTTAACATTTTAA
>QLTV01000416.1:474518-516270 GCA_003457575.1 Thermophis baileyi
TGAGCCCTATTTTCCTTCCTCCTTTCCACTAACCTTCCCCTCTTTAACCATTTTCTTTTGGTCTCTCAAAAATTCCACTTCTTATTAATTTTCTCCTTTTATCCCATTCCCTTAACTTCTTTTTCTTGTTTTTTCTTTTTATGTATCTTATATCTTTTATCCTGAGTCCTTCTTCTCTCTTTTGAATATATTATTCGAGTGGTTCTCCCCCCAATTTTCCTTAGTCTCTTCCCATTATTTTCCTCTTAACCCTTTGATTTATTCTTTTTTTATTTACATTCCCCTCTATCCACTCTTTTCGTGCCACTGTAAATCCTAGTGAAATCATCAAATTGTTTTTTGCTTTCATTCCCTTCTTCTTCAATGTTGTTTTCTTGTTCCTCATTTGTGTTCTCTTTTACCACTTTCTCTCCTATTTCTTGCTCTGTATATTCCAGCAAAATTTCTGACTCTTCTCCTATTTCATGTTCTGTATATTCCAACAAAATTTCTGGCTTTTTATCACCTTTTAGAATTACACACACATTTTTTAACATCTCAAATAATTCCTCATACATCCAAATCTCCATATTGTCAATTTAACAGACTTTTTAGCTTTTTATATTATGTCACATTTAATTAAAACTTAAGGTCCATATAGTCTCTTTTTATTTTCAACTTCTAATGTGTCCAATTAAAATATTAATCCAATCCAGTCCAATTCCAAAATTTACTGTCTTTCACAGCCGTAGAAAAACAAAACCAAACAATATAGGCAAAACAAATACTCAAACAAAAGTTCTCAGAGTTTCCAAATTATCTTCTTACAGTCAAGGTCAAATTCCACAGCTGCACTTTCTCTTAGTTTCCACAAAGTGTTGCAATATTTTCTTCTCTCCAGCAGATGGCTCTCTCCAAACCACAATACACTCAAACCAGCTGGTTGTCAAAGCTGTCAAAAAAACCCCTTTAAATCCACACACACACAAAAAAAAGCTTTCTCCCAGATTTCTTCCTTTATTATATGTTCCTTCAATTGCAATTAGAACAAAGATAATCTTCTTGGGCTTTAGTAGTTTAGCCTCCACTTTCTTTCTTTCTTTCTTTCCTCTATGCAGTTCCCGAATGCCAATTAGCCGCTATTTTCCACTCGGAAAATTCTTTTAAAATCCAAATTCAAAATTGCCTTTTACCTGTGAGTTGGCCACTCTCTCACCCGGTTTCAGCACTCTGTCCAAACACCGCTCCTGCACATAAACTTAGTCCAGTTGCCCCAGCTTTGTAGCAGTCATTTGAAAATGGCCCCCGCCCCCACCACCGGTCCGAAGAGCTGTCTCTGACCGATCGAGGAGCTTGCCTGCTCCTCTTGGTCATCCGAGATGCCTCTCCTTCTTCACCGTCCCTACAGGACGGTTCCGGTCCGAAGACCCCCCGACAACGGTTTGTCAGACTGGATTTTCACTGAGCTCATCGGAGTCCGCTATTTCCAGCCTGTCTCACCGCGACGCTTCCGGTCGAATCTCTTACCTGTGATTTCTTTCCTTAGCCCAGCTGTAGGAAAACTGAAAAGGAAAGTGTTTTACCTGGGCAGAGCCCAGAAATGCAAAACCTAACCAACCGTGCATTAATCCTGAAACACAAGGGTTAGCTATGTAACTTAGCAATATTGCATGTGCAAAAATATTTTAATTAAATATTTCCTTCTAAAATGGATGATGCCAAGTCTAGATACAAGATATAGATATAGACATAAAAAGGAGTTAATTGAGAATATAAGGAAAGCAAGAAAAGGCAACAGTCTCTCTCTCACACACATAACACTAACGAACCTCCAAATCAGAATAATCCAGCCTAGGTCATGTATTTATTTATTACTCCTTGTACTTACTACATGTTCATTGCATTGTAAAAAAAGATAGTTGGGAAGAAAGCATCTGAATCTTCTGCTTATGTCTTTGTATGTAGCTTGTCTTCTCCTCCTCCTCCTCTTTCTCTTTCTATGAGCACTTTACAAATGTGTGGATTTTGAAGAGACTGTTGCATTGTCCAGTTAATAATAGCACTCTTATGTGTCTTGCTCTGATCATCAAATTAGAAATTATCTACCTTAAATCTGCCCTCCTGAGAATTACAAAGGTACAGTCCAGTTTTCACCAGTTCTGCCTTTGTATAAATGGGATTATATGGGAGAGACCGGGGAAGCAGAAGCTGAATTCCATCTATTCAAGTCTCTTGGCATGGGAATAATTAATCAGATGCTTTGGGGGAAATTGTAGTTTTATATCAGGATTAAGGTTTTTTCCCCCCACAGTAAGTAGACAGCTAAATTGGAAAGCTAGTAACAAGAGGTTTTGATTCATGATACATACTTACTGTAGGTGGGTATCTTCATTTTGACGTAATTTCTAATGCAAATTGGTATGTTTCATTCTTTAGAAACTCTGGTAATTAAAGTCTAAAATGTTGTTAAAACCTTACGTTGCAGACATTCATTGGTTTTTAGCAGCAGCAGAGAAATAAGAGTAGCATTTTTGCAATTTATTTAGATATAATGACTCAAGTCTAATAAGGACATTTGTGCACATATTTATTGTTTCTCCCCTCTTCCCATTCTGGATTAAATTTCTGGATTCCAAAAAAGCCCTTAAATTTTTTTTTCAGTTGAAACAATAGGAATAGGAAACTACTAAACTGCTAAAAAAATGCAACCTGAAAAAAACAATAATGAATGGGAATATTATATTTCCAATTCTTTGTGTCTGAATATTTTCTAGTTGTGATTCTATGTTCATATTTGGGGTTTTAAAACAACCCCAAAGTACATTGATTCCAGTTTAGCACACAGAATAATTAATTTTAAAATACAATAGTTTCCTGGACATGCAATATGATTACATTAATACATTAAAATTTTTAGTTAAAATTTTATTTTAACTTGATATCCTCCAGGTGTTTTGATTTTTATTTCACATTCAGCTCCCTCAGCAGAAAATTGAGAGGATACTATGTAGGGAAGATTGATTTACCTGTAGTTGATGCTTGAAGTTAAATTGG
The DNA here is from genome assembly GCA_003457575.1 of Thermophis baileyi. Lineage (NCBI taxonomy): Eukaryota > Metazoa > Chordata > Lepidosauria > Squamata > Dipsadidae > Thermophis > Thermophis baileyi. Next base: position 477,552 of record QLTV01000416.1, read on the forward strand.
ATAACATCATACTTGTATATTAGTTTGCAAGGGATCTTGGATCAGCTTTCCTAAAGCTGGTGCCTTCAAGATATGTAGTATAGCTAACTAGGGAATGATAGACATTGTAATCAAAATATCTGGAAGGTTACATAGGATTGAATTAAACAGACATTAACTAATTGTGTGGTTTACTTGCATATAGTCCAGCCCCTGCAAAGAGGGATATTTTGGCTATTACATAGTTTCTCTGAGCTTTGATACAAAACTATTTATTTTAGATATAATGTTATTTGTTGAATTATGGACATTAATGTAGTAGTCTATGCATACAATGTAGCTAAGCAGTATGCATAAGCAAATGCATACTGCTTAGCTATAATGGGATATATTTGTTCTGGACTTCATATGATTGCAAAATCATCTATTATAGTTTTGTCTTACATGCTGAAGGTACTATACCTTGTTTATGGGATCTTTTTTAGGCAGGAAGCAGGTCAGTTTTCATAGGCCCAATAGATGGAGGCATTTAGTATTTATATAGATCAATTGGAGTAGTACTTTACATTCAAGGCAGTAGAACTAAACAGGTGAATCAAATTGTGAGATCAATAATAAATGATAACTCAAAAGGTTAAAATGAAATAGACCATAAACAGCAAACAGACTTGAGAAACTGGAATTTGTACATATAAAGAGAAGGCTACAGATATAACTACGGGTAGTCCTTGGTAGTCCTATAGTTATTGGGACTAGAATTTCCATCACTAAGTGAAACAGTCATCAGGCAAAAATAATACCTGACCATGCTACTTAGCAACAGCAGTTCCAGTAGTCTCAGTTATGGTCATTAGTCCAGGACTGTGTCATTGTTAGGCAAGGAACTCTCACTTCTGCTTTGTCATGCTCACCAGCTCTTCGAATTCCCCTCCACCTGCCTATCTCTCCCCATCCCCACCACCCCCAGTTTGGCCACCTTGTACTCTAATGCCTATTTCTGCCACCCCCTCACATTGGAAATGCTGGTCCTTCATGAGGCTTTGCAAGAAGGCTGGGCCAAGAGTGAGCAGATGGCTTGTGGGTCAGTTCTGTTAGTGCTGGGTTCACTGCTGAAGACCACAGGCCAAGTCTCCAGAAGCACTTCCAACACAACTACAGTGTGCACACTGTGCCAAGTCCTCATCACTCCACTTCCTTCAGTTCTTCTGCCATCCCAAACAGCGCCTCCTGAACAGCCTTCACCTTTGCCTGGGAGCTGGTGCCACCTCTCCTGACTCATCTGGTGGCAGAGAGTACCACACCTCACCATCCCATTTTGCCGCCTCCTCCCCAACTGGGCCTGGTAAGCCCCCTTTGGCAGACAAGAGTCTGCCAGCCTGCTATGCTTGCCACATGCATCCTAAGACTACATTCTCGCCCAGTGCCTGGATCCCAGACTAGCAGGAGGAGGAAGAAAATGGCAAAGGTCAGCTAGGGAAGCAGTGACCTGGGGGGGGGGAGGGTATGTGTCAGAATGCAGGGTGGTCAAAAGGGCAGAAATGGAGGGGGAGATAAGTAGGTGACTGTGGAGGTGCTGCAGTAGCTAGAACTTGCAAGACCAGTTTTACTATTTGTTTAGCACTGCCATAATTTCAAATGTTTGCTGAACAAATGGTCATTGAAGTGAGAATTCCCTGTAATGATTTGTATTTGATTTAGTACCGTACATACGTATTTAGCTGTGTGTATGTGTCCTATAAAAACAGTACTTAAGAACTTATAGGGGTGGAATCCTGATGGAATAAAATGAAAATGAAATGTGAATGGGGATACAGCTCTGAACTAAATTCAAGAACGGAAAAAGAGAACAGTAAAAAATGTTGCGTATTTCACGTCTCTTGTACTTTAATTGGTTATTATACTTCTGTTTTTACATTCTGAATTATATCAGAAAAGAACAGAAAAATCAATAACTAATTATGAATGCCAGTCATTTTCTTCTTTTATTTTGTTTGAAATTATTACAACTCTACTTGGTTGGCTTCAGTAATCAGCTTTTTCAACCGGAGAAATAAAATTGCTCTGGGAGTGAGTTTTTGATATGTAAAAGGTCTGGACATTACTGAGAAAGAGAGTCAAGAATAAGTACTGAATAAATAAGCATAAAAGAAGTATGATGAATTGATTTGGTCAGAGAGAAGGAATGATTATTGAATTGCAAAACAAATATATGCAGGAAAAGTAAAAAGACTGAGAGGAAAGAGAAGACCCAGAGAATTGTTATTGGATTGATCCGATGAAGTCCTCAAAAGAAGAGAGGTGAGAAGAATACAAAGCATATAAATTAATACATTGAGTTGGTCAAAGACGTGAAGGAATAGAGTTATAAAGAGATATAGTGAATGAAGTTGATGTAAATCAGTTTTATCTATATTTCCTTTGTTTTTCCCATACCTTTAATTTCTTTTGCTCACTACTCCTCACTTTTTCCCCCTGCACTTTGATAACATCTAACATTTATGTTCTCAATAAACTGCACAGCATCATTTATATACAAATGTACACACACGTTCCTATCCCAACCAACATATATCTCTGACCTCAGCACCATCTCTCTAATATATTTATCTACAAATATATTAAACAACTAAGGGGGATATAACAAATTCTTGACTTGAATCATTTGCTAAGTATTCAGTTTATTCTCATAAAGGGGAATATTTGTAGCTCAGGGTTGACATGAGGAGTCCTAGGTGCTCTCTGTTTTCTTGCAGACATTTCATTACCCAAACTAGGTAATATCATCAGTGCTAGTCACTAGCACTGGTGATGTTACCTAGTTTGGGTAATGAAACTTCTGCAAGAAAACAAGCAAGCTCAGAGAGCACCAAGGACCCCTCAATTTATCTCACATATGCTTCTATCATATTCCTCTTACTATATTCAGTAATCAACCTTCACCACAATACTGGCACAAACATTTCATAATTCAAATTAATTACTAATTTAACTCGTTAATAACAACCTTATAGTAAATGTTCTTTCTCCTGTGTACATTTCTCAATTACTGCTAAAAGGCAGAAATCTGACATGCAGCATTTGACCTCAAGCTGCACCTCCTAGCTTATTGTTGCTTTTCTTATTCTTTCAATCACAATTCTGCCAAGCTCTTCCCAGGCACATTTAGCAAATGAATTCTCATGTAGCTTTTGTCTTATTTTTTTCTGTATATGAGAGCACAATAAGAGCGTATTACTGTCAGAGAGCACTTTTATTCCTTTTGGTTCACCTCCAATTTTTTCTATCAGGACAACTGCATTCTCTATGTCTTTTCACATTCATCTTCCCTTTCCTCTAACTACATTTTTATAGCAGTCTTTTCCTCTTTGTTCTTTATACAATATCCCTTCACTTTTCCCTTCACGTTCATATTCTCATCTATGTAATTCCACCAAGCATGCTTTTTATTTTTCCCATTACAGTAACTTTACAGACTTCTGTGACTCTTTTTAATATAGTTAGTCACCTCGTTCATCCCAGCCAACCTCACAGGATTGTTGTGAGAAAAAGTTGGTACACACCTGTTTATGCTCCTGGAGGAAAGATGGGATGCTAATCAAATTATCATTTTTGCTCTGTTCCAGACAATTTCCAAAACTGCCGCCTTATATCCACTTTCCATTCAGTTTATTGAACGATTAATTTATTTTCTAATAAGTTTTCATGCAGGTCTTACACTGTTAGTATTCTATTTTTATTGTTTTTATTCTCCTCATTCTACTTTTTGAAAGTATGAAATAAAGCTCCGTGTCGCATTCAGAACTTTTTACCATCCTTGTATCCTTCACTAATTGTTCCAATCTTTTATCTTAAATCAATCATAATCGGGTAAATATTCTGTATTCAGAATGTTGAGCTGTCATTGTTTCCAAAAATTCATCTATGGTTCTTTGATTATCACCTTACACTGGAGCATTTTAGAGTGAAACTTCTACCTCAACTTGTGGCTCGTACTCAACTCCATTCCATAGGATCAGACTATCTTCATTTATTATACCCTTCCCCTTTCTCTAACAATTTCTTTCATAGTCTTTGCCAAATCCAACTCTCAAATCATCAAAAAGGAGCCTATGGAATATTGGACTCCACTATCCAACAAGATTTTTTTTTGGTCAGATAAAGACATGGAAACTAGTTTACCAATCTTAGTCATACCAATGCCACATGCAGTTTTGGCACAGTTTGACATCAGTTGTGGACCACATGCAATAAGCAGAGCCAAAGCCCAGCTTTTCCCCAAACGTGCTCATGTTACTCTATGCAAACTAGGATCTCAAATCTAAAGACTACCTTGCAAATTAATATTCTGTTAACCCGCCTCCTACCAACTAGGAAGTATGCATAATGAACCAACACAGGATCCAGTAACTGAATGATTATGCTACCTCAGTTGAGTTTTAATTTTTTGCTAACTCCAGAGGCAGAAGGATGAAAGGAGATGGCTCCCTTCCCTAATGCTTGGCTCTTCAGAAAAACACTTGGGGATGTTTGAAGATTCTTTTCCCTAAATGGTGACATATTAGGGCATTGCTATTAGTTTTTAATTCAATATTACTATTTTACAACATTTAAAAAAAAAAAAAACCAAGAATAAATATACAAAGAAACAATGTGGAAAAGAAAGGGAAAACCCAATAATAAAACTTGAGTTAAAAAAAATATTGTGGAAAAATATTAATGATGTATCCTCCCCTTCTCATTTATTTCACTAACCACAACCTAAATACTGTATTTGTACTTTATACATTGAATAATTGAACATTTCTGCTATTATCTGTTTAAGTCATTTCAACTACTAGTAGTCCTTAACTTACAGCCATTTGTTTAGTGACCATTCAAAGTTACAACAGCACTGAAAAAAGTGACTTACAACCAGTTCTCTCACTGTCATAGCATCCCCAAGATCATATGATCAAAATTTGGCTACTTTGCAACCGGCATGTATTTATGATGGTTGCTGTGTCCTGGAGTCATGAAATCATTATTTATTACCTTCCAAGATAGCTTCCAACAAAGTCAGTGGGGGAAACTGGATTTGCTTAAAGACTTCATGATTTATTTAATAGTTGCAGTGACTTGCTTAACAACTGTGACAGTTTTTCAATTGGAAATGAGGCACAACTCATTTAACAACCACCTTGCTTAGCAATGGAATTCTGGTCCCAATTATGGTCGTAAGTCAAGGACTCTCTTACTTTTAATTGGTCTCATGACTCTTTTCCTAAAACCCATATTCCAAATATCTGAATTTGTCTTGCTATGTGAAGTGCAGTATTTAAGAGAGCCATTCCTGCTTGAATTGTTAAACTTTTTATTAAGGTTATACACTGACCATTTTGCCATTTTACTCTTTCGATTTTGTATCGTAGCCAGAATTTCTTTTTTCTCTTATGCCAAACTTATTCTTGCAGCTATTGACATGTATCTTAACAAACTATGGTATTTTTACCCATGTTTTCTGAAATTATACTTAATAAAAAGGTTACACACATACGCATCCTAATAGGTGATTTTTTTAAAAAAAAATGTTGTTTGTGAGCTACTTGCAATCTTCAGAAATGCAATGATGTTTAAGCTAAAGGAAGAAATATTGTAATTAATGGGATATATAATACCTGTCAATGTTAGTAATACTGCATTTTTCTCTCTTACAGGTTAGGCTGTTCAGATAAAAGCGATGGACATTCAAGATTAGATCATTTGTTTTCCACTGTGCAGTCATGTCCCTCTTTTGACAAGCCTACCAATGCCAGCACTTCCTCCATCAATTCTTCCATCACATTTGATTGACAACATCACAGAATATGATCTAGGAGTCTGAACCAGCTATTTTCATGGACACACTCTTCATAGGGACTATGGGTAGGGGAGGGAAAAGAAGGGAAAGTGGGAGAATTAAAGAGGGAGGGATAAAATATATATATAGATAAATATATATATATATTAAAAATCTATTTTTAGTCTTGATAGACTTGTTTTAAATGAAAGGTGCGCTATCCCTTTTTATGCATTAAATTCCATTTTTAGGACCCACATAGGTATGAAGTTGCTCATAAATGTGTATTAACTAGAAGTCAGAAAAGGCCTTTACAATGTAATCACTTTTTCTTTCGGAAGGAGTGTTGGAGTTAATGAGTTTTCTTAATCAAACTTGTTTCTCTGCTCCATTTTCCACAATAGAAGATCCAGGTTTTAAAGAATACAAGTTTTTTGTTGCTGGCAAAATTGTCTGCAGGGATGAGAGAGGGGATGAATGGTTCCTGGTGCTTGTATTTGTGTATGTGTGAATAGCATTTTTTTCTTAAAAAAGAAAAAAAAAGAAAAACACTATTTATTTTTATTAAGAAGAGAAGCCTGAGAAGCATCAGAAGACTACTATGTCATGTGGTTTGTGAAATAAAGAGTGTCTTCTACTTGCTTCATATTCAGATACTTTAACCTTATATACATAACTTTGTACCAAAAGGTGGGAGATTGGGGCCATTGTTGGCCGCTGACAAATATTCCCAAATCATTCCAAGGAATTGCTGCCTTTTTTGAAGGCAGTCTATATGAGGCTTGCCTACTGGAAAGGGGCATTCAAAAGATGTTTGAATGTTGATATAATCAGTGTGTGTTAAGCTGTCCAGGAAAATTCAGTTAGCCCTTCTCTTTTGTTACCCAAAAGGAGGAAGGGGGAATGTCAATTTAGCAGCCTACACCACATGGTTATTTTTTCTTCGTTTGTACATTGTGTAATTTTAAACATTTGAGTTTTAGAAAACAAAACTTTTTTCTCTTGTTAAGGCCTTAAGAAGGGGTTAGTGCATCTTTCACAGATCACTCTGCCATGGGAATAAAATAGCTGTTTCACAAACAGTTTTATATATATATATATATATATATTAAAAAAAACTAAAAGGAAAAACCCACAAAAAACCTAATAAACTTCATTTTAACCTAATTTTATCTGTGAAATTTAATGTATTTCACTTCTTTGTGAACAAGCCATTTTTCCACGGTTGCTGTTTATAATTTGAATTACTAGTTTTACTTCTCAGATTTAAAATGAGTCCCCATACTTCTTTGGGGACGGATTGAAAACAGACTCTACATTGATGCCAATAAACTTCTGATTTCTTTTATTTAAAATACAGCTGAGGAAACATTCCTGTCTGGTTTTCAAGTGTCCTTTTCTTAGTCCCAACTAAAGTGCAAGCCAATGTGTCATAATGGTCAGAGTGTTGGACTAAGATTGGGCAGATGAGTGTTCTAATCCCTGCTCAGTCATGAAGCTCATTAAATGATTTAGGGCTGTCTTTATCTCTCTGTCTAATCTACCTCACAGGATTAGTGAAGGGAAGCTAAGGATATTGCCTCGAGTTCTGGGAGACTTTGCAAAATATAAATGTCTCCTACACACAACTTTTTAAAAAAGTGTCCACTGATAGCTATGGCCAATGTTCCAAGGGTGCATGATTCCAAGAAGCAAATACAGCTGGAGAGAAAAGTATTAACCCTCTGCATATGCTGTAATCTCTGCCTGAAATTCATAATTTTAACTTTTTTCTTGTTTTTAAAAGCTATTTGATGCCCCAGATTCTGTTATATGCTTCTAAAAATGATTTTCTTTTGTTTTCTTCTATAGAAAGTAGGCCAAGCATCACACTTGGCTTTTGAGCGGCACTACTAAATAAAGCAGTGTGCGGAACCAAACCAAAACTGGATTAAATTTTGGTTCATTTAATGAACATTAGATATAGTTAATACAGGTTTCTCCAAGCATGTATTTAATGTTCATATTTTTTTAACTCTAATTAACGTTTACAGTTTTCCAGTGCGCTACTTGGAGAATCCAAGCATGGGTTAACTTCTGTCTGATTGCCCAGGGACTGAGTTGAGAAAGTTCTGGCCATGCCTCCTCTGCTCCACTGAGTCCAGTTTTTCTACTCAGTCTAGCCTAGAGGGACGTTTAAAATCTTTCTCAGCTCAATCTGAGGGGAAAAAGACAGAGTTTTCAACTTGGATTCTCCTATCTTCAATTATCTCGCTGAAGATTGGATTCTTCAGGAACAGGAGCGGGCGATATACGTGGGGAGGTTTCCTCGCCGCCGAGCGGTTTAATTGCTTCTGCTGCCGGTGTGTGTGCTGGTTTCCCCGGTCCGCCGGCAAGAACCGCCACCACCTGATTAAAATAGCAAAAGGCAGCCCGGAGTCACTGCCCGATCTTCGGGTCACACTCCGAAGACCGTGGCTTTGTTATCGGCGCTGGGAGAGTTCGCTCCCCTTGCGGGCGCCATTTTGGAGCCATGTAAACAACCGTGTGTGCCGCTAGCTCCGATCGTGCCGCCAGTGAGTGCGCTGGTCCCCCCGGTTCGCCGGTATGACCGCCACCACCTGGACCTGCCGTTTGAGGCGGCCCTGGAGTCCCTGCCTGATTTTTCAGGCTACACTCCGAAATTGAGGACATCTCCTGAGTGTCTAAATGGCTTGGAGTTTTTAGCGCCTGACTGCCAGCTGCGTACCACGGGTTGAGTGAAAGGGCCGCTTGGTCCTACATTGACACCCTTTGCCCTCCACTATTGGCCCTTCTCCACTAATTACCAATTCGGTTAGCGGGCCACCTTAGACTCTATCTTCAGAGACCTTGGGGAGCCATATCGGAAGTCCAAAATGGCCAACAGATCCAGATCAAGCAGATCTGAGGGAGGAGAGGCTTCTACCTCACACAGAAACACAGCAAAATCTGCTGGTTCTAAGAGGCATAAAACAACTAAAGGGGCCCCTGGGCAGAGCAAGGCCCAGAAGGACCCTTCTAGAAAGACATCCTCAGCATAGGGATGCTGAAAGACACCTAAAGGCTTTAGAGAAGCAATTTTCCAAAGCAAGGAAACGGGTGGAGGCCACCAATCCTCCACTCTCCCCTCTGGAGGAGGAGCTCGATACTCAACCTGATCTCCCTCCTTTGGCTATTGAGGCTACTCAGGATTGGTCACCTGATAAGGCCAACGACCTGCAAGAGCCTGAAGCAGCAGATTATAGGCCGCAAACTAATCCATTTATGGGTCCTAGTTCTGCAGACTTGCAGGCCTCCTGTACAGCCAGAAGGGCGGCACCGTCAGCCACTTTCACCCCTACAGCAGCAGGGCTCCGCTCTGGGGATTACCAGGAGATGGGTCTCCCCCAGGAAATTCGTGACATCATATCTAATGCCATTTCCCAAGGGATAGCGGCAGGACTTCAATAGAGGAGTCAATCCTCTGACATTCAGGCACAGGCTCAGGATTCCTGGCCATCCTTGCAAGCCCCATATTCTCCATGTACTTCCCTCCGAAGTGAGGAGTCACTCATGGGGGATGAAAGCATTGCAGACCAGGAACTGTCAGATGACGAAGGTCTGGTCCCTGAACAGCCTGCTTTCACAGGCCTTTTTCGGCCAGTTCTGTTCAAATCTCTTTTGTACAAGGCCAAAATGACAGCTAACATGGGATTGACTGACTCCCCAGTGGAACTATTTTTGGGGCTGGATCCGACCGAGGGGTTATTTTCTGAGCCAGTCCTTGAGAGAGAGACTATTCCTTCTCCCAAAATGTTTGTAGATATTATTCAACGTCAATGGAGTTAGCCGGGTTCTATCACAGCTCCCAGTTCCACCGATAGGAGGCTCTATAGTTTGGGGTCGGAGCTTGAGGAGCTACTACAGCTTCCTACAGTAGACGCCCCTGTAGCCAATTTAGTTTCTTCCGCAGTTCTTCCAGCTGAATTCTCAGAGGGATTAAAGTCGGAAGACCGTAAGGCGGAGATGACTCTCCGCAAAACTCACCAGGCGGCTGCTTGGTTGATCGGGGCAGCTACCGCTGCACCTTTTTTTAACAGGGCCTCCATCCTATGGCTTCGACAAATGCAGTCCAGAGTGTCGCCCGAGGACACACGCCTGCGTCAAGATCTAAACAAATTACTGGCAGCAGCAGAATTCTCCGCTGACGCGACCCTTAATGCAGCCAAGTTCGCATCCAGAGCAATGGCGGCTAATGTAACATCTCGTCGCCTCTTGTGGCTACGCCATTGGCAAGCAGACATGCGCTCAAAATGGCATTTGGCAGCTGCCCCCTTTAAAGGAAGCAATCTATTCGGCGAATCTCTAGATTCAATTCTTGTGGAGAATAGGGATAAAAGAAAGGTGCTGCCTTACATGCACTGACGAGCGGATCGCCGTGCAACACCTTACTTTCGCCAGCAGCCCTTTTGTCCAGATTCCGGCTTTAGCGCCCCCAAGTATCAGATGCCATATTATCAGGGGACAGACCGCCCACAGGACAGGTCTGGATTTCAAGACAGAGGTAGGCAGTTCAACCAGTCCAGGCGGCCATTTCGAGGGTCCGGCTCCTGGCCCTTTCGCAAGTCTAAGTGACTCCCGGACCGACGCCCCCATTGGAGGTCGGTTACAGCAGTTCATCCACCAATGGGAGGTCACTACCTCGGATGCCTGGGTTCTACAAACTGTGAGGCTAGGCCTCACGCTAGAATTTCTATCCAGGCCCCCGAGACGTTTCATTCAGTGCCCTGTTCCCAGCAATTCCAGCAAGCGAAGTCTCATTGAAGCCGAGATCCAACACTTGTTGGATATCTCCGCCATAAAGGCAGTTCCCTCGGGACAGGAGAGACTAGGCTTTTACTCCATCCTGTTCCTAGTTCCAAAAAGCTCAGGGGGGTGGAGAGCTATTCTAGATTTAAAAAAGCTCAACATCCATTTAGCATACAAGCGCTTCAAAATGCAATCCCTAAAATCCATCCTGGGATGCATCAGGCAGGATGACCTATTGATGTCCATCGATCTCAAGGAGGCCTACCTCCATGTGCCAATACAACCATCACACAGAAGGTTTGTGAGGTTTTGCTTTGCAGGGACTCATTACCAGTACAGAGCCCTGCTATTCGGCCTGTCATCGGCCCCCAGAACCTTCACCAATCTGTTGGCAGCGGTGGCGGCGCTCCTCAGGGCGTGATCAATAAGACTACAATGCTATTTGGACGACATCCTTATCCAGTCGTCATCACCTCTTCGAGCAAACGAGGACCTCCTAGTCATGGTCCGGACTCTACAGGAACATGGCTTCTCTGTGAACTTCCAGAAAAGCCATCTGATTCCGACCACCAGTCTTCTTCACCTGGGCACGGTGATAAACACCAGGACCTGCGAGGTCTATTTATCGCAGGACCATCAGTCCAGCATTATATCTCTAGTGAGTCATATTTGGACACAGAGATCTGTTCCATTGGACGCCCTTTCTCAGTTACTGGGAAAGATGATCTCCTGCATCAACATCGTGCCTTGGGCGAGGCTACATGCTCGAACACTTCAATGGTTCCTCTTGCCACATCAGAGGGTGAACAGCAGCCACTCCAGGACCAAGGTGCGGGTCCCATCGACAGTTCTTTGATCCCTTCGTTGGTGGACATCCAGTGCCATGCAGAGAGGCTGTTTATTCAAAGAGCCCACCCACATCACAATAACTACGGATGCCAGTCTTTTTGGGTGGGAAGCCCACGTCCAATCCCAAGTGACCCTGGGATGCTGGAGCCCGTTGGACTTGACGAACAACATAAACTGGTTGGAGCTTCGGGCTGTCCACCTGGCCCTTCATCATTTCAAGAGCTTAGTGACCGACAGCCATGTCTTGATCCTGACAGACAATGTGGCCACCAGGTCACACATCAACCGTCAGGGGGGCACACGTTCCAGACGTCTCATGCTTGAGGCAGAGAGGCTGGGACTATGGGCGGAGTTCCACGTTCGTTCCATCCAGGCGGAACACATATCAGGGAGCTCAAATGTGCAGGCGGACTGGCTGAGCAGGACCACCATAGACCATTCCGAGTGGCACCTGCACCCGGATCTGTTCGAGGCTGTGTCCCAGAAATTCAGCCGTCCAGTAGTGGACTTATTTGCTCATCCGACAAGCACTCATCTACCAAGGTTCTTCTCCAGATTCGCAGTACTGGGGGCAGAAGGGGTCAACGCTCTCTGCAGCCCTTGGCCACAAGGGCTCTTGTACGCCTTCCCGCCTCTTCCCCTTATCCCGAGGGTGATAAGGAAGGTGTTAGCGGAGAGGAGGGTGGAAATTCTCCTCGTTGCCCCTCATTGGCCCAGATGCCCTTGGTGCGCGGATCTGGTCAGCCTATCAGTATCCCGTCCCTGGAGGATTCCCAACCACAGGATCTCTCTCAGCCAGGGGGCTATGCTCCACCCAGACCCTCAATGGCTCCAGTTAGCCTTCTGGCACTTGAGAGGGATATCCTGAGGAAGGATAAATTCTCCAGGAAGGTGATCCAGACCATCCAGGCATCCAGAAGAGCTTCCACTAACCGCATTTATAATGCTACCTGGTCCGCATTTTGCAGGTTTTGTTCCAAACATCAAATCGATCCTACCTCCTAGCGTCAATTCCACAGGTCCTGGACTTTTTGCAGGAGGGTCTGGATAAGGGTTTATCTCCCAACACCCTCCGCAGGCAGGTAGCTGCTTTGTCCACTGTATTAACATATGAGAATTTACAATCTCTCACTCATCATTCAAGAGTGTGCAGTTTCCTCAAGGGGGCTGCTAATTTGAGGCCTCCTGGGACCTCTCCCTGGTATTGCAAGCACTTACCTCTACACAGTTTGAGCCATTGAGAATGACTAGTGTCCAGTTCTTGACGTTTAAGGTTGCCTTCTTGGTCGCAATAACCTCGGCCAGGAGAATATCAGAGTTGGCAGCCCTCTTAGTTCGTCATGACTTACGTATTTTCCATCCTGACAGGGTGGTTCTCAGACTGGATCCCTCCTTTCTCCCTAAAGTTAACTCCTGGTTCCACAGGGCCCAGGAGATTATTTTACCAGATTTCTGCCCAAAACCTAATCATCCCCTGGAGAAAAAATGGCATACTTTAGATGTCAGGAGGGCCCTCCAAAGATACAGTAAAAGGACTGCCTCATTTCGGAAGACTGAATCTTTATTCCTCTCCTTTCAACCGGCATCCATCGGTAAGAAAGTTATTCCATCAACTGTGGGCCGCTGGCTGAAGGCGTGCATCTCCAAAGCCTATGAAATTCAGGCTCGGCCGTTACCTGGCCGTATCACGGCACACTCAACCAGAAGCACGGCTATGACAGCAGCATGGGCCACGCAGGCCTCGATATAGGATATTTGCAGGGCAGCGACGTGGTCATCACCATCACCCTTTATTAAGCACTATAGACTAGATGTTTTTGCCTCACCAGAGGCATCATTCGGAAGGAGAGTACTACAAAGGGTTCATTCCACCTCAGGGACCCTGGACCAGCCTGTTTCCCACCCCTGAGACATTAAGCTTGGGTACATCCCATGCTTGGATTCTCCAAGCAGCGCACTGGAGAAGGAACGTTGGCTTACCTGAACGTTCTTTCTCTGTGCGTTGCGGGAGAATCCAAACCCGCCCTAGTGACCGTCTTGGTCCAGGGTCTATGGATTACTGGACTTACCGATGTAATGGATTTACTGGAGGTCTATGCCTTTGTAGAAAAACTGGACTCAGTGGAGCAGAGAAGGCGTGGCCAGAACTTTCTCAACTCAGTCCCTGGGCAATCTGACAGAAGTTAGCCCATGCTTGGATTCTCCCGTAGCGCACAGAGAAAGAAAGTTCAGGTAAGCCAATGTTCCTTTTCAAAAAAAAAGAAAGAAACCTCTTAAGATATCTGTGGAGTTATTTACCTGAGGTTTTCAGGAGCCAAGAAATGGGTTTCTTTCCTCTACTTTTATCCATGCAATACGTTATAAACTTTCACCATGTTCTTCCTTTACTTCCTTGACATACAATCTATCTTTTAGTTGCAAGTAATTGCATTTTGCCAAAGTTCCACTAAGGGCAATAAGAAAAAGACTCAGTGAAAAGACAAGAGCCACTACTTAAGTCAACAAGCAATTTAGGATTCATTACATTAGGATCCTAGTGGAATCACTGCTAATGAATAGATTTCGGACCAGTTTTGAATACAGAATATATTCACAAAAAACAAAATTTCATAAACCCTCTGGAGACTTTGAAAGAATAACATATTTTGCAAGAAGTAGCAAGTTAATAAAGCTTAATATGTAACAGTTTTGACTCCAAAATATAAAAATTCAAACATTTTGTCTCCCTGCGGAAGAAAAAAATTTAATGTATTTTTCTTAAAAAATTATTTAAGAAACATTTGTATTTAAAATATTTGAAGTAAAATTTACAATTCAGCAAAAAAGGATTTTATTCCTATTTTTATCCCATATGTTGGTCTCAAATACCAAAGCCTATTTATATATTTATTATATTTATATATAAATATTATATTTAGTAACGCTTCCCAATCATGTTTGTAGGATTGGTGCCAAAAGGTTTAGGCAAAGCATATTAAAGTGGAACAGTCCCAATTTTTTTTTTGTTTGTTTGTTTAGAATCTGAACAACTAGATAAAGAGCTGTACTGATTGTGGGACGGAATACACAAATTTGGAAGAAACATTGTTGAATTAGCTATCAGTTAAGTACTCATTCTGACATTTCAAAGTTTGGAAGAAAAATATTCAAGAGTGTATCTTCAAGACGCCACTTCAATATTTAGATTGTAAACTAGACAGGGAACTGGCATTCATTTGCTATATAAATTAATGTTAGTGTATTGTATCATCTGATGAAATCAACATCATCAATGCACTGCCCTTTGAACCAACAGCAAAAGCTTCATCTTCGATTTTTCTCACTTGTCTATTTGAATAGCTTATCTGCTTACTCTTCTCCAAGCTGAAAATATATCCAGCATTCAACATGGCTTCCAGATCACTTATTCTGGTTGCCTATCTCTGGATAGGCTGTGTTTAATACCCTTAAAATATTGCACCCAGTAAATATCAGATGGACCGTGATAGCACATGGATATATTACTGTGAATGAACCTTCTCCCTAATCTTCAATAAGATAAATGTGGGTTGCTGCCTTGAAAGATGTTTGAAAATAAAAGATAATGCAAAATACAATAGCGTACATACACTTTGGAGATACATTGCTCTGGAATTGAAAACAATTTCACTAGCTTCCTATTTGTTTCTGAGCACAAATTAAATCTGTCTGACAAACCCTGAACAATTCGAAGTTAAGAAATCTGAAAGTGCCTTTTTCACATTAAATTTCTATAAAGAGCAGCAGTTCTATTATACGTGTAGTACAGCGGTGGGTTGCTAACAGTACGGCCCGGATCTACGAATCGCTTGCGACAGGATTTGCAACCCATTACTGGTGTAGTACTAAAAAAGTTTGGTAAGCATATACATGTTCTTTTCAGTAGTAATACTCCAATTGTGGAACTCTTAAAAGGAAGAAGGATTGCCTGCTTACTCTGCTTTCAAAGGGTGGTAAAGTTGCTCTGTACTGCCAGACTAGAGTGTTGCTGTCCCATTTTATTCTATTGTTTTTTATCTTCTGTTGATATGATTTCTAAATGTAATAAAATTATTAAAAGGTGTTCAACACAGGAAAAAAAGCCCTGCAGGACTCAATCTGAAGATCTTCCAAGTTGACAAAACCATTAACAGATATAGGTAGTCCTTGACTTATAACCACAATAGAGCCCAAAATTTATGTTGCTAAGTAAGACAGTTGTTAAGTGAGTTTTGCCCCATTTTGTGGCCTTGCGACAGTTATTAAGTGAATTGCTGCAGTTTTAACATAGTAACACGGTTGTTAAGTGAATCTTACTTCCCCATTGACTTTGCTTGTCAGAAGATTGCAAAAGGTCAACACATGACCCTGGGATACTGCAACCATAAATACATGCCAATTATCAAATGTCTGAATTTTGATCATGTAACCATTGGGATGCTGCAAAAGTCATAAATGTGAAAAATGGTCGTAAGTCACTTTTTTCATTGTAATTTTGAATAGTCACTAAATAAATGTAAATTACAAAAAATTGTAAGTTGAAAAGTACCTATGCTCATGGAATATTATCAACAAGGAGAGACACTATCCGGTATGTTGCTGAAAGCTATATTGTTTTTTCCCATTTGCCTTTTATTTATTATCTTATCATTTATTAGCCATTTTTGTTTATTGCTTTGTGATTAAAGCTACCTGTGACATTATCATCAGGTCTACCTTCAGAGTTAGTCCTGCCTTGCATTTAGGGATAGCTGAGGTTAGTGCCAAAATAACAGGACCAAATGGAAATCAAGATGAATTGTTCAACCATTATTCCCCTGCTGTTCTTACTTTATATTGAATTATATTTCATTTTATATGTCATCTTCTCTTATACAGACACTGTTGCCACAACCAAGCTGCTATAGAAAAGCTTGTGCTTGTACAGAATAAAAGCAGGGAAGGGTAAAAGGAAAGTATATTTAAATATTAAATATTAGAAATAGGATGTTTTGAACTAGATAGCCAGTTGCTGTTTTAATGACACTTTTATTGGTAGTCGCTGTCAATAAAGGGTTGCTGGACTTGAAATAGATAATCTTGTGCTTATTAATTGATTAACACATGTAAGAGGATAAAAAATATTAGAGGAGACACTTTATGATTATATCAATGTGAAATGTAGAGTGATGACTGCATAAATGCAGTTTTCTTGGCAGTGTTATGCCTTCTAGCTTTCTTCCACAATGTTGTTTTCAACTTCCCAGTTGAAAAAGCTAGTTAAAAGTCCTGGGATTCCCAAGCAGTCCTTCATCCATGTTCTTTCTAATACCTGGTCTGACTTGGACCAGCTTCTGAGATAAGATCAGCTAACTGCTGCCACCTGTTGAAACATGCCAGTGTTACTTAATGTTTATGAAATAGGATGTAAAGACCAGCTCAAGAAAGTCCTGAAAACTTTCCATCCAAAAAGTGCATTGAAGTCACTTTTTAAATTAGAATTAAAAACAGCAAGAGAGGTAAAAACACACAGTAAGGCTCAAGAGTAGATAAATCCCCATATTTATAAAGCTAATTTAGAATGAAAATGCATCTAGATTTTTTCTATGATTACATGAAAAGAGCTCCCCCCCCCAAAAAAAAAATTCCCAAAGAAAAGGAGGAAAACTTTATTTTGTGCTCCTTTTGGAGAGAAGCAACCCTTCAGGCTAGAGTGTCTATTTCATAAGAACACACCAACATTTGATAATCACACACCCCCTTTCCCATTGAAAAGTTCCTTTTCTCAGTCTCTCTTAATTTAAAATATAAATGCTGCTGTCCTCTGAAAAATGTGTTTCTCACATGCAATAAATTTGGGTGCTGCACAGGTTCTCCTAGAGGGGAGGACTTTTTAAAGGTTGGCAAGCTTTGTTAAGATTTCAGAAGGTGTTTAGAAATGATTTGATCCACTAGGAATAATGGTCAGTTCCACATGGCATCTCTTAGCAACTCCTCACTGATGTCAGTCTATCCTTTGAAATTTTAATAAAGCAAATTTTAATAAACATATTCCTTAAGACTATATTTTAACTATCTAGTTCAGGTTATAGACTGCCTTTCTAGCGACTAGAGAAAATAAGTGTATTCTGGACAACATAGATAACTAAAGATTTCCAGCTTTCTAGGTAAGAATTCTGGAGGTAATCAAGATTTGTTGTTTCTTGTAAACTGCTTGATCAGGAAATACAAATTCTCTTGCAGAAATGTTCTTGCTGAATAATCTTCTATCTAGACTATGGTCCTGTGTTTCCTCAGAAAATATTTTGCTCAAAAAGTGCCTTTGCGGTTTTGGTAGTGAACAGAGAGCAGAATAAGTATAGCTTCCATTATTCGTACTTAGAAAATAACATAATGTTTTAAATTAAAAGACTTTTGCTGATGCCATGTTCAATAAAACTTGTTTTCAATAAGATCGCTTTATTGACAGGGCCTGCTCTCCCCCTCTACTGAGAACTACCCTGTCCTATCCTATCCCATCTATTTATTTAATATATATCAAAGGAAAGGGCTAAGTAGTTCTCCCAAAACTTGAAATGGATGGGAATTGGACACTACTATTCAGGACAATGGAAAACAGGAGGAACGGTGTTGCTTTCATAGTTACAAAGCAAGGGGGGGTTGGTATATGGAGCCAGTGTCTAACTAATTTGATTTCATGAATGACCATTATGATTATTCAAGTTACAGCTTCAACTGTTGATGCAGAAGTAGAGGAAGTTGATGAATTTTAGGATCAATTAAATTGACAGAACGTGCAAGCAAGAAGTGTTGATAGTGTTTGGAGGCTAGAATATTAAAGTTGGGAATCATAAGGAGAAGAACATAATTAGACTATGGCCAAAAAACAGGACTGCAGCAGGAAAATCGTTTATCAATATCTGCTAGTCCATTGATTTCTTCATTGCTAACATACTCTTCAAACAATAAAAAATGATACATATACACATTCTACCAGATGGAGATACAGAAATCAAATTATATTATTGGTACAAGGAGGTGGAAGAGCTCAGTTATAAAAGCAACAGCAGTCAGGCCAGGAAATGACTGTAGAACAGAATATAAACTGGATGAATGTGAAAAAGATTGCCAAAGAACAAAAACAAGAAAACTAACTAAATGCCACAACCAACAGTAGAATTTGTCGAGAAGCCAAAGCTAAGAATGACATTTCACTTCTCATCCAAAAAGCTTCTTTAACTCTGAAGCTGAAGAAGCTTCTTGGATGAGAAGCAAAACATATTCAAAGAAAAACCAGAAAGTCCATTTGCCTCTTGAAAAAGGACCTTTGGAACAACCATGACCTGGATGACTGAGAATCTCCATAGACATCAAACAAAGATGGAAATGTATAATGACATTCTGTACAATAGACATGTCAACATTCAAAATACTTAAGAAGATGTTTATTAAAAAATTTAGTACTAGGAAATGAAGTTACATCAGTACTTCAGATTCCAGGATGTGGCTATACCTCAAAGAACAGAATCATACGGGCAATGGTTTTCCCAGAGACACTCTGTGGAAGTCGAAGTTGGACTTTGAAGAAGCAGGAAGATTATTAACCCCTTTGATGTTGGAAAAGTATCTTGAAAATAGCCAACAATACACAAACAAATGAACAGAAGAAACAGTTCAGAGTTTTCACTCAAGGAACCAATTATTATATTTTGGATACTATGAAAGTGAAAGTTGGACTTTGAAGAAGCAGGATAGTAAAATTATTAACCCCTTTGAATATTGATGTTGTAGAAGACTCTTGAGAATAGCCAAGAAAACACAGTTTTAACTCTAGGCACAAATGACCAGATTCAAATTAACATTTTGAATTTATATGTGAAGACCTAGCTCCCTTTTAAAATCCCTAGTGTTGCAAAAAGTGGAAGGAATATACAGAAGAGGACAACAAGTAGCAAGGTGTATGAGCTCAATTACAGAGGGAGGTGGAAGACCTGAAGGGCTAGGTTCAGAATAGCTTAACCCAAAGATAATCTCTGCAATCACCAAGAGTCAACACTAACTTGATGATAGATTATCCATCAATCAATCAGTCTATTTTATCCATTAGTTTCTACTACCTTCAACCTTTCCAAGCATAATCATTTTATCTAGCCCCGTGATGGCGAACCTATGGCACGCGTGCCACAGGTGGCACACAGTGCCCTCTCTGTCGGCACACGAGCCATCGCCCCAGTTCAGCTCCACCGCGCATGCACGTGTGTCTGCCGCCGGCCAGCTGGTCATCGGGTCTGCTATGCATGCGTGGGTGGGCGGGGCACATGCGGGGGGCTGCGTGCGCATGCATGGGGGCTAGGGCACGTGCAGGGGGCTGCGCATGCATGCATGGTGGTGTGCATGCGGAGCATGTGTGCATGTGCGGGGTACATGCAAGGTGCACACTCATGGACGGGGCGGGGCATGCAGGGGGCAGGGCACATGCGGGGCATGCACACGCATTGCATTTTGGGGGTTCGGGCACACGCACGCTTTGGGCACTCGGTCCGGAGAAGGTTAGCCATCACTGATCTAGCCCATCAACAGCTTGTGTCCCATGATTAAAATGTATTACTTTCTGTTCATTGTTCATGCCCCTAAAGGAGCAATTAGCTTTTATTCAGTCCAGGAGTAACTTATTTTTCTTACAGTCCATAGTACTCAGGACCTCCAAATTTGAAGCTATGTATCTTCTTTCTCTTGCTCTT
This sequence comes from Thermophis baileyi, assembly GCA_003457575.1. Lineage (NCBI taxonomy): Eukaryota > Metazoa > Chordata > Lepidosauria > Squamata > Dipsadidae > Thermophis > Thermophis baileyi. The sequence continues at coordinate 497,700 of QLTV01000416.1, forward strand.
TCTCAGTGTCAAGCTTACATAGCTACATCTTGCCATAAAAAGATCATAGAATTAAGAATTCTAATCCTTTCTATCATTGAAATTTTTATCTTTCACAATCTTAACTTGTTTTTGTTCCTAGGATGACTTTCATTTTTACTTCTCTGGTACATTGTCCATCTATTTTTGAGCTCAAGCAAATCAAACCATCTACCATCTTCATGTCCTGTGAACTGTACATTCAAGCCTGCTGGTTGACATTGCTTCTGTCTTCTTAATAATTAATCTTAACAGTTTTTCCCCATTTCATGTTCATAATGAATCCTTCTAAGTCTTCTTTACTTTCAGGAATGTGGTAATGTCTTAACATTGCAAACTGTTAGTATTTGGCTTTCTGAATTTCTTACTGTTTATTCACAATATAAGAAATTGGGACAGTGTCATTGTCTCACTCCTTTCCTTGATCTGAACCATTCTATTTCTTCAGATCCAGATGTTAACAGTTGTAACAGTTATTCATAGTAGATTCCTCAGAAAAATAATCAGGTGTTCTGTTCTATTCCTTAACCTTAATATGTTCACATTCTGACACAATCTACACTGTTGGTATCAATAACAAGAATAAGCCTTGTAGTATTCTCTTGCTCTTTCCCTGTTAGCAATCTGATCTGTGTTCCTCTTGTATTCTAAAACCTGACTGTTAATTGGCATTTTTCTTTCCATGTATGGATCAGTTCTAAGTACTGCTCAGTGCAGGATCCACTGAAGAGTCTCTGAGAAATTACTATACTGCCCCTGTTGCAGACTTCCATGATGAAGAACTCACTGCATTGTATGGCAGGCTGTTTTATTGATTGACAGCTTATAAAGTCAGAAGTTCCTTTTTAGAGTATTTTTATATAGTTTTCATCAACTGATTCCTCCCCAATTGGAATCAGAGAAGACATTTTTTATGTGGTAACCCTTCAGATATGTGAAGACTGCTATCATATCACCCTGTCAGTTGGCTCATCCATGGGCTAAATCTATTAAGACCCTCTAACTGTTCTTCATAGGATTCCAGATTTGTCACTATCTTGGTACTCCCCCATCCACCACCCCTTTCAACTTGCTGAAATTTGCCCTTTTCAAACTGTGATGCCCCCACAATCCAAGTGGGGGCTGAATGACTGGCATAACTGATTTCGAATCTATGCTTTTGTTAATACATTTCAAAACAGCATGGCCTTTTAGCAGCTGCATCACACTCATGTTTAACTTGTGGCCTTGCTTGTCCTTTCTGGGTATAGCTGTATAGACCAATCTTTTCCTATCTCTGGGCCACAAAGGATGTTTTAGAGAATGAATAAGATTAAATGGGTCTGCAAGCAACAGATGGCATCTTCTGGAAAGAGTCAGGTTAATTTTATATTCATCAGTCAATTTGATTTTGAGAAGTTTTGCTGAATAACTGAAGAATGTGGCAAAGTGCTTAGGAGCAAGCTGATAATAAAATAATTGAATTTTGCTTCCTGGAATTACTTAACTGGGTGAAGTTGTCTAGAATGTTGAAAAATCACAGCAGTAGTATATGCATTTATGAGGAACCTACAATTCCCTAGCACTAAGCAAATATGGCTAGGGATTGGCCACAATGGAAGTATAAGATTACAAATTTTAAAATAAACTCTGAGTAATAAATTATGTTTACTTCTACGCAAACGTGACCTTACTGTGTAATAAGAAAAATTGGGGTAGACTGAAATACTTAATACTTTTTTGGAAGTCTAAGCCCTCAGAGAGTAGGGAACTTATGCAACTTATGTGAAGCCATGCCATAAGTATGAATGGGGCAGAATTCCCAATTTCTTTTCCCTGACTTTCAAAACTTCTTTGACACTTTTTCCTCTCTGCCTCCCCATCAAACCTGTTTTAAAAAGAAACGATACCAATGTTTATACCTTATAATTTACTGACTATATGCTTTCCTACTTCAGATTAGTTAAAAATATTGCCATTGATTTTCAACACATATCTAAAGGTGGGTCTAAAGACTGTAAAAGAGATCTCTCAGATACCCACACTTGACATTTTTTTTTTAAATTATGGGATATCTTTTGGACCATTCTTCTTATACAAGGCAATGATATTATGTAGACATGTATTGTTCAAAAATCATATCTGTCATCAATCCTGTGGGGTAGAAACTTAATGATTCTGAAAGTAAAATCTGTAACCTTACATTTGTACAAATATACATTAAAATTTTAGGAACAGGTTCATGAAGATCCCAAGGCTTTTCTTGATTTCTTCACTACTTTGATACTATATATTCTCAAACTTAAGTCTTTTCCTCCTGCTTTCCCTTGTCTTGCTACATCTTTTTCTATAGAATATTTTTCCTTTCTAACTTTTTTGTTGTTCTGTATTTTCAGAAAATCTACAATGAAACTAGCAAAGAAGGAGTAAAGAAAGCAGTCAAGTTGACAACAAGCATGATTCCCTCTAATTAAAAGTTTCAATAGGTGTAATGGTTTCTTTGAAAAGGAGACATTTGCTTCAGCCCATAAATATAAGCATGTTAACAAGCATGTGTCATTTGCCTGACTTGTTCTTGTCTTATTCTCTGTAGTCTGTACAATTGTTGCTAATGCTAATGCTGGATTTTAGGAAGTCATATACAATAATTTTATTATACTACTGGTCTCCAGACTTGTCAACATAATTTTTCTTTGTTTGAATATATGTTTTATGTAATAACAATGAAAATAGGCAAATAAAATAATATATATGAGACATCAAATATTTATCCTTTCTGTGTATGGATAATTCTGTTTCAATTGCCAATACGTTGATACTGCTTTTTCTCTGTTCCTTTGATTCTTCCCTTTCTTCCACCTCATCCAAAGGACATTTTGTCCAATAAAAGTGGGAATTCAGGTCCCACACATTTGGACAGCAGCAAGTTGAAAAAGAGTTTCACATTAACCAGTTTGATAAAGGAGAGGTAACTATAGCAGATATACTATTCCCATCAGTTTTAGGCTATTATATAATCACCTTTCAGTCATGAATTAAAAGCTTAACTTGAAACAAAGGCCCTTCAGCTATTTTTCTAGGGCAATGGGAACATTTTGCATCCATATCAGCCCATTGCATTTTCCAGAGTTTGAAAGAGAATAGAACAAATTGCAGTTCAAATATAGCTTCTTCCAATAAATGTCACTCTTAATGTAAACTAGCTTTTTAAAATCAGCTTGTATTAGCAAATCCATGGATATGGTAAATAAGTGTTGTTAAAAGACAATATCCCTCAATGGCATAATGACAGACATACTAAATGCCATACGAGCCATAAATAGGTTCCATTTAGATTAAAGACTGGCAACCCTTTAACAGGCAAAAAAATGTGTGGTCTCCATTATTGATCTATATTCTGTCACAATAAAATCAGGGGTGGGTTCTAACTTACCTCGCTGCCAGTTTGCTTCCTCACACGCCGCATGGGCGCACGCGCCTGGCGTGCCATGCGGGCACACTGTGCGAGCACGCACACACATGCGCAGTGCTAAAAACCAAGCTGCGCATAGCAATAGCAATAGCAATAGCACTTAGACTTATATACCGCTTCACAGTGCTTTCCAGCCCTCTCTAAGCGGTTCACAGAGTCAGCATATTGCCCCCAACAATCTGGGTCCTCATTTTACCCACCTCGGAAGGATGGAAGGCTGAGTCAACCTTGAGCCGGTGAGATTTGAACCGCCGAACTGCAGCTAGCAGTCAGCTGAAGTAGCCTGCAGTCCTGCACTCTAACCAAAAAACAAGATGGTGCCGCCGAGAGAGCCAGTTCGGGGGCGTATCCAGCCGGCCATTGCTGCCGGTTCAGCGAGTGGGGGGAAATTCCCGCTACCAGTTCTATAGAGCCGGTCCGAACCAGCAGGAACCCACCTCTGAATAAAATATTAGTAGATGGTATTGTCCTTATTTAAAGAGGCTAAGTGGATGAGTTTGTTTTCCATCTCACCAAACACTGGAAAACCTCCATCAGTTTCTTTCTCCCTAACATAAGGTAAGTGGGGTGGAGTGGGCATAGAATGATGGATTTAGCTGCCTATTAAGTTGCCTGACTGATATATAGTAAGTACTAAGTACTAACTGTGTATGCTTCATAAGCACACATGGAAACTGCAGCCTGTTTGGATGATAAATGTAGCACTTTTGCATAAGTTCTCAGAGATAAATCAAAATTAAAAAACACAGCCATAGGGAACCCCTTATTAGTAGAAGCAGGGGAAAACATACAGTGCAATCAATGGTGATAGTTTATTGGGCTGTAAAGGGGATGTGGGGGCGGGAAATTATACTCTTAGATTTGCAAGAGTGATGCAGGCTGTCCTCTTTTTTTTTTTTTATCCCACTGTTCCCTTTGCAGCATCTTTTTGTCTAGTCTCCCAAGGTTTTCCCCACATACCATTACAATATGTTAACAGGATGCTCTGTGTTTCTCATTGGATATCATATATAATCTTGTCTATAAAATAATGGCAATTATGTTCTGGGAGCCTGATCCAAAGTAAAATTTAACTTCAAACTTGAAAAATACATCAGATATAGAATTTAATTCAATAAATAAACCCTTTCCGGACTACAAATTGATAATGTACTGCATCTGAAGTTTGGAGTTCTCTTCATATAAAGTTTTAAAACTTGTTAATTATAATTATTAATTAAAGCTAGAATTTTCAGTTAATACAGAAACTAATGCAATATTTTTTCTTGGTTTATAATTTGAAATTCATATATTCACTACTGTCATTATTACATAATGTTAGTATTGATTTAAAATTTTAAAGTTGAAGTAAGGTTTTCTAATATGTATAGCTGAATCCTTGTTATCTGAAAATATTTTATCTTATCTCACAATGTTTGTAAATCTTTCTTGCTCCTTTCTTTTTTAATAACTAAATTTTAATAACTAAATTTATTAAAATTAAACTTTTATGAAATATTTAGTAAATATTTATTGACTGACACACACTTTCTGCGCCGAGGTGGCGCAGTGGTTAGAGTGCAGTACTGCAGGCTACTTCAGCTGACTGCTAGCTGCAGATCAGCGGTTCAAATCTCACCGGCTCAAGGTTGACTCAGCCTTCCATCCTTCTGAGGTGGGTAAAATGAGGACCCAGATTGTTGGGGGCAATATGCTAACTCTGTGAACTGCTTAGAGAGAGCTGTAAAGCACTATGAAGCGGTATATAAGTCTAAGTGCTATTGCTATTTCTAAATTACATTTCCAAAGCAGTGCAGAGCACTAACATAGGTGTCTTTCCTTACTATGATGGCACCAAAATAATAATGTATGATGATGTCACCAATGAAAGTGTCACCCTTTTACATTTGCATTGCAACATCGTATGCTTGGGGAAGCTTGTATCATATCTACATTTCATCACTTCCCCCCCTCCCTTGCAATTGCCTACTACCCTAATATATATTGTACAAAGTATGAAGCTTGCATATCTTATTTCACATTGTCTGCAGATATCTGACCAACCACTTCAGGTTAGATAGATTAGATGGACCATTGATCTAATAGAGTTTTCATGGTCTTCCAATTCTTGACCAGCCATTATACCCTTCTAATCATGCTCATTTTAATTAATCCCATCCATTTGATTAGAATATGGCTTATCATAAATAAGAATCTTCACTTCAAAAGATGGTAATGATTACAGCAATAATGCAAGTAGATTTTTATATTTAAGAAACTATGAAAATCATGTGAAGATGTTCTCCATGCTTCTCCTTTTTGTATATTCCTGCTGAGAAGGGCAGGAAAGGTGCCATCTTGACATACTATCCCATTGGAATCTAGGAAACTCTCTGGGTTATATTTGTATGGTTTCATTCACATGTTCATCTTTTTCTGCAGTTCTCAGGCTGATCCCGATTAAGGTGCAATTTTTAGTATTGCACATTTGATAAAAGGAAGTTCTTTTGTTTTAATAGTAATATAGGATTGTCTAAATATGTATCTTTCCATACTGCTTCTCAGAATTCTGTAATCCTACACTTTTGGACAATCTTCAGGAAAGAATATGAAAGACAATATTATAGTAACAGTTTCAAACAATTGTCACACAAAGCAAACAGAGCAAGTATTTTTTTTTTATTCATGTATATTTATTATAGCTGCCCAACTCCAATGGACTCTGGGTGGTGTACAAAACAAAACAAAAACCCACAAAAAGAGATAAAGCATAAAACTAGATAGATAGCCTACACTAAAATGATCTAAAAGGACACAAACAAAACATTTATTGGTGGCCCAATTTATTTTGGATGGAATTCTTTGTCATGAGCATGATTAATGAGCAGATTTATTCAGCATAAACAGAAAACCTATCAATGTCTTTCAGAATTCATCTGAAACAGGGTTGACCATCAATAAACCTTTTCCATGTATTTTGGAGTTCGCCTCCTCAGTTCTTGCAGAGCAGTGCCTAGCCTTTTCTATTTGTATTTTAAGACTAAGCAGACAGAAAAGCATATCCCACTGTAACCTCTTCAAGGACATAGATAATATTTTTACAGTTTCTCTTGCTCATATTCTTCTCCAATCCTTTGTACATCTACATAAGAACTGTACTGAGTCTTTTTGCTCTTAACTCTTGCTGGTTAGAAGATATGTGAGAAAGACCTTGAGAGATGGGGTAAAGCTAAGTTGTGTAGTGAAAGGTCAGATTAGCAAACAAGGCATAGCCTGCAACTGCACAGTGGGCTGACAAAAAGGCTCAGAAGAACCCTCCCCAGCTAGCTTTTCAGTCTGTAAAGGAGATGCCAGGAGATTTATACACTTGAAATAATGTTAATCTAGCCCTACAATAAAGTAAAATTAGCTCATCTGGTCATGTTTTCTGTCTGTTCTACATGGGACACGAAATTATTAATCACTGTAACTTACAGTACTAGCCTAATGAAGAAACAAGTTGTATCTTTCCAATTGCTTTGGCTTATTCAATGAGCTTTTGCCACCACACAGAAAAGTGGAAAATTGCCAGAAAATTGTCTATCCTTGTGTCTAGCAAAGACACAAAGGTAGACAAAGATGTGACTGTATGTGTGAATGACCTTGGAAGACAGGGTAAAGAGTTGCAGCCAAGGAAACGTCTGATAAAAGGCAATTTAGCCCACAGCAGGACTAAGGGCAGGCAAAGGGTTCCTAAGAGATCCGCCCTAGTTCCTTGGGCTGTAAAGGGAATGGGGAAGAAAGATTTGCAAGATTCTGCTAATGTAAAATCTGGCAGTCTGGTTTACCTCACCAGGCTGACACAAGGTGCCTGAAAATTCAACCATATGGACTAGACATCTAACTCATTTTCATAGTCATCACAGTCCTAGTAGTTTGTCTTTTTGTGTGTTTTGTGTTTGCTTGGGTCAAAAAGCAAATTTTAAAGAAATGTTTCAAGGTTAATGTCACAGCGCTTCCACCACACATAAATCTGTACATCCCCCCGCCCCAGAACCGTAAGATCAGTCTGGCGCCCAACTGTGTTGATATTCCCACATCGGGACACTCACCTTCCGGTTTGGGCGGTAACAGAGCCAAGTCTGAGTTTACTAGGCAATGTTCAGCTTGAATTCTCTCAACGCTGTTGGTCAGTATCCGTAAGTGGGTAGCCCACTCTTCCAGTCATAAAACTAGAGATTAGCCAATCGTCAGTCATCTTTAGGTGAATGTCATAATTTTTAGCCAATAAAAATATTAGCCACTCTCCTACTCTCCGGAGGAAAGGATGAGGGCGGGGTTTGTTTAGTTCAATAGGAAACATGGCGGCTGCCGGGGCTGGGAAGGTGGCGGGTGCCGCTGTCGGAGCCGTAGTAAAACCAGTCTTCAGTCGGGATTTGGCTGAAGCCAAACGGCACGTGAGAGAATTATATAGAACTTGGTACCGCGAAATCCCAAATACTGGTGAGGGGCCGTGATTACGCTCGCGATCTCCGCCGTCAAGGTCGTAGGGACAAGAAACGTTTAACTTGGTTTGAAAAGGAGCATCGTAGACCGGAGTTGTCTTTATATTTCCTTCACGACTTCTCCGATTTGAAGATCACAAAGGGATACTTTCACATTTTCACGGAAATTCCTTAAATGGAATGGGTACTTTAAATCGCCTTGATGACTAGACGTATAAATAAGTAGGAGATAGTAACTTGGGATTAGGTTCATAAAGTTGGAAGGACCTAAGAGGTCATCTAGTACAACCCCTTCCATTCTGTAGCATTCACTACATTACATCATCCCTGATAGATAATTATTCAGCCAAGATTAATTAACGATATATATACATATATGATTGTATGCATTTGAGATAAGTATTCATGGCATAAGTATAATTCAAACTGTTCTATTGATTAATATCTTGTTTTTCTATTATCTTGCCCCATCTTCTTTGGTTGCTAGGATTCATCCTTATTCATTCATCTTTATATTCATTGTCATTGTTGAATATTCAGTGTATTCTGAATGTAGCCTGAAACTCAATGGAACTATATCATGATCCAGAAATAAATGTGTAAATATTAACTGCATGCTAGGATATGTACAGGACATTTGTTTGCAGAAAAAAACACGTGTGAAATAGTTGGTGTCATAGTTTCATAAATAGCCACAGAGTAGAAAGAAAAACTTTAAAAATTAATGTGGATTAAGAAGGCCACAAGGGTTTCAAATGTATGCTTGTAAATTGTAGTTCCAAGTTTTGATCAAACTGATCCTCAACATAATTTACTTGAGAATCCCAATTATAAAAAACTTCCTTGTAGTTTAAGATTTTGTATTGTATTACATTACCTCAAATAATACATAACTTTTGCTTCTGCTTAGTAAATGAAAGTAACTGTGCTATATACAAAATGAGTTTTTTAAATACCTGTAGACTGTATTTCCACAGAATGTTAGCTAGTGTAGTATTTAATTTTGGGGCCGGTTTTTTTTTTTTTTTTTTTTTTTTTTGTGGTAGTGCCTACTAAGATTGAAAATCAGGCTTGTCAGATGTTATATCTTTTTTTTAAATTTTGCCTGTGGAGAATCACTTGTTTAAGTGCACTAATAGCTTGAAAATCTAGTTATACATGGTAAAATCAGAAGTACTTTATAGTGGTTTCTGATTTTCCTGCAGCTTAAAAGATCTTTTTCTACTAATTAATTTTTTCACATATGTCCCATAATTTTCAGTAAAACAGCCTGTAAATTAGTTTCATCAGAAGTGGTGATAATGTTGACAACTGATGTACATGGGATTATTTTTCACTCATGATCATTATTTTGCTTCTGGTCTAGTGCATACATACCAACTGGAGATCACAGTGAAACAGGGGCGTGACAAGGTGCGAGAGCTCTTCATGAAAAATGCCCATGTTACAGACCCCAGAATTATTGATTTGCTTGTTATTAAGGTAAGACAAATAATACTTGTTCTAAATTCATAGCAGATGTAGTATTAGGGAAGTTATGATTAATAAGTTAATTATTTCATCTTTTTATCAGTTCTGTGTGAAGTTGTAACATACATAAAATACTTATTAGTTGTATCAGTTCTTTTTGTCTGAGTTTTCTTCCTTGAATGCTAAACATATTTGGTAATATGTTCTACTAAGCAAGTAACTGTTTCAAAGAGGCAGCTAAGATTCTAGCACAATTGATTTGTAACAATCCCATACTGGCTTCTATTAATTGTAGCTTGTCTATCCAAGTGCTTAGAAACATGTTGCTTGTCAAAGACCAGCTAGCCAATATAGATGTCAAATTGCGAGTGTTGAAGTTTCCTAGGTCTTTCCCCTTTTAGAGATAGGGATGACATTTGCTCTCCTTCAATCTTTTGGAACCTCATCAGAAGTTCTCAAAGATTATTGAGAGGAGGTTCTGCAATCCCCTCCATTATTTTCTTCAGTGTTCTGAATGTAATACATCTTGGAGCCATCCATTCAATTAAATTAGCCAAATTTTCTCTTTTAAGTCTTTTTGTGTATGCTCCCTCCATCCTCACCATTATAATTATGATCAGCTATGCCTACACTTCCTTTATGAGAGAAGACAGATGTCTTCACTCATTAACAATTCACCATTTGCTCTTCACAATGGGCACACATTCTCCTCAGCTTCCTTTTATTTCTAATATACCTATAGAAACATTTTCTGTAAGCTATCAGAAGCTTTAGTTTTTGTTAAGTTAGAGCAGGGGTGTCAAACTGGCGGCCCGTAGGCCAGATGAGTCGTGCACAGGCCATTCCCACCCCGGCTCCGCAAGGGCAGAAAATTTCACGATAGGTCACATGATGCGATCGAGTTTGCCACCCGTGAGTTAGAGCTTTCTTGATGGTGCCTTTGATTACCTTCTATTAACCTTTGTATTTTCTCCTCCCATTTCCTATATGTGTCCCTTTTTATCTTCAGCATTTTATAAACTCGACTCACATCAGTGGTGGCCTGTTTAGATTTATCTCATTTATCCTTGTAGGGATTTTTATAATTCCACTTTCAGTGTACGGTTTCATTGAATTTACCAGCTTTCCTGAATACTTTATAAAGATTTGTAGCCATTGAGTCCAACCTATTTTCCTTCAAAATTTATCAAAATCCAATCTTCTGACAGGTCTTTCTCCTCCTGGTTAATATGATAACTTTTCCTCAGTGTGCCAATCACTTTTACTTCTTCAACCATTTCTCCTTGTTAATGAGGATTGGGTCCAGGATATTTCCCCCACCCCTTACTTTCTTCCACCTTCTGACAAATGAAGTTGTTGAGAGATGAAAAGAATTTGTTGGGAGTTCTGACTTGGCAGAGTTACATTCCCATTGCATATCAGGATAATTGAAATCCCTCATTCATAACTGAAATCTATATCGCACAGGGCCAGGTTATCAGTGGGACAGCATTCCCCTAAGAACATCTACCTATCCTACCAGATCAGATAGAATGGGCATACTCCTAGTCCCTTCCCTTAAATCTTGCCATCTTGTGGGATATGGGAAGCATGATTTTCTTTATGGCTACCCTGCATTATGGAACACACTTCCCCCTGCAAACTCTACCCCCTTAGCTGAACACCTGGCTTTCCTCCCCAAGCGCTGGGATAGGGTGATCTGCTGCATGTGAAAGCTTACATTTGGTACTAGAGTTTTAAAGTGTGGTTTTTAATAGATGTATATATCTATTACAGGTAGTCTTCAACTTACAACTACAGTTGAGCCCAAAATTTCTGTTGCTAAGTGAAACAGTTATTCCTCCCATTAGCAGTGGGAGGGAGATGGCAAAGATCAGCTATGGGCAGTAGGAGTGGTGGAGCACAGGACATCAGGAATACAGGGCAGAGCATAGGGCGACGGGGTTGACAGAGGGCAGGGCAGCCAAAAGGGCAATGCTGGGGGGAGATAGGCAGGTGGGAGGAGTTGAAGCATCCTTATAGTTGTAAATGTGAGTGGGCTGCCAAGTGCCCCAAATTGGATCATGTGACTGCAAGAGAGATGTAATGGATGTAACGTTGGGGACTGGGTATATTCATTCAGTGCTGTCATAACTAAATGGTCGTGAATGAATGGTTGTTAAGTGAGAACTACCTGTATTGCATGACTCTTTGAAAGAGTGGTCATCTAAATTAGAAAGACCTCTATTTTTTAACCAGGTGGTTCTACAACAGTATCACTTACTCTTTCCTTTTACTCTTATCCAAATGCTGTTAATATGTCCACACGGATTCCTGAATTTCCTGTATATATTTGGGACAGTACAACATCCCTACTATTTCTACTGGATCTATTCCCCTTGAATAACTTGCTGTGGGCCACTTATAAGCAACACTCTGCCATGTTTCAATGTTGTCTATGACTGCATATTTATTAATCTTCCTAAGATCAGATCCCTTGTTCTCCCAGTTTATTTCCCATATTCTATATTTAGTATAGAAACATTTTTATTAGCGTTATCTATTGCCATCTCCTTTGTAGTTCTGCAAAACTCTGCATCTCCTCTTGATGTCCTGCTTCCCACTTTGTGTTCCGTTTCCTTGGCCCGAGTCCTTGATTGTATATTTGGTTCTGGGCTTTTGCCTCTTTCTCTCTATTTTAATGCCCTCCTGATGAGACCTGTAAGGTTTCTACCAAACATTTTCTTCCAAGTTTTTGTAAGATATCCTTTCTCTTCCCAAGCATCCTTCATAAAGGGATCAGAGATAGAATCCAGAATCTTTTAGGTGATACCATGTGCAGAGCCTACCTACAGAGTACTAAGACTCACACTAAGCTAAGTGTCTCTTGCAAGGCAGCAGGAGTGGACTGTTGCAGCAGGAGTGGACTGTTTTTTCCTATGAAAAAAAAGGACAGCTACCCCCCCCCCCCAAGATTTACAACAGGCACTACAGGGTGGGTAGCATTGAAGAAAGAAAGAGGTATTGCCAGAGGCAAAAATGCAACTTCTTATATCCTCTGTTTCCTATTAGAGAGCTAACATGATATAACAGATTTTATAGCACATGTCTTATTTTCTAAAGAGGGCTTTGAAATTAGATGGGCCATGGGTTACTTACCCATTCTGATCTTCTCCTGAATATAAACCTGCTGTTGTTTTTTTTAAAAAAATCAGTTATTACCAATTTTTGATAATTTTGTTCTTAAAACAGATTTGACAGGAATTATCACCTAGCATATTGGTAATTTAAGTAATAATTGTTCTCTTATTCTTGGTATAGGGAAAAATGGAATTCCAAGAAACAATCAATGTGTGGAAACAAAAGACCCATATAATGAGATATTTTCATGAGACAGAAACACCGCAACCCACGGATTTCCTATCCAAGTTCTATGTAGGCCATGATCCTTGATCTAAATCATCAATAGAGAATAATGACTCTGTTTTCTGTTCCAAATAAATGCCTGTATCTTAACACTCTTCAGCAAGAAAGTATTCAAGTAGGCATGCATTATTTATATTGATTCTGAGTATTTGGTGCTAATATTTCATCCTGAATTCATTTTGCAAAATCTACTTCACTATAGTTAAGTATGTTGTAGCACTTCCACTGCAAATAATGTCTCAAATAATATATAACACTGCAATCTAAAAAGTAATACTAAATTTCTCTTTAGTATATGGTGAGATTCTGTTGGATATATATGCAGAAAAGATTTTATTTGGGAGAAAAGGAACCAAATGCAATCCGAAGTATTACATTCTTAGGAGTCTAATGAATTTTTAAATATTTATTTTAGGGGGTACACTACAGTTTTCATGTGTTTACTGCCGCAAAATTGTAGCAATATTCCCAAATTCTGGAATAAAAATCTCACACTGCTTAAATGTTGGCAGCAGAGATGGAGGTTACTTATTACGGTTTTTAGAAATTTAGCAACCTATGCAATATTTTCATTATACATCCTAATCCTATAAACTTTCTAAGGTATTTCAGCTGCATGTAATACAAATAAAAATCTAGGTAACAGGGAAAAATCTAATAGTTATACAATAGATGTCTAAACAGTTTGCTTTCACCAAAATTATAATTAAAGCTTTCTCAAAGTTCTATAAAATGTGTACTTACACTGGCAGCTGTTAAATATTATATAGCTGATTCAATTGAATCTCAATAAGATTGAGAAGTTGCTTTATGTACTTTTCTATAGGCTTGTGATTTTATTCCTTTCAGAAAGAAAACTGACATTCTATTTTATATAGTATCATAGATGGATAGCACAGTCCAAAGCATATTCATTCAGAAGGACATCTCAATTCAGTAAAACATACATTCCCAAAAGGATGAAGACAGCAGCATAGTATATAAAAGAAGCACACGAGCCTTGATCTCTAATTCTTAATTTACTATCCAGAAGAATTCTTCGTATTAATTAGGGATCCAGTGTATTCAGAAATAAGGTACACTCTAAGCATGCAACAATTGTTGAATCAAGACATACCTATGTATTCTTAAATAGATATAGCATTTAAACATTCTTGTTTATACATGCACAGAACAATCTGTGGTACAATGGGAAGTCCAGCTGTTCCCAAAATGTTCATTAGCCATCTGAGAGGAGCGGTGATTAAACATTGATATCAGAACATTTTATTATGGCTTTGTTCCTCTTACTGCCACATTGGAGACCTGTAAAAAACAGGAAATATTTCACACTGTGGAACTATTTTGTGATTGCAGAGTATGAGTTCTGTACTATCCAGAACTAGTAAAGCTTAGGATAAGAGACTTGAGCACAATTGGATAACACTTTTAAAATATGCAGCTTGCTCTAAAATGGCATGAGGGAGTAATTATTGTCCTGATATTATTTATGGAGTGCTATTTCAGCCCGAAAAGAAATGGTGTATTTCTGATCAGGAAACAAAGAATGCATTGGCTCAAATGGAAAAGATTCATATCAATATGCACATCACAAACAATACTATTGCAAACAATACTATTGTAACACATATACTATTAAATCAAATTTAATGTGTCTTTGGCAAGTATTTAACATAACATACTTCTAGGCTATTACAGAATAGAATACCAAGTACCTACAAAGTCTTGCAATATCAATTCCCACCGTGTTATAATTATTATACAAAGAATACTACTGACATATATAATTAAAAATAGGTAAAGCATAACTTGCATTTGCTTACTTTAGCTTTACTGCAGAACTGCATGTAGAAGATAACAGGAAAAAGAAAGGAAGGCATCAGAAGAACAGGGACCATTCATGCTATGATAATGAAAAGATGTTAAGATATGGAAAAGATATAAGTGGATGGGTTTCTGTCCCCAGTTTGAAGCTGTAAGTTTTCTTTAGAATATGTAGGCACAATTAAATTATAAAGTTGTTTGAAGTTGGCAGCAAGGAATTTTTAATTCTCAATTGTGTAACCATAAACAATAATCCAGTTTCTTCATCCTAAATATGCAAATTATGTGGTCAAAAATATATGAGGGAAGAACAAAAATAGATTTTGTTCAGTTCTTTCAATTCATTAAAATTTAATTTTTACTTGGAGCTATCAGGGTTTTTTTGTCCTAGACCAACTATTCATTTAATCACTTCCCCAAACCTCCCAGCATGCCAGTCATAGGCTACATGCAGCTGTTAACACTGAAAAGGGTTGGGCAACTATAACTCTACCTGTTAGTCATCATCATCGTCATCCTCTGGTACAAAGATATCATGTTCTTCAAGCAAGGCTGCAAAACTTTTGCTGATTTGTGTCCCAACGTAGAGAAAGGGAATTACAATGGCAAACACACGGACAAGTCCAAATGGCATCTACGGGGATTAATGAAAAGCTGGTTACTATCTCTTGGCACATATACAAATGAACACATGAACAAATTTATAGCTGCCAGAGTATAACTAGAACTGATGGAAAGAACAAAAAGAATCACACAGCTGCCTCAGTAAATTTAACCATTATCTTACTGTACTTATTTTCAGGAGCATTTTTGAAAATTACCTTCAAATAAAGAAATCAGGGAGCATCCATAGACTGAATAAGTACCCAACACCCTTAGAATAATAAAGATAGTTCATAAAATACATCTTCAGGATGTTTCCTATGCTGGGCATGAATAGAATAAATTATTGGTCAAGTGTGATTAGACACAAGGAATTTGTCTCCGTTGCATAAGCTCTCAGTGTACATACAACAATCTACAAGGAAATCTACTTGTTTCAAATTACAGAGATCACAGAGCACAACGGTATGTGCGTTTGGATTATCTCAACTTCCATATCCCAGTCTTTGTGACCGGCTAGCTCTCTGGCTCTCAACTTACGCGGGGCTTTTGTGTCCCCTCTACATCGGTCCTCCTGGAATCCCAACCACTTGTCAGGCGAAGCTGCCGCTGAGTTTCTAAAATAACTGCGGCGTGGTTTTCGGGGATGACAGAATAGGAAACCGCTTGCAACGGGATAATGGCACCCCTAAAGATAAGCCGGCCTGCTGCATAATTGCCCAACCGAATTAAAAAGCGTTCACCTCAATCACGACAAGGGCAAGTTCTAGTAATATTTTCTCACACTGACTAAGTGGGGGGCGGGGAGCACGACTTTAGCTTTTCAAAAAAAAAAAAATTGTTGGGAGGCCTCACAGACAGAAACAGAGTCGGGCGGCTTCTCCGCCACGAAATAAAGTTCTCGCCCTTTAACAATCTGTTATTTCCGCGTCTGCCCCGAACGATTGTTTTATCGCTAGGCAACGGTCGAACACCAACAAAACCCGCCCTTTCAAATAAGGTACACGCGATTGGCTGAGACAACCTGCCAATTTACCCCATCCTTGCTAAGCGATTGCTCGGTTTGTTTCCTACCCGTTTCTCCTTTAGAAGCCACGACTACCTTTCACACTCAACTCACTTTGACGGGCTTAGGCAAGATGGCGCCAGTCCGAGTGACGGTCATATTTCGTGAGGATAAAACTGTTGCTAAGGGCGCCTTCTGGTTCTCGACGGGTCGCGACCTTGCCCAAGAGCCAGCCGTTGACCACAACCGCGAAGCCATCTCCTCTAGGCAGCTCCTCCCCTAGGAGTCGGACACTTTCTCGATAACCGGAACTAGCGAGAGTGGGCGGTGCTATTTCAAACCTCGCGAGATATCAATAGGCGGAAGGAGAGATTATTTAAATCGCGGGTGTCTGAAAAGTTTGAATTAGTTTTTTTTTTTAGTTTCCGTTTAAATGACATGTTTAAATTCTTCTGGAGCGGCATTGAAAGTTGCCAATAAAAAATAGAAGAATTTAATAGTTTAGTAACGGAGTTATGTCTTATCTTTGTATGTCTGCTGTCTTCTTGTGGTTCGTTGGAGTCTTGTAACCGGGGCTTTCCAGGCTTATTTCTCAGTCTCTTCCCTTCATCTTCATGTGAATTGGGCGGCGGAGGGGGCAGAATGACCAATGTCTTGGTCTGGTTTCAAGTCACCTTTATCTGATTGTTGCCTTTGTAAATGATCTTACCTCTGCCTTCCAAGGTCATCCTCTATAAAATTTAAACAGGATAGGAAAAACATGAGTGTGGCTTCTGGATTTCTTTCTTATAATAGTGATGGGAAGGTAGATGAGGTGGGCTAAGAATGGAGACCTCAGCAAAGTTCTGGATTCCTGGTATTTTCTTTGCAGCTTCTGGCCAGATCCAGTCCAAATTAACCCCGTACTACAAAGAAAAGACCTGCTTTCCACTTTAAAGTCAGCCAACCCTTCTAATTCTTCAAGATGCACTTTCACCCTGTTTTATTCCCCAAATCCCCTTTGAAAATTTCAAAGCCTACCTTGCTGCCAACTTTGCTGCAAGCATTCTGTATCTGTCCAATAAATAGATGGTTCCATAATTGGACATTCAACCAATGCTCCTCACTTCACGTGCTTCATGTTCCATACTGCAGCGGCCCCCAACCTTTTGGGTACCAGCCACTGGTTCCATGGAGAGAGGTGGTTTCGTGCACTGCCTGCATCCTATGGATGGGGCTTCACTTGTTTGCGCAGCACAGTTCCTGGTATGCCACGGACTGGTGCCGGTCCATGGACCGGAGGTTGGGGACTTCTGCTGTACTAAATCTAAGCAGTCACTGTGATGGGGGGGAGGCCCTTTTTCTCTGCATAAAGGATTGGTGAAATCCTAGCTATTAGATAGCCCCTGAACCTCCCAGTGATAGTGGTGGTGGTGGAGGGAGTATCTAGAAACAAAGGCAAGCAGAAGTTCCTTTTCAGTGAAGAGTTCCTTCTCAAGAGCTCCAACATTCCTACTGTAAAAAAAATCCATTACAGCAATTCTATACTGTGGCTGAGCTGGAGAAAAGTCAATTCAATCATCAAGTTTAGATAATGGCATAGGAATGTGCAGAAGCTGAACTGATAAGAGCAGCACAAACAGCATGTAGAAGCACCCTCCCGTTCCAAGCAACAAGATAAAAACAAACTGATAACTTCACAAAAAATATAGCAATAGCAATAGCAGTTAGACTTATATACCGCTTCATAGTGCTTTACAGCCCTCTCTAAGCGGTTCACAGAGTCAGCATATTGCCCCCAACAATCTGGGTCCTCATTTTACCCACCTCGGAAGGATGGAAGGTGTTATGTTCTAACTGTTTCAACTGTGTTGCATGGTTCCAACCAGGTCCAGCGTTTGAGCGGGAAAAAGCTCAAACGCTATTGGCTGGTCTGTCTGACAGCTCCCTATAAAAGGGCAAGCTGTCAGACTGCTCTTTGCTGGTTGCTTACACAAGAGCTGAAATAAAAAGCTACTTTGGAAGTCTGTCTCCTGTCATCTCTAAAAAAAAAAAAAAAAAAAGTGANTCTAACTGTTTCAACTGTGTTGCATGGTTCCAACCAGGTCCAGCGTTTGAGCGGGAAAAAGCTCAAACGCTATTGGCTGGTCTGTCTGACAGCTCCCTATAAAAGGGCAAGCTGTCAGACTGCTCTTTGCTGGTTGCTTACACAAGAGCTGAAATAAAGAGCTGCTTTGGAAGTCTGTCTCCTGTCATCTCTACCCACTATCTAACAGTGGCGACGAGGGCTTGGGCCAGGAGAACTGTGACTAGCTTCTTCAGCACTTTCAACCAGCCAGGCAGACATCTTCC
>QLTV01000416.1:519715-571432 GCA_003457575.1 Thermophis baileyi
TCGCTAATTCAAGCCCGGGTGTCTCGGAAGGCCTACCTGTGGAAGCCGAGAGCCAGCGATGTCCTCCCCTCGAACCGGTCCCTTCGGCCATGGAGGCCACACCCAGTAACTTCCAGGAGCTTCCATGCTCGGGCCCAGGAGCGACAGCAGACCTGTCCGCACAGGCCGCTGCCTCACCACCAACTGAATTGCGCAGGTCTAGTAGGGCTCCAACGCGCCCCGCCTACCTGCGTGATTACGTATGCTGGACAGCTCCATCCAGGAGGGGAGGGGTGTTATGTTCTAACTGTCTCAACTGTGTTGCATGGTTCCAACCAGGTCCAGCGTTTGAGCGGGAAAAAGCTCAAACGCTATTGGCTGGTCTGTCTGACAGCTCCCTATAAAAGGGCAAGCTGTCAGACTGCTCTTTGCTGGTTGCTTACACAAGAGCTGAAATAAAGAGCTGCTTTGGAAGTCTGTCTCCTGTCATCTCTACCCACTATCTAACAGAAGGCTGAGTCAACCTTGAGCCGGTGAGATTTGAACCGCCGAACTGCAGCTAGCAGTCAGCTGAAGTAGCCTGCAGTGCTGCACTCCTGCTTCACAGTGCTTTACAGCCCTCTCTAAGCAGTTTACAAAGTCAGCATATTGCCCCCAACAATCTGGGTCCTGTCATCTCTACCCACTATCTAACAGAAGGCTGAGTCAACCTTGAGCCGGTGAGATTTGAACCGCCGAACTGCAGCTAGCAGTCAGCTGAAGTAGCCTGCAGTGCTGCACTCTAACCACTGCGCCACCTCGGCTCTATACCGTATCTATAAAGAATAAAACTGCAATTTTGGGAATCACTACAAAATGTGATGGCCTCCCAAGATAAGACTTTGCAAAGATAAATTATCAGGGACTGCCACGTGACAATCTATATGCTATTTCTAAATGCCAGTTGCTTGGGAACAATAGAGAGGCATTGGTGACCTCTCTTTTTCTTATGGGCCACAGACTGTTGGTCTCTTTATTCTTTTACAAGTTTATAATCTTGATAAACCTTTCAACTCTAAAGTAAAAACAGTTTTCTCAATACTTTAAAAACCAACACATTTATTATTTCATATTTTTGTGTAACTAAAGTAAAACATGATTCATGAAAATCTCTGCAATTCATAAATTTGTTTCCAATGTAACATACTTTTATTTGGCTTAAGATAGACTCCCTTCTGGAAAGTATAAAGTAAGTATATACTGCTTTAAAAAAATAATCATTAAGTTTGAGCCACAAATAATTATGAAATAATATTGTACTTTCCTATCTTGGGTAAAATGCAATTTATAAAACACATTTTATTTAAAATAACATGCAATGTATATGTAATATAACATTACCGGAATGTTATAGGAGGTTATTAGCTTTATTATACAATTTAGCATGCTTTTTTTTAAACTACTAATAACAGTGTCATTAGTTGTGATCAAAACTACTGGAGGAAAAATCTGGAACCAGGTATATGTCAATCACAAAGTAATTCATACAACTCCCCAAACTTAATTTTACTACCCTGTTTCCCCCAAAATAAGACATCCCCTGATAATAAGCCCAATCGAGCTTTTGAGTGCATGGCAATAAGGCCAAGCGCTTATTTCAGGGTTCAAAAAAATATAAGACAGGGTCTTATTTTCGGGGAAACACGGGTAGTATGTATCATGGCAATTTAGTTTTATCTTACTGAGCAGTCAAGATAATTTTTCTTTCTGAAATAATAATCTTAATTCGATTATTGCAAATGACCAGTAAACTACTGGTAAGTATATAACTGCTGGATATTACTAATGCTGTATTAATCTGTAAGGTAATAAATAATTCTTGTTTCATTAATTCAATAATTAGTTATGTTCAAGGTCATAAATGTAGGCCATTAAATTGTGAATGGGCCCCCACAATCAAAAAGCAGCAGAATAATAGATTATGAATGCTGAACACTAAATTAAACTTATATTCACATGAAATTATGTAAATTGCTTTGGATGAATTTTTGCCATTATTCTGTAGCAATATTATGGATGGAACTAGAACAAAGTATCAAAAGCAACAAATACAGCTTTGGTCCAGTCTTAGGAAACTATTGTATAAAAGTGATACTGAGGATGATTAAATTATCATTTACATTACATTAACAATTTGAGAGCAGCTGCTGTTATTTATTTGGCTTTTGTTATCTAGATTGTGTTGCTTGGGTAACCTTACTTGTGCTTTTTCTGCCTTTTGTGTTAGTATACGTAAGTCCTCGACTTATGACAATTGACCCCAACATTTCTGTTGTTAAGCAAGACAGTTGTTGAATGAGTTTTGCCCCATTTTATAACCTTGCTTGCCACAGTTAAGTGAATCACTGCACTTGTTAAGTTAGTAATGTGTTTGTTAAGCGAACCTCGCTTCCCTATTGACTTTGCTTGTTAGAAAGTCTCAAAAGGTGATCATGTGACCCCAGGACACTGGACCCGTCATAAATATGAGTCAGTTGCCAAGTCTCTGAATTTTGATCATGTGGCCATGGGGATACTGCAATGGGGTTGGTGTGAAAAACAGTCTTATGTCAATTTTTTCAGTGCAAACAGTTTTAATTCAATGTCTGTATATGAAGATTAAGTTCCAAAAGATAGAAAAAACACAAGTAAGGTCAGCTGAAGGCATACCTAAGGTATGACTATGAATCATATACTGTTCTTACGTTTTATGAGGGCTGCCCAGTGTTGCATTTGACTCCACGAGATGGAGGTTCCTGAATAAAAATATATATATATTGACTATAAATTCTTGAGATGGTCTTAGGGAAGCAACTTTTCACAGCTTTGTCTTCATCTGCATGAAAATCTAAAGTATATGAAATGCCTATAATTAAAATATGTATAAATTGTATGATCTGTTTTTTCTAATGATTAGTTAAGGCAACTCACTACTATACTGTTCCAGCATCTATCAAAATAGCTACAATATACAAATGAAATACAATTACCGTAATAGTATTACATGGAGCAAAGGAGGAAATGACACATGGATTCTTCTCTTGCATCATTATTTCAGACTTTCTGAAATAAAGGTCTGGAACACTCTTTTGAGCTGATACAGCAATTTCTTAGAAATATCTTCTTGAATTCTGAATGGTGCATAATTAAGAATATGGTGTTTTTAAAATTCCTGGCAATAACGTGTAGTGGCAATAAATAATAGAAAGCAGACTTTAATTAATCATCCAGTCTGGAAGATGAAATAATGGTGTTCCTTAGATTTTATAAACTAGGAGTAAAACCTGCAAGTAAAATAAGGACTCCTGCCTTGGGCAGAGTGTTGGACTATAAGACCCCCAAGGTCCTTTCTGGCCTGCAGAAACCTACCTTAATGTCCATTTCTCTCAGTCCTGCAAAATGTATTTTCTTCAGTGTGTTCCTATTTCTACTGTCTTCTTTCTTTCCATCCACTCTTTTCTCACCTCTGCAATTTCCTGACCGTACCAATTATGCAACTTTGAGAAGCAGGTAGTCTCTGGAGATACTGGACTTTCCTGTGTGGCAGAGGCAGACCCAGCCAAAAATGTTCCACCTACAGCACTGCCTGTCAGTTTTCGACGAGGAGGTAAAGGCGGGGGCTTCAGAAACCCTCCACTGAGATCAGAACATGCCATTTCTGCAAGAGTGCAACTATTGTCCCATGTGGAGTAACCATTCTCCAAGATGACAGGATGCTCTTGAATGGATATCATCATGGGATTTGATAAATGCCTTTTGCGGCCAGAAGACAGTTTCTTTGGTGATTTATGGCTAGCAGCTAAGCTCCTCTGAGCCTCTTCCAGCTGTTTCTCTAGTTCCTTGACTACTAGCCTCATATAATCAAAGCTGGCCCGTGAAAGTGCCTTCACCCAAGCCTCCATGGCAACTTGGCAGTCAGCAACCAACACGTAAGATTTGCCACCGCTGCTATCAAAGCGGATGGCAAAAGCAAATTCCTCAGCAGCCTCGCATAGTTCCACCGTGCAGCCCTCTAACACAATGAGACCCAGGGGGTCACAGCTCTCCCGCTCTTCGAAGTAGAACAGCAAGTTGCCCTTGAGAATGAACCAGCGGCGCTGGTAAGAGGGGACATGATGGTTGTGGTGATGGCGCTCCATTCGCTTGCACAGAAAACCAGTATGATCGGCTGGAGAGTCACATGTGGCATAATGTACCACACTACGTTCATTGAGTTTCATTGTAGTAATATCTGCCTTCCAGAACAGAATGAGAAGAAATGTACTGAATTATCACATGATGCATATTATTAATCCAGATAAAACAATATAGAACTATGCATACACATATGCACTACTGCTATAAAATACTGATTGCCATTTGGGGTGATTATATGGAGATGGCCATAACAACTGTGCAGGCAAAGGCATGACTCTTTTTATGTGCACTCCAAACATGATCTATTAAAAAGAGGCAGGGCTTCAATCATGTCATCATGCACACCACTTTTGACACCCCCTTTCCAGTGGATGCTCCTGTCTGCTGTTTAACCTTCCTTTCTAAGGATCTTATTGTGGATATTTATAAAGTAACAAACTCTATGGAGCTAGACCATATAACCTCTGATGCTAAAACAATAAAAAGGGATTCTTCCATTGCTTCATTGTTTAACAACATGAACAATTCTTGTTGAACTTTGTAAGTTGGTTATAGACTACATTTATTTGCAAACAAATTGCTACTGCAGTGTAAATGACCATGGATTTTCATTAAGAGTTTTGGATCCCCCAGATCCAAGAGTTGGAGTGTTTCCATCTTTGGTCCTGGAATGGGTTGGCATTGCCACATTCAGACTAGATTACATCTCAGGGTTTTCCTGGACTTGCAGATTCTGAAAATGTGAGTTGTGTCTATTCCTGGATTGTGAAGACCTTTTCATGGTTATTTATACCTTAATAGCCTCATGATTAGACTCTGTAACACACTTTACATGGGGTGCTTTGAAGAACATCTAGAAGCTTAGTTGAGAATGCAGCAGCAGACACTGGGGCACAGCTCATTGCACCCATTTAAAACTGCTATTTCATGAACTGCACAGGCACACAATAGCCTTCTGGGTGGGAATCAAGGTGCTGGTTATCACGGGGGTCCCCAACCCCTGGTACTAGTCCATGACCTGTTAGGAACCAGGCTGCACAGCTGGAGCAGCAGGCAAATGATCTCTTTTCCAGGTTCATGGAAAAGTTGTCTTGCATGAAATCGGTCCCTGGTGCCAAAAAGATTGGGGACCACTGGGTTATCAGTTTTAAAGTCCTACATGGCATAATACCAGGTTACCTGTGGGACCGCTTTCTTTCACAAACATTTGCCTGCCCCTATGCTCCCATTGGGAAGACATACTCCAAGTACATGTTACTCCTCATACTCCTCTTTTAAACTTTACCATCTTGTAGAAAGCAGGGAAGCATGCCTTTTTTGGCGGTTCCCCCTATGCTCTCCCTCTCAATAAATGGCAGGCCCCAACTCTGCTCTTCTTAGGCTATTAAGACCTGCCTTTACCCCTAGATATTTGGATCCAGCAGCAGTCCCTTTTGATTGCTTTTTATAACAGTATTGGGCTTGGTCACCATTTTATATCTAATATTTAATAGAACCCAGTTTGAAAAAAATTGGACTCACCTATTGCTCAAATCAGAATGACTATGGAACACAAAGCCCAAGGAATAGCCAGGAGAGGGATGCCCGCACCTGTCTAAAGTAGCCAGTAAGTGCCAGGCTGATCTCGCTCCTGGCTACACCACAAAGGAACAATTGGTGAAGCATGTGGGATTCTACCTATCTGTGTCAGGAAAAAGTGGAAACACTAACGGTAAGGATCCCCCTAAGGCAGCCTGAGATATGAACTGGGAATCAGATGAAGGCACCATCCTGAGGATACAAAAGAAGTTGTTGCAGTTATACAGTTATATATGGCACAAGCTCCAAGTATAAGTGCCACTGTGTTGTAAGCAAGAAGGCTGCAAGTTTAATTCCTGGCATCTCTGGGTAAAGTTAGGAGGACGAACCCAACCCCTGGCTCTAGAACAGCCCTCTCCAACTTGGGCTGACTGTCCAGATAAGTGGAGCCTGCATTTCAGATAAGTAAATTTCCCAAGTGCCTGGGGAAGGCCAAATAGATGGTTTCTCCAACAGAGTCACGGAGCGCACTTCCTCATCTCAGGCAGACCCGGAACATTCTAAACAGACTAAACAGAACAGACTAAAAGTTACCCTCGGAATTTCCTTTTTCCCCCCTTTTCTCTCAGATAGAAAACCCTTTTCACAACCTTTTAATGACAGAGAGGAAAAGGCAGGCTAGTTAGTTCAGGAATGTGTGGAAGTGGAGTGAAGAGGAATCTCCGTATTAACAGAATCGGGAACCCTTTTAAATTCGGGGACAGGCCTATCCTAAAAAGCCGAAGCGACGCTTATCCATAATCGTACCTTGTTCACACTACTACCGAGAACGACGTTAGCTTCGGCTTTATCTGCTCCCTGCTTTTCTTTAAGCAGTCGCGTGTCCTCCTTCCTCTGCTGGACTCCCCTGTTTCGGTGCCCTGGTCCTCGGGCAAAACCCGGAGCGTAGGATCATTAGAGCAGAAGCAAATCTTGCCACTATCCGGGGGGGGGGGGAGTTTTTTCGCAATCCAGAGTTTCCAATAGCTTTCCGAGGGGAGGTTTTCCTCTTTTTAGCCCCCCCTTCTCGTGGGGTCCTGAAAGCCAAGTAGGAAAGAAGCAGGCCGTATGTCAACAAGTAAAGGCTGCTCCATCGTTTTTCTGTCCTGCGCGGTGGAATCGCTTTTCATTTAACATAAATTGGGTGGGTAATCTCCAAGTCAGCCGAAGTTTTCTCTTCCCAGCCCGAAGAATGTTGCTTTTATTTGGAGAACCTGTATGAGACATAAGTTATATTTTGATTTTTCTATGCACTCCCACTTTTCCTCCAAAAACACATGGTCATGGATATAGTAGTTCCCTCCCTCTCCCATTTTGTTTTTCCGACAATACGGAGGAGATCGGTTGGGAGGCGATTACAAGTCACCTGCGAGATTGGTCACTGACTGGCATTTGAATTTGGTCTTCCCCAGTCCTCGTCCAACCTCCCCCTAGTGTAACTCCTTGTCTACCACAACGCATCACCTGAAAGAGGCGAGGGGCAACTCCCCGTTGTAGGACTACTCGTGTCCTACCGTATTACGCGTGCAGAACCCCAGCGTTCTTTTAAGTGTGTTAGTTTTATTTTCGGCCGCGAGGGGGCATCGCGAGGCCACGAGTACATCTGAACCAGACGGAAGTCGGGAAACAAACAGGATCCGCAAGCAATTGCTAGGATCTTTAGCTGGGGGGGGGGGGGTCGTGGGTCGGTCGTATGTTTGAAGAACGCTCTCAGTGTCGGCTGGCCCTGGAGGGTACATGTTAAAAACATTAATGAAGTCGACTTTCTGAGCCCGAGAATGATAGTTAATGAACGAAAGGTATTGCGTACCTGTTCAGAAGGGAGAAGTACAGCTACTGCAGGGGGATTTGAAAATGATGAAAAAAAAAGTGGACTGAAATTATGCACTGCTCTTTTTGTTTCTTCCCGACCTCCCCTTCCGATCTCTGAAATTAGAAACAGAGAAGACAACCTGTAGTGGCCCAAGAAATTCTGCAACACAAGATGAGATACCTCCTAGCACCCCCCCTCCCCCCATATTCCACAGAGAAGTTCCAGTGCCTTAAAATAGTATTTGTTTCCACTGATGGCAGCAGACTAGTTTGTGGGTACAACATAAGCTATGTGATGTGTTCTGTCCTGTCTTAAAACATCTTTTGATTCTCTCAAGGCTCTGCCTACCGCCTGCTTGCTGCTCAAACACATTCTGCAGTTGAACTATATTACTATCACAGAGCACCAACCATGCACGGGCACGAGGAAATCCCACTTAAGCTATCAGTCACTTTATTTAAGCTGGAGCCTTTGCCACCACTGTTGATTTTGCCATGCTGTTTAAAAAAAAAAAGCCAGCATTTCTGGAGCTGGAATATCACTTGGGAACAATTCGAGATTGAAGATACAATTGGTGGTGGTAGGAAACCTGTACTTGCCTGAAACAGAAATCTCATGGTGACTAGTAGTAAGTAGTAAGGCCAGCCTAATTATACATAGTTCATCTTTTCATTCTATATTCTCACCTGTCATTGCTGATATTTACTAGAAAGGGGGAGAGGATGGGTGAGTTTAAAACAGTGCAGTAAAGGGACAAGAGAGATCTGAAGAGTGGCTTCCCTGGGTCCTGTAGCTAACCTGTCTCCACTGGATATTCACATTTGCATCTCTGGTTCCATGCTATGTGAATTCCTCAGGCATAGGCATAAAAGCAACCTGAAACCACTTCCACTAGTTTGTTTTGTAAACCTTGGACCACTTCAGCTCATAAATGTGCCACCAGAAGAATGTCCTGTATTGTGAGGAGACATCCAAGCAAATTATTCCACCTACAACTTTTGAGGCAAGGCACTCTCCTAATGTCCCTCTTTAGCCATTAGAATAATAAACGGGATGCATCTCTGCTAAGGGACATGAAAGGGACAGCACTATTCTGAAACTTGGGCGATCCAAAACCTCTCTTGGAGAAACGGCGCATGAACTTCAGCGACGTCCAGCGCCGAGTGAAAAGGGCTGAGCTCAAACGACGCTCGCGTACATGTGTCACAGGGAGCGTCTGCTTCCTCTTTTCCTCGGGACAAAAGCGAGGGCGGTGGTGGAGTTGACGGGGCGCTGAGATCAGCAGTTTATTGGCCGTACTGGGAGAGATCCAAGGGATCATCAGCTGATCGGTGGAAGGAAGCGAGCACGTGATTAGCTGCCCTGTGCAGGGAAGCGACCGACTCGCAGGCTTTCGGTTGCGGCTGATGCAGTACTGGTTGCGGCTTAAGGTCTGATAGCGTAAGTGTCCCGATGTGTCTTGAAATTTGGATGGCGGATATACGTGAACGGTCGGGATGGGGAATAGTCTTTTTTTCTTTTTCCCTTTTGTCTGATCAAAGTTTGCAGTATATGAAAATGAACAGAAAAACGAATAATTGTTCCAGAGTACCTACTGATTACGATCACAGTTATAGATTTGAATTAATTTAGGCCGTTTGTGCCATCCATGAAATATGTTTTCATTAAATGATAGAAATACCGAATTTACACAATTATTTCCCCCACTGTTTTGATGCATCCGGAAGAAGGCTTCTTTGTAAATGCGGAAGCTGGCTTGCAGCAGCCACGGGGCAGAAAGAAACTGGGGTGGTGGGGGGGGGGGGAGAGGATGGATTCCTGGGAATTTCATGGCCACAAGCCATAGATTTGACAACGGTTTGCAAAAAAAATTCTATTGCCTTCCTTCATGATTTTTTAACTTTCAGGTTAGCCCATCTTAATGGTTTGCCATTCAGATTCTAACCAGGTCCAGCTGGGCCAGGTGCTGTAATTCTGTTTCATCCCAAACAAGAACATTGCGTGTAATGCAACTTACTGCCAAGTTGGAAGTGGAACCAGGCGTTATGCCTGATTCTGCATCTGCACATCCCAGAAAGGTTTAAATTATTCATATGAAGCTACTTAACGCTGAAGTACGTAAGATTTATCTTAGTGAAAACTATATCACATGATTGAAAGTAGCTCTCCAGAGGCCTTGCAAAAGATTTCCTCTGGCTGTGCTGTCTGAGATTCTTTCATAGCAGATGTCAGATAGTGAACCTGGGAATTGCCATATGCTAATTACCCTGCCACAAGCCAACTTTCCTTATTTGATGGCCTTCAAAGTGCTGGGCTGTGTCATTTCATGAACTCCACAGAGAAGTACAGCACTTAATTTAGTGAACCTGTGGATTCAGCATCTTCTTTATGAAAGTGTAGTGTAATAGATGCTAGTTAGGAATGCTGTGTCTGCAATTTTGCTTCCATCATTGTGTGTGCTTCAGGATCCTGCTCTAACAGCAGCATGAGTCCCAGAATGCAACACTGGGAACTTGTGTGTGTGTGTTGTGGTGTGAAACAGGGAAGGGTAAGTGGAATCCAGAGTCAGTTTCTTTTTCAATTGTTGTCATACCAGTTTGCTGAATTCCTCCTGCAAATTGGGTGGCTCATTCTCAGATACTTAAGTCACAAATAAGAGCGATAAAGAACATGTGGATTATAGATAAGATCTCCAAAGAATAGAGCATTGCGCTGATGGCAACTAGTGGCATTATAGTATGAAGTGGAACAGTACCAGTTGAGGCACTGCTTTAGAAAGTAAATTTAGACAGAGCTGGCATAGGGTGGTTGGTAGATGGATGTGAGCTTCTACTAGGGCTGTAGTTTATTGTTTGAAAAGGTTGTTTAATTGTATTGTGTTTGCATTTTGTTTGCTGTCCAGAGTTATTTTGGATAGGTAGCTATATAAATTTCTTTAACAAATAAATTTGGGGTATATCAACAGTGCTCTTAAAATCAGTGACAAAATTTAAAATAATATGCAAAAGAGAGTCAATTTGGTGTAGTGGTTAAAGCACCAGGCTAGAAACCAGAGGCTGTAAGTTCTAATCCTACCTTAGGCACGAAGCCAGCTGGATGACTTTGGGCCAGTTATTGTCCCTTAGCCCTAGAAAAAAGGCAATGGCAAAATATTTCCAAAAATCTTGCCAAGAAAATTGCAGACACTAGTCCAGATAATTACCAAAATCAAAATTCACTCAAGGAAAGAAAAAAGAGCAATGACTTAATGACAACTTATAAAATTTTATCTTGGTGATATGCATGTTTTGATTGTGTAAGATGTTTGGTTGTTCTGAAGATGATAACCAGGTTCAAGGCAAAAAAG
This sequence comes from Thermophis baileyi, assembly GCA_003457575.1. NCBI lineage: Eukaryota > Metazoa > Chordata > Lepidosauria > Squamata > Dipsadidae > Thermophis > Thermophis baileyi. Next base: position 530,566 of record QLTV01000416.1, read on the forward strand.
GTTACTGTCTAATTGAAGATTTCAACATTTCACTGCTGCACATTGTGAAAGAAAGAAAAAAGAGTGCAGGCGGAACTGAAAACTTATAAATATTTATCTTCATTAGATATGGGTGAAGAAGCCATTGGAGCAGAATGGAAACAGTAGAAAGTGATATTTCATTATGTTTCCTTCCCCCTCTGCCCACCTCTTTTGCAGTGGTCATCCCTCACATCCATGGTCATGAAATGTGTTGTCTTCCTTCTTCTACTCCATGCCTTCTCCCTGGCTTTGGAGAATGGACTTATGAGAACACCCCCAATGGGGTGGCTTGCTTGGGAGCGCTTTCGTTGTAATATTGATTGCAAGGCAGATCCCCATAATTGTATCAGGTAAGTTGAAGAACCTTGGAAACGGTACAAAATCCAATCTTTTTCCAGATACGTTCCTGAGTTTCAGAGTCCTGGTATTCAAGATGAGGGATGGCATCAAATCTAGAAAATCTGAAGCTCCAGGGCAGCATCTGTCTCCCCTAAAAGCCTTTATGCTTCTCTGAATGTTGTTGCCAAACTGTAGTTATTCTTGTTTCCTATAAACTGCTTTTCCATTTGTGGGACAGTGAGACTCTCTTCATGGAAATGGCGGACCGTCTGGCAATGGATGGTTGGCGGGAGCTGGGCTACGAGTACGTGAATATTGATGATTGCTGGATGGCAAAGAAGCGGAATATGATGGGACATCTGATTCCAGATCCTGAGAGGTTTCCCAGAGGGATCAAAGCCTTGGCAGATTATGTAAGTGAATATTTCTGAGGTGAGAATGAGATCAAGTGATCCAGCTGTGATTTAAAAAAAAAGCTTAGCCAACATTCCAGAGAAATTCCAGAGGAACTTTGTGAATTCTCCAAAAGATCAAGGGCTTGCTTCTTAATTGCTGTAAAACAGGGGTGTCAAACTCAATTTCATTGAGGGCCACATCAGGGTTGTATTTGACCTTGAGGGGCCGGGGTGGGTGTGGCCAGAGTGGACATGGCCAGCTCAACATCACTCATGTCGGGGGTGCCTGTGGGGGCCCGAGTGTTCTGCCAGCAAATAATGGGGTCCCGAGTTCCATTTTTGCCTGCGACAGCGTCCTGCAACCATCTGCCAGCAAAAACGGAGCTCAGGAGGGCCGCCCGCAGCCCTCGCGAGCTCCATTTTTGCTGGCAGAGGCACCCGCAGGCCGGTCCTTCACTGTTTCCAGGGCGGCCCCACGGGCCAGATGTAAGCACCCCAGAGGCCGGATCCGGCCCCCGGGCCTTGAGTTTGACACCCCTGCTGTAGAAGATTCTTCAGGTCTGGCCAATTTACAGCCATGGATCTGGACATGTACAGTAAGTTGAGCTGAGTGAAAGCACTTTTGCTCAAAGTTATCCAGTGAGGAATATCCAGAGGGTCATGTTGCTGGGCAAGAAACTCTGAATCTAAACCACCAGATTATTCTGCCAATGCAAACTCTTATGTTTTCAAACATAGTCCTTGGCAATGGATATTTTTGAAAAGCTCATCAGTTTTCTATTGTGTCATCCAGCTTGGTACCCTCCAGATATTTCGGACCTTCAGTACTACTAACACATTTCCAGCATAGTGAATGGCTGTGCTGAAGAAGGATGATAGGATTTAAAGCCAACATATCTGAAAAGGTTTAGATTGGAAAAGAAAGGGTTGGCCATTGAGTAAGAAGCAATAATGAAACATACCTTTTAAATTTTTTCTGTCTGTCATCTTATGCAATGACGGGCAGAAGCGTAATTTGAACTGGCCACTCAGTCAGCAGAAATGTTTGTATCCTTATAAAATGGGGGAAATGCTGTCACATAATAAATATTGCTGTATCAATGTTCTATCTAGTTCACATTTGTATCTTTCCATTGGTGGAAACTTTTACAAATTTACATACTGCAAAATAAGAGTTCATCCTTGGGGAGTTTGTTTGGGTAACTAGTTATTCATAGTTTTAACACCCTACTCATTAGGTAACTACTCTTCCAGTAACCAATTTCAATTTAAACCAAAATTGTTGAGATAATCTGCAATGAGGAGGAAGAGAAGATGAGCTTTTGAGGAAGTGATTAAAAAAAAAGACGCTCACCAATACCAACAATAACAATGTTTCTACTGTTTCCTCCATTGCATAGATTTTTCATGGGTCTTCTGTCTTGATCTCACAAGTCATATTTTGGCAGGTTCATTCACGGGGTCTGAAACTTGGCATTTATGGTGATCTAGGCACCCATACTTGTGCAGGTTACCCGGGTACTACATTAAATTGTATTGAACAAGATGCTTTAACGTTTGCACAATGGGGAGTGGACATGCTGAAACTAGATGGTTGCTACTCATCATCAGATGAACAGGCCCAAGGTAAAGTTCAAGGCTTTAGCATGCCTCTGTTCTGCTTCTTTTGTCAGTGCACCAAAAGTTGCTAAAATAATATATTTTAATTGGCTTTGTTTAAGATGTCAAATATAGACTTGGGATATTAATTATATTAAGCATCAACCAGCTAAAATAATTTGGTTTAAATAAATTCTGACTTTAACTCAAATGGATAACTCTTCTTGTTTTCCAAAGGTTATCCTAGAATGTCCAAGGCTCTGAATGCAACAGGTCATCCCATTGCCTATTCCTGCAGTTGGCCAGCCTATCGAGGGGGACTCCCACCTGCAGTGAGTTGTATTTCAGGAAGGATGGGGCCGATCTTAAAGCTTCTGTCCCTTGAACTTCTTCAGAATTTTAAATGAAGGTTTTGCATCACATTTTAACAATTTGGTGTGACATGGGATCCATAAATGCACTCATTTAATTTGCAAGAGACACACTTCTTTAATCTTGTATTGAGGTTTAGCATCAATCCACCTAGATCTGTTGGCACAATGTTTTAATTGGCTGAAGCAGTAATTTTTATTAACAAGCTTATTACTATATGTAGTACAACATAATAATATAGTGCTATTGGATGTTACATATTTTGTTAATCGTTAGTGATACAGTGATACTGTAATTATGAGTGATAGTTATTCTGTTAACACATCCTTTGAGCAGTTCTATCCATTTTTCTTTGCTATGGTGACACAACTGTGTTGCTTTAGTTCAGGGGTGTCAAACTCAATTTCATTGAGGGCCACATCAGGACTGTGGTTGACCTCGGGGGGCCGGCCAGGCGTGGGCGACTGGGTGGGCGTGGCCAACTGGGTGGGCGTGGCCAGCTTGACGCCATTCCCTAAACTGCTGGCATGTTTCCCCTTCGCACTGGGTAGACTGGGCCGAAGCTACGTTGGCCTGATCTTTCCTCTTCGCATTGGGTAGACCAGGATGGCCCTGCCGGCCAGATCTGACCACATTGCGGGCCGAATCTGGCCCGTGGGCCTTGAGTTTGACACCCCTGCTTTAGTTGGATAGCAAAGTAATTATAGTTAATTGTTTAATTTGGGTTTTCTTCTTTTCAATATGTACAGTATTTCCCCCATATATTAAATACATCCAGAGTAGCCAAAATGATGTAAATTGATGATCATTTCCAAAAGATAAATCATGCCAAGCTGACTGTAATTATTCTTTTTCATGCATTTGTTTTGTTTTAGATTAACTATACGCTTTTAGCAAATATATGCAACCTCTGGAGAAACTTTGGTGACATACAAGACTCTTGGGAAAGTGTCCTCTCTATTGTGGAATGGTTCTCAACGAATCAGGATGTGCTTCAGCCAGCAGCTGGCCCTGGCCATTGGAATGACCCTGACATGGTAATGTTGAGCTGAAGAGGATAATATGAAAGCTAAGTGGATGAGAGAGGCTCTCTTTGGAATGCTAAAGCTAGAAAAAAGCTAATGAAGTTGACTGCTGGCAGGCATTTATATGTTCTTTCACCTTGTTTTCAACTCTTGCAGGTAATTTAAGTAGACAAGCCATTTGTGTTACATTCTTAAATTTGCTGCACATACCCATTATTTTAATCTCAGTGAGTATAACCTACACTAGAAATATCACAGAAAACCTGAATTCTATTAGTAAAATAATTCATACAAATAGGCATATATTGCTAATTTTTGCAAAAACATGTTACATTGAAAGGATAAGTAGCTATATATCGTACTGATTCAGTTACCCTGCGGTCCTTTGAAAATATAGCTTGTTTTGCTTATGTGTGGATTTTTTTTAGTTTTTAAAGCTTCATTATCCCCTTCTACCCTCATTAATTTAATAATTTTTGCACCTAATGTTTATATTAGAAAACTGACATCCCTAGGATGTCTTCGACTTATGACCCAAAATTGAGCCCAAAATTTCTGTTGCTAAAAGAGATGTTTGTTAAGTGAATTTTGCTCCGTTTTACAACCTTTCTTGCCACAGTTGTTAAGTGAATCATTGTAGTTGTTAAGCTAGTAACACGGTTGTTAAATGAATCAGTCTTTCCCACTGACTTTGCTTGTCAGAAGGTCTCAAAAAGTGATCACATGACCCCAGGACACTGCAACCGTCATAAATAGGAGTTGGTTGCCAAGCATTTGAATTTTGATCTTGTGACCATGGACAATGGTTGTAAATGTGAAAAATGGTCATAACTCACTTTTTTTCAGTGACGTAACTTTGAACCGTCACTAAATGAACTGTTGTAAATCAAGGACTACCTGTAGTTACGTCTGTGTTTGTCCAGTGGGATATTGCAATTCACTCAGCCTTGATATTATTTCCTAAACTTTCTTCTAGAAGAAAATTGGGGAAGAAAATTGAGGAACTAGGAACCTACCTAGTTATCTTATTTATTTAGCATATGGGTAAATAAATTAATAAAAATTATTAATAATAATAATAAATAAAAAAGTTACCTTTATTCAACAAGAGTTCTCTTGGAATCAGTCCATATGCAGCTCTTGTTTTCTTTTGCTTTCATTCTTGACTTTATTACCCACCTTTGGGTGAACCTCTTCTTTATCCTGCAGCTAATCATTGGAAACTTTGGTCTGAGCCTTGAAGAGTCCAAGTCCCAGATGGCTTTATGGACAATTATGGCTGCTCCTCTTTTCATGTCCACAGACCTCCGTGCTATTTCTGAAAGTGCCAAGGAGATTCTACAAAACAAATTGATGATTACAATTAACCAAGATCCCCTGGGAATTCAAGGGCGTCGAATCCTTCAGGTAATGAAGACCAAGCGTCTGGAGAACCTTACGTGAATCCCTGGAACTCAGGAGTTCTTTTTGACCTCCTCCTGTGGGAAGATCATTAGTTAAGCCAAGGATATTTATTATTGTACATTCATGCTCCTCTCTTCTAAGCAGCTTGTATTATCTTTCAGCAATCTGGCATACTCCAGATCCATTGTCATTGTTGTTTTCTTAATTTATCTGGAAGGAAGAAGGGTAGGAAGCCTGTGTTTATATGGTGTTCCCCATGATATTTTTGGCCCAAATTACAGCACTATGAATTGGGTTAGATTGAGTATGAGCTCCATAACTCATAACAATTTTAGTTGAAGAATTGTCTTTTCCTATATGACGACATCACCATTTCCTGTTTATGTTCTGGGAAAGATTTCCTTTAGAAGAACGTGCTTTTCAATCTGATTTTATAGGAGAAATCTCAAATTGAAGTATTTCTGCGGCCCCTTTCCCATTCAGCCAGTGCTCTGGTTTTCTTTAGTCGGAGGACAGATATGCCATATCGCTACACAACTTCCCTTGCACAGCTCAATTTTACAGCGAATGCTGTCTATGAAGTAAGTAAAAAAACCACCCGTATGTGGTCTTCCTCTCCATTGCTGAAAACATTTTTTTGGGGGGGGGGGGATTGGCAAGCTGACAATCTCAAATACTACACAGTATTGCTTATTTATATTTTGCCCCATGTTATAGAATTTAATATGGCCATGTCTTGGCTTAAAAAACCCTTTAATAATCAGGTTATTTCCTGGAGTGATAAAACTATACATAGCAAAATAAATCATAAAGCCAAAACTCCACCCCCTCCCCCAACACTGCCATTCATTTGTGACAAAGGAGTAACAGGATTATTTACTATTTTAAGACTTTAGAATTCAAGTTGTACGGCAATTAAGCTTTAGTATTTTTCATTGGGATAAAACATTGCCATGGAACAGCTACTAGAATATGTGAGTAGTTCCATAGTAGATGCACATATGATCATTTATCCATTTACCTGCTTTTGTTTTTGCTAGGCACAGGATGTGTACACCAGTGAAATAATCAGTGACCTGAAGATTGCTACCAACTTCACAGTGGTGATTAATCCCTCTGGAGTAGTCATGTGGTATCTGTACCCAACAATGAACCTGGAGCAGCCTTTCAACTTCATAAAACAGCAGGTGAAAGCAAAGAAATTCAGTCCCTTTAATCTGTGACAGCCAGTAGTTGGATAACTTATTGGAAAGCTGCTACGGATTCACCATTCCCTATTGGTACGCTTGTGGTACCTCAACAGAGGGGGTGGCGGGGAAATGGTTTGTGTAGGATGGCAGTTTTACACAATACACAAATTGAGATCTACCTCTACACAAAATGGAGATGCTATTAGTTCACTAGTATGCAATCCAATACTTCTAAGTAGACATACATAAGTACATGTGTTCTTATTTATATAGATTAGACTGCTAATGATGGTGACATGCATTGAGATAATCAACCAGAAGCCGGTTGCCCATTTATAAGCATAAGCATAAGAAAAAAACCTCATGTTTTGTATAAGGAAAGTCCTATTGGTCACTGAATTATAAATTTCTTGGATTCCAAAATTGAACTGGAATTGTCCTTTAATGTACAGAATTTCAAACTATTGCATTATAGGTGTTTGCTTGTAATGGTATCAATTATGTCAGTAATTGAAATAATTGCAAAAGTTCTTTTTGTTAGGGTTCTAGCATTTCTTCTATAGTAGCTTCTCTGGCTGGCTTACTTAATTTTCCAGGATTTTTGTAATTTTTATTATTTTGTTATAAACAACTCTTTAGGGACTGGTTTTTTCACCATATGTTCAGATGTTTATATTTTTAAATCAGGTTTTGAATAAAGATTATTGTTTCAGAAATGATTTGATTAAAAATGAATACAATTCCAAAGTGTCTGCTAATTCTGTGATTTATTTTTTCTTGTACATTTTTCCAAGTCACATACTGTACCTTTGATGTAACTGAATTGCCAGCCAAAATATAATATCTCACATCTAGAGATTACTGATCATAGCAGCACAAGAACAGGCACTAAGCACTAGATCCATAGAAGCAAGGATTTACCACACTAGATAAGACTCAAGGTGCAAATTATGCAGAGACCTAAGAGGCAGTCTTAACACATAATAGCAGGATGTAAGATGCTGGCAGGAACAGCATATACTGAATGACACAACCAAGTAGCATTGTGTACAGGAACATGTGCACAGTATATGGAAAAGATCCAAGTCCAAATGGGAGATCCTGCAGAAGGTCATGGAGAATAAGAGGGCTAAGATCCTGTAGGACAGCAGTGCCCAACCTTTCTGGCACCAGGGACCAGTTTCGTGAAAGACAATTCTTCCACATGCGGGGGCGGGGTGGCTTCACATTCAACCTAGATCCTGTGCATGTGCAGATGAAGCTTCGCTTGCTTGCCTGCCACTTGCACAGCCCAGTTCCTAACAGGCATGGACCAGTACCAGTCCACAATCCAGGGGTTGTGCACCCCTGCTGTAGGACTTCCAGATCCAGGACAGACAAGTATTAACCAATCAAGCAGCCACTGTGGTAGTAGACAAGAACCAGAAGATAGCAGTGGTGATAGATGTAGCAGTGCCAAGTGATAGCAATAGGAAAGAGTAGGAGAAGCTGGATAAGTACCAGGGCCTGATGGAGGAACTAGAAAGGATATGGAAAGTAAAGGCCAAATGGTCCCAGTCATGGTAGGAGCATTCAAGGCTTAACTCCACCTGACATGGATCTACAATGAGGATTTAGGAATATCATTCAGATGGGAGAAGTGTGACTGGATGGTAGTCAAGAGAGGGAAAGTAGTTTCAACTGATGAGGTGGAACTCCCAGTGGGCCACATAGCAGGCATACAGGCCAGTTCAGGCACCTTGGTATCCCAGTCACATGAGAACCATGATGAGGCAAGGAAGACAGCAACATCAAAGTATCACCAAGGATAAGACAGGTTCTGAACAGCCAGATCAGTAGATAGATCCATGCCATCAATATGTATGCGCTGCTCTAATAAGATACCCTTCCAGTATAGTGAGCTGGCCAAAGGACATGGAAGCTGCTGGTGTGAATACCTTAACGTTCCTCACAATTTATAGAGGTTTCCACCCCAAGCCCAACATGCAGAAATTGTACACTAACCAGAAAGAGGGTGGGCAGAGTCTAGTGAGTGTCAAAACTGCTGTCCTGGATGAAACTCAGAGCATCCACAAATACATCAGTAAGATGGCACCCAAAGATGAACTGCTGAGAGAACACCTAAGGCAGCAGTAGATATGGGAAGATGAAACAGGAGTGCCATGGCAAGACAAGACCTTGCATGGAAAGTACCATCAACAGATATCTGAGGTGGCAGTTTAATATTGTACATTAGTCTTGGCAAGAAACTTAAGTCTTGCCAAGGTCTAGGTCACAGCATCTATTTAACTTGATCACTGGGACTTGAAAAGTTTATTTTTGCAGCTTGCAAAACTCACATATTGCTGACAGCAAAATAGTGTAAACATGATTGTACATTTTTTTATCTTGTGTGCTTTATTTTTTGTGCTCTATATTGTAATTCTACTTTGTAAGTTTCATTTAAGAAGTTTTATTTAGTTTGGGTCATTGACGTATAATTCAGAATGTGATTTGAATGTATGAACCGGTATGTAAGCAAAGTTTGAAGCAGGCAAGAGCAAACTGCTTTTGAATTGTTATCAAATAAATTAGTCATAAAGTCATCAGAGGTCAAGCTTGAGGAAGACCTTACCAGGCACAATGTTCAAACAGATCTTGTTAAGGAGAGTTTTCCATACTTTAAAGAAAGGAACTATATCCCCTCCCAGCCCACACCCATTGATCCTTGCACAAAATGATAAGTTATCGACATACGAATGCAGACACAAATATAAAGGTTTCAATATTTCTGTATTAAAGTGCAATTCAAAAATAATATAAACAGTTAACTATTTAGTTATGGAAAAGAGTTATGCTTTTGTGTTCAGAATGAAGGTATTTGTTAGAAAAGAGTTTATTTCATACTTTTTACTGAATAATAAACTCTAAAGGGAAAATAGATGAGTATCCATAGCACACCAGTATGTCTTGAGTTTTTTCTCTGGGAAGTAAAAGCCCTAGCATCAAGGAAGAAAAAAGAGATGTCCTATATGCAAATTATATTCTCCACTACATTAGTGGAACAATAGTTCTTTTAAGAACAAATATAAGAGGAATATACATATGATAAGTCATTATTAAATAACAGCTTAATATAACCCAGAATATTGGTTGCTTCTTTCTAGCTCGGACAAAAAACTATTACAGAATTCTTATCAAATATAGTTCTTACTCATGTTTGGAGTTTTAATATTTTTCCACCTCATTATCTCTGGCCTGATGGTGTAGCTCAGCTAAATCTAGATAGAGACTATATCTGTCTGGCTTTACCAACATACAGCAGTGTAAATTCCCATTTTCTGTAGCAGAAAAAAAGTATTTTCCTTTTAGATATATTATTTAATATTGTACCGGTATTAGCTGCTGCTAGTTAGAAAAGAACTGATTTCCAGATCAAAGATTGAGTCCTGTTCTTAGAATAACCAATATCGGGTTTTTTCTGGATCAGGTATTATGCTGTTTGCTAAATTACCTTTTATTTTAGTCCTCTTGGTTATAAAGCCAATCTTTGGTTCCAGTTCACATAAATGGTTTCAATTCCAATTTCTTTTCTGCTGTATGGTTAGGGCAGACAGATAATTTGGCCTAATTTGAGTAAGACTCACTGCCCTACTTTTACACCAGGCAGAAGATGTTTTAGAGACACAGACACATACAGACCTTTTAGAGACATAAACCCTGCAGCCAAATTGAAAGCAGAAAAACCTGCTGTGCATGCCTTCAGATGTAGATACAGTAAAACTATTTCTACCTGGCATCCTTCTGCAAGGACAAAGAACCAATATTGCAGAAAGTGAAATCTTTAAAGCATGGTTGGATGTGGCAAACCAGAAGGCAGCAACAGTTACTGAGAAGAAAGGAATTGATTAACCTTTTGTATCTCCTCTTTGTCATCCCTTCCTCTTTAGATATCAATTTCTAGGAATCAGTGGAAAGCTTTCTTCCCTTCTACTTTGCAGGAAAGATAGAAGTCTCTGAAAATTCCCTGTTATTCATTAATCTGCAAGGAGTGAAAATACCATGCAGATATTGATGGTATTAAAGATACAGAGATGCAGAAAAACAAAATGCTCCTTCATGAATATCTGTGTCACATTAAAGTGTTTTGTTATAGCCTACCCTCAGGACAGAAAACATATAAAGTACTACTGTCACTGCTCTTGTATTGCCATTCTGAAAGTTTAACAGCAGGTGTAACATCATCCAATACTATGCATGCTACTGACACAAGATGGTCTAGAGATTAAAAAAAAACCAAGAGGCAGCAGCAACGGCAAAATCTTCAAAGTCAAGACAACATAAGAAAGTGGCGCTGAGGCTCCTGTTAGTTGTTCTTCTTTTCCTCAGGTGGTGCATAAGGAGGTGGTTGATCCTAAAATGAAAAGTAGGCACATTTAATTAAATTGGCACATTGCTATTAAACATTTGAGTTTTTCTTCTGCCCACTACCGTATTAAAATATCTCAGCGTTCTTAAAATTATTCAATATTAAATCACAGTGTGTAAGACATTTCAATGCAGCCTCATATCATGTGATCTATCTTCTAAGAAGATGGGCAACTATAATGAAGGACCTCAAGTCCCAAGATTTCATGTTCTTCATACCTTTATAAGGAAAGTTCTTGTTACTCAGTAATATGTGGTAAGCCACTATTATGCAAAGACCTAGCTCTTTGCAAAAGGCTCTAATGCTTGGAGAGGTGGAAAGAGAAGAGGACAGCCAGCAGCAAAGTACAGCAGATGGACTCAGTTACCAATGGGTGTGCCATTGGAAGATCCAAAAGAGCAGTTTAGGAACAGATCATTATGGCAAAAATCTATGTGGTTAAGTGCCTTATTGGCACATAATCTGTCAATGTTATTATCACAGGGATGGGGTGAGATGGGATAGAAACAGACAGTTAAACATGGATATAGCTGTTTCGTTGTTGTTGTTGTTTAAAGGAGAGGAACAGCCTAAAGTGAATAAATAGACTGTGTGTGTGTTGTGTATGTGTGTGTGTAATTTCCTCTAGAATTCAAAGTTTCTCAGTGTTAACTATGCTTGTATAGTAGAAAGCAAAAATGCCAGATGCTCTTAACATTATATTCAGTGTAACTAGCTGCAAATTTTATTTAACTAAATGTCAGAACAGCAAAAATTTTAGAACTACAAAGCTAAACCTGCTCCTCATTGTGCTACAGGATGTCCATTCTAACTCAGTGATTGTACCAAATATTACAACTGAGAATCAGTTAGTTCAGATCCAACCGAGTTAGCATAACAGAGAGTTAGTCTATGACCGAACTCATTACTCATTTCTCAGAAATTCCTCTCCCGATTTTCTCAGATAAAATAGTTCACCTAAAAAAATGTGGACAATCACTACTCCCTTGGCCCCATCTTCTGCCACATACAATTCTAGAGAAAATCCTTACCATAGGCATGTAAACATTATGAGGATTAGCTGGGTTATAATATGCACTGGAAGTTGCCTCTGCTGCTTTATTGCCACCTACATCATTAATAAAAGAAAAAAGGCAGGGAGAACTTTTAAAACAAATGCAAACACTATTCACATTCACAAATGCTGCCTAGTGTCTTCTTATTTTCTAGATAAAATTAAAGTACAGATTTGTAGCCTCTATAAGGAAGAATCTGGACAAGACAAGGTAATCATTTTTAGATATATTAGCCATGTATATTTGGGTAGGCAAAAGAGAATATTCCACAATGATCAGAGACCGAGATCAAGATCTGTCAGCTAACTATATCTCAACAATTAGCAGATCAAACAGAATATATAATCTCTAAAACAGAATCTGGTCACATTTTTGCAAGCAAGGGCCACAGGCTCTCTCCTTTTATTAATTTTTAGGTAGCAAATGTCCATAAGTGGAATGGCACTGATGATACAGGAAGGGATGGAGACAGAATTTCGGCTTTTGGGCAGGAGGGAGGTGGGGGGAGTAACCAAAATAAGGAATACTAAGTCTTAAGTCTTACCAGAGTTGTAATACAAAATTTCAGTAGCACAATCCTGCACAGTTTTTGAGTACAAAGATAAGACGGGGGGTGAGGGGGCACTAGGGACTGGGGACTTTTGCACCTATCTTTAGAGTTTATGTTTAAGAGAGGGGTGTTTCAAAGAACATTTACTTAATTCAAAGAAAACGACTTGGATAAATCAGCATGACAATAATTGCTCTTTAAATAACTTACTTAAAACCCAGAGAATAAAACCTGGGAGCACAATGCAACTGACCCAGTTCTAAGTAGAAGCAATCCTAAATTCTTACCTGGCATCCCAGGTTCTGTCCAGGTCCTAGGAGCTGTAGGTCCTGGATCAATGGGAGCTGAAGGTCCAGCACCAGAAGGGCCAGGATATGGGGGAGGAGGTGCCATATACATGGAGTTCATCCCAGGAGGTGGTGGATACGCACCTAAAGGGGGGGGGGAAATCTATATTTGTACAAGCATATCACAGATGTATTTATGTTGGTGCAAGTTCACATGAATTGTTTTTTTTTCTTACTTTACACCTTCTTTAAAAATCAATCAGGAAGTATTTTCCAAATAATTTACACATTCAAAGAGAGATGACTACTGTGCAATCGGTATTCTTGTGCAGATCCTACAACTATTCTTTTGGCTGTATAATATAATATACAATATATAGGACAGTTAACAGAATCATTTGTGGGAAATGGATGTGTGGAATAGCATACCCAATGACCGAACCCTTAATTCTATATTTTATTACAGCTAATCCCATTCACTATGAATATGTTCAATCATTCTAAATATTACCCTTTCCCTAGTGGCAATTCTATAATGTTGCTATTCATCTTTTTCAAATCCGGATAATTTTTTAAGTCATTTCATTTACATGAATAGTTATAAATTTTATAATGCTACAGTACATTTTATTGACATATTTAGGCTTGTCGGGGGCGCCTGTGGTGGCCCAAGCGCTCTGCCAGTGAAAACGGGCTCCTGAGCTCCGTTTTCGGCTGCCACGGCCTCCTGCAACCAGTAGTGGGTTCTAAAACCCTTTACTACCGGTTTGCGCGTGTGCTCACGTGCAACACATGCGCAGAAGCATCCCAGACGGGTGGGCAGAGCCTCCCGTCGCCGCTGCTACTGGTTCTAAGAACCGGGCCGAACCAGGAGCAACCCACCATCTAAGTACCCCGCGGGCCGGATTCAGCCCCTGGGCCTTGAGTTTGACACTCCTGTCCTAGATAAACAAAAAGAGACAGCTTAATATTGAATAACAGTATTTTATAAAGTTGGTTGAAAATTCACCTGGAGGAGGTGCATATGGATATCCCATAGGCTGCGGAGCAACTCCATATCCATTCATTTGTGCAGGCATATAAATATAGGCTCCAGAAGCTGGCTGTGGCATAACGTAGCTTCCTGGTGGAGGTCCATAAGCACCAGGAAAAGGTGGTGGTGCATACCCATAGCCAAAACTCGGAGCTGGTACTCCTCTAGAAGCTAAACATAGTATATTTAATAAGCCAAATTTAGCACATGAAATCTTGGTGTTTAAATAATTATGTTTTAAATCAACCAAAATTAGAGGGAATGTAAGCAAATTATCTGATCAGTTTACCCATCATGATTATTGTGTTTTTGCAGGAAATGCACTCTATGTGAAAATTGATAGTGAAATATAAGCAAACTATAGAAGGCATGCAGAATATAGCTTGTGCTGTTTACTTGCAGCGGTCATTGGAACTGTCTGTATTTAATTCAAGGTAACAAAATGTGTTTGCAAGCATGCATGGAAGCACAGGGCAGGCTGCACCAGCTCCCCTCTGGGTCATGTGCCTGGAAGGAGAGAAGGGGCTTAGAACGGAATAGGCAGCATTCTAAGTCACTGCCCAACGCACATTTGCCATTGGGGAATATTTTCCTGTAATGTTTTTCTTCTCTGCTACCAACCTAATCCAAACCCATTTTTGTACCCAGTTTTTATTTTTCTTGCTTCTTCCACCATATCAAATCTGGACCCACTCTGTTTAGAGGAGTTATCTTGCTGATAGACAAGAGCCCAAGTCTCTCTATGTAATTTTTTCTCCAACATTCTGTTGGGTTGGAAAGAATGAAAAACATATAATAGAGGTGGGAATAGCAGCATTTAGCACTGACCATACATTAGGATTTAAGCCGCGGTGGCATAGTGGTTAGAGTGCAGTACTGCAGGCTATTTCTGCTGATCACCGGCTGCCAGCAGTTTGGCAGATCAAATCTCAACAGGCTCAAGGTTGACTGATCCTTCCATCCTTCCGAGGTCGGTAAAATGAGGACCCAGATTGTTGGGGGCAATATGCTGACTCTGTAAACCACTTAGAGAGGGCTGTAAAGCACTGTGAAGCGGTATATAAGTCTAAGTGCTATTGCTATTGCTATTGCTATGCATGAAGAACTATCAGCAAGTACATCCGTCAAATATTATCATAAAAAGCAGAAATCAGCTACCAAATTATCTGCCTGGGATGGGAAGAAATGAGAAGAAAGTCTTACCATCACTTGCAAGCTTGAACATCATTTGTCCAAATTCTACAGCACCTCCACTGAAAAAGCTCATTTTAAATGAAGCCTGACCTTCCCAGCCACCTAAAAAAAATGTTGCATTAAAAGTCTTAAATTATGGCAGCTTCCCAAAAGGTTGTCAAGACAAAAACAGGGATAA
Organism: Thermophis baileyi; assembly: GCA_003457575.1. NCBI lineage: Eukaryota > Metazoa > Chordata > Lepidosauria > Squamata > Dipsadidae > Thermophis > Thermophis baileyi. The sequence goes on from QLTV01000416.1 coordinate 545,616, forward strand.
ATTGAACATGATTTGATATCAATATCAGTTTACAAAGTAATTCAGAAATAGTTTTAACAAATATTCCCATAATAGGGTATCCCTATACCAGTTTTGAGAAATCACCTCATTTTTGCCAACTCCAGGTTCCTTAGCATTGTATTACTGAAATCCAGAGATAAACTACCAACTTTCAAAAGGTGTATTAAACCTTTAGTAAGATTTGCTTACTTATGTTATTAAAATCAAATAAAAAGGACCAAAACCTCATCCTATCTTTACCAAAGTTCTGGAGAGGGCAGAAGATGGCCCAATAACCCTAACTTCACAGTATATCCCATCTATCTCGCACAGATTTCAAAGAGAACAAATTTCAAGGTAAGAACAATACTTAAATTGCTTTTTTTCCCTTTTCACAACCAGCTAATAATGCTCATTCATCACTTTCCTCTAAACACACTTATATGTAAAAAGTGCATTTCTTCTTACAAAATCAGAAGTGGATAGCTTCTTCCAAACTCTAATCAAATGTTTTCACTAAATTTAATCAGGGACTGTGAAATTTAACCAGAATGTACATCAGGAAAGCAGAATTTTCTATTTCCATATGCAAACAAAAATTTGCAAATAAATATAAACCTGATTTGAAATAATTGTCTTTAAAATAAGTTTTCAAAATAAAATCGAGTTTCGCTTTTTCTTCCAAATCAAGTTAGAGTGAATTGTGAAGTTTCTCATAATTATTGAATGAAGGATGGTGAACCTAACAGCTATCAAAAACCTTCATTATTGGTATATGTGTACATAGAGACATTGCTACACATTCTTGGTGAATGTATAGAAATTTAAACCAAAACCTTTACATTTGATTTTACATATGATTACTCCAAAAGCGTAATTTTTTAAAATTTGCCTCTCTGATGGATGACACATACCTCCTGGTTCTGCTTGTATTACTCCTTTGATATAATTGGCAGAAAAGACAGGTTGTTCAATGGAGCATCCCTTCACCAAGTGGAATGGCATCATGAAAGACATCATTGAGTCTTTGCTTTTTGACACAAAAATAACCTGCAAAACAAATTTATGCCTTCACTTTTTTAAAAGAAAAGCACAAGAAAGCCACACAGAAATGAAAACCTTGTTACATATACCGGTAATTGCAATCTACATCCATATCAAATCATCAACTTAAGATTTAAAATTGGACTAATATTTTTTTATCCCAAAGCTAACCCATCCTAAAACACTTTTCTTATATACATAAAATAATCAATCAAGATAGATATCTTTTAGAAGGCTGTTCAGCATGGTTTAGCTTTACTTCTTATAACTTTTGATTCTTGGCTTGTGTAGGCCTTCATTAAAGATCTCAATAACTGTGTATGGACCAACCAAAAGAAAAAGATAATATACAAAATATTTAAAGCCCAAAACACAATCCTTTTAATCTACACACAAAAGCAAACATTTTAAATATTATTTTTAAAATAGTGATGGAGCTGTGTTTATTTTTCTTTTTGAGCTGGAGATAGTTCCAGAGACAGAAGGATTCTATGCTATAGAGAACTCATCTGTAGTGTCTATCAACCTAATAGATCCTGACAGCAGGCCTGCAATCAAAACTTCATAGGCCATTCTTAAAGTTCACACAAGATGAGTGCAGTCAAACTTTTGAACAATCTACTCTCAAGTATTTAAAACACTAAACTGTCTGAAAATGAATTGTTAATGCAAATAGTACTATACCAGTGTTACTGGCTTCAAAAGCTAAATCACTATAACTATTTTAGTGACTTCAAGTCTTTTAAAGACTTCCACATGGAAGGCATTAAGCAGTTCAATTTGGATTTCGATCAGAGCATGTAAATGACTACAGCATGACTTGTTTTAGATAAACTATGAGACACCTAAATCAGGAAAGAAAAAAAACTAACCACTGGCTTCACTTCTGATGCCACAGCTAACTTTCAGTCTAGTAAAAGCATCAAATTGAGAAGGATTTTGCAGAAAATCTGTATTACTTTATGTATTGCTAAAAATGTCATTTCAGAAACTGAATATTGTTTTAGAAGTTTAACTGAGGAAATTTTCCACTTTGTTTTTTTACTTAGGAAGGTTGGATTTCACTCAGAACTTACCCGATAAGGAGTGAGAAAAACCATTCCTTTCTTAGTGCCTTTGAACATCTCTGGATTGCCAGTTACCTCAGAGAAAGTCAGCTCCACATCTTTACAGTGCTTGAGAATACTTCAAGGAGGAGATATAATATAGATGTCTTAGTATCTTTAATAAGGTTTATTAAAAATGACGATACAGATGAAGAATCAACAATAAAAAGTATTTACTAAGCTCAGCCCAGAAAACGTAGCTCATATCATCTTTGTATAAACCTCTGTACAAATAACACTGGTGAGTACAGTATTCTATCCCCAGAATAGATAACACCAATATCTATTATTATTATTTGCTCTTTGTATTAAGTCTTTAAAATATATAAATGTAAAGTACAAACTTCATAAAAGTATTCCAGATCACTCAATAGTGTTGTTTGGAAAATAGCTTTTGTAAGAAATCATCTTTATTGGAAGTGAATTGGACAACTGATAGTTAAACTATTAGGAGATGAACCAAACTATTTTGACTGTGAGGAGGTGAGTTTTCCTTCTCTGTGCATAAAACGTTAAGTTTATTTCTATGATAACTAGATCTAACCACCAAAGTTTGCCAAAACGTGGAATGAATTCAACCAATTGTGACCAATTTGTTGTGTTTCAACAAGCACTGGATTAGTTTGAAAACCTATAGCTTTAACCTTCTGCAGTTATTTTAGAGCAAGTCTTGTTGAGCACCAAGCAGACTTGCATATAATCCAATTATAATGAAACACAACTATCTATTCTCATTTCAATAGCTGATAAGGCAGCTATCCATTATTCCCCCAGCACCCCACCAAATGTGTGAAATATTTATGAATATTAAGGATGATTGTGTGAACAGTTTTTCTTTTTTATTCTCCAGTTCTTTAGAGCTGCATAGTTTATGATGAATTACTTGATATAACTGCTTATAAGCAGCCTCTGTCATCCAAATCAGGGGACTCTGGTTTATTGAGGACCTTTAGATGTAAGCATCAGAAATGATATCTGGAGCACCACTGGAGGAAGATTAACAGTGAATCTGACTGAAAATAGGTAAGGGTTTTTGTTCAGATCTATTCAATGAAAACAAGGGTGGCATAGTATCAGAATTTCTTTGCCCTTGCTGTTGATAAATTACAGCCCAGTAGCATTGTATAGGTAGCTTGTTCAGTTTTGAACAAAGGTGGGCAGGAAGACTTGCCATCAATCTTTCTGCACTACATTTTGCCAATAAAGTCATTCATAGTCATATAACTTTTGATTCTTCATGGTAGGTGTAAAGTGGTAATTGGATCAATGTCTTTTACTATTATTTGTGACTGATGAATCCAGATAGCAGTAAGTGTCTCATTTGGGGAATAAGTGATGCTCCGTCCTCATTCCCTAGTGCCAATCATAGTGAATAACTATTGTTGTCACCAAGCTCCTCTTCTTGATGAAGTTTTTATTTATTTATTCAATTTCTATAGTCACCCAACTCAACCAAGTGACTCTTGAGAGGCTTTCTTTTGGGGAAGAAAGTGGGTGTCAGAGCATCTAGTAAAAATGCATAATCTGATACACTTTCAGTCAGAAATCTAGAAAAAGCACAAGATGGAAAGAGTTTTCATGTTTCATGTCATTATGGTGAATGACCTATGAAGGGACCTGGATGGAGAGAACAGATGCCTTGTGGACCATTCAGCAACATTCAATACAATTAATCACGGTATTCTTCTGGACCATCTGCCCAGTTTGGAGTTGAGGGCACTGTTTTACAATAGTTCTGCTCCTTACGAAGTAATTCCAGTGGTGATGATGGGTCAGGTTGGCCCAATGTGTGATGTCTCAGGGTTTGGTCTTCTCTCCCTAACATGAAACTGCTAAAAGAGGATATCTATCTGTTTGGAGACAAGTATCATCAGTATGCTGCTGAGCTGATCCCTTTTCATCTTGGGTAGGACCGACCTGAAGTTCCTGACTCTGAAGATTGTTAGTCTGGATAACACAGAATAGAGTGAAGTTCAACAGGAAAGGGGTACTATTCTGTTCTGGTTTTAACTCTAGACAGAATAGCATTCCTCTGAAACAAAAGTTCTACAACTTGGAGTTCTTCCAGGTTTCATGGCTTACAGCTGGAGGGGCAGGCGGAGGCCATGGCCAGAGGAGCCTTTACCCTGGTTTGGGGAATGTGCCTGGTCTAGTGCCTACTCAGCCCTACATGGAATTGGAAACACTAGTGATAGCAACTCATGCACTTAATTCCATTAGACTACCACTACATGATGTCCAAAAAGCTGCCTTTTAAAATTCTCAGAAATTGCAATATATAAATTGGGAAAAATGCACAAATTCTGAATATCTTCATCAAAAAACCAAACATTTTTTACTTAGGGTTAAAAAAAAAAAAGATGGTGACTTATCACTGCTCAAGAATGTTGACAAGACTAAGCTTTTTAATTTAGCACTCCAATGATCATGTAGAAATCATGTGATTCTGGTTTAACTCATACTGGCTTTACTTTCAGGCCTACTGTCAGAATCGCAGCTCTGCTGTACTATTTTTTTGTATGTTTTCTTCAGTAATTGCTTGTCTTATTTCAAAGTAAATCAAAAGGAAGAATGATGAGTCAAACATGTAAATTATTTGCCCTCATTTGTTTAATAATTATGACAGTCAAATTATTCATCTCTTCAACGTATTAGTTGAGTACTACTATCTTAACATAAAGAAATTATTAATGTTTTCCTGTGAAGCCAATTACTTCACTCATGTTTGAGCCTGCCGGAAAAGTAATACAGAAATTAATCTCGGCCCACACTTTATTTCCTTTTCCCTATCAATTTGTACTTATCTAGGGTGATGGAAAGAGAACTTGCATTCAGTAATGCAGCCTCCTTAACTCTCTACCCTCCACGAAAATTGCTCTCGGGATACACTCATTATTCCTAACCTAGACGGAGGAAGGCGGGATTAAATTCGTACTTAATGAAGCTTAACCTGGGAAGGAAAATGTGTGTCACAACTACGGCCCACGTCATAAAACAACAACACTACTGTACGCAGATTATTGCACGGGCCGGAAGTGGAACTAAAGGCCGCGTAGACTGTCGAAACAAAACAGAAAAACAAAACAAAACAAAACAAGCTATTACTATCACCGCCCTCCCCACCAAGAGTCGAAGTCCCGGGGATGGCAAGACTGTAGAAAGGGAGGGAGCGACGCAGGTTAACACCTCTACGGCCTCTTAACACTTGGGCAGAAGTCACAATCCTTCTGCGGGTGAGGGAAAGACGCGGGCACTCTCGAGCCCAGGCGCCCCCCTCGAGGCCGAGGAAACCAGGCGGCTCCCCAGGGGGAAGTCGCTGGGCTTAGAGGCGTCCGTCCCACCGTTCAGGTAGAAATGCTCCGCCTGTGTTTCGCGATCCCCGAGGATACGCAAGCCCTCCCCCCGGCCCAACTCTTCCTCCTGCCGCCCCTTGCTAGCCAAGTACATCTTCGCCTCCGGTTACCTTTCCCCGTGGGGCGGGACAACCCCGCCACCGGGCAAGTGGTTCCTGTTCAGCGCCATGTTCCCGGCCAATGGCACGGACCGAGGCGGTTCGTCTCTTTCGTCCCTTGCCAAATACGGCAGAGCCGCCCCGTAGCGGCCGTGATCTCCTGGCACGCAGGCCTGCCTCTCGGTGGAGTGGAGGCGTGGCGGCCGGTCGGCTGTAGGGGAGCCTGTCCCGCGGACGCCTCCTGGTCACTTGGGAAGACTGCAAAAGGCGCGGTGGTGCTACTACGGTTCTACTTTGTAATCGGCTAAATTGATTCTGGAAGGAGGAGAAGGAAGATCAATGAGCACATAAGCAATGCAATTAGCGTTGATCGATGAAAAACGTCCATAGCTAGGTAGTACCTTTCTTGGGATTAACCTAAATAACAGTCATATTTTTATTACGGTAGCTATATAAATATGACATTTGTTCCCCGCATTCCCTCCAACCACTCTGGAAAGTAATTCGATTAGGAGACAGCTACTGGCACAAATATTATATAATCGAAGGCTGCTTGAAATCAGCTGTCCATTTCTACATCTGTAGATGGCTGAAAAATGTATTTGGAGTGAAGGCTTCCCTCCCATCACAAAACATCTTGCTTCCTATCTTGCCCCTTTAAAAGCATAAGCAGAGATTGTTTTGGTTGCATTTTTCTCTGAACTTGAACTTCGTAGATTTGTGGCGGTGCCTGGCTGGCCACTGTGGAAAGCCACAATCCAGAGACCCCAGGCTGGCATAGGATTGAGACAAAATTGTATATTTTTATCTTGTTTATACGCTGAATACATATTGCGGGAGGCTGAATTGGAAGAAGATAATGTGAACTTTTAAACTTGGAGGAAGCAAAAGTGGTCTTTGAAGAAACAGGATAGAAAGATTATTAATGCTTTTCAACTTTACTGTTGAAGAAGACTCCTAAGCATAGCATGGATAACCAGAAAACAAACAAGTGGATCATAATCCAAATAATCAGGCTCAAATTATCATCTAGATATATTATGCAAAAACCAGCCCCCTTGAGAAGTTCATAATATTGGGAAAGTGGAAAGAAAATTGTCTCAAGTTGCAGTTTATAGAATTTGGAATTATGTAATGCACCTGCCTGCTGTAGTAGATACTGAGGGACAATTATTTTTTTTTCTGTTAGCTTTATTTTTACATATGTAATACTTAAAAACAGATGCACAGTGATATTCAAATTTTCAAATATGCTTCACTTATGCTTACTTTTTCTTCAAGTTAACACCTAGTCTGAGACCCTCCAGAATACCAAGGTTAGGGTATACAATTCTAATCTTAGCCCTTTGATATTGCACAGGTTTTTTAACAGCAGTCAGTTTCCGGTAAAATTTCCCTGTCTTTTGAGAAATGCCTAGTTTTGGTTCTGCATTTTGGACTGTTCCTAGAGTGAATGATTATAGGTTTCTGTCCTACATATTTCTGTGGCACTAGTTTCTCCAAAACTCTGTGATAGAAGTACTGTAACACCTATTTAAAACAAGTGTCTTCCCTATATTGCTGTTTCTTATACCGGTATTTCTGCAAAACCTTAACATTTCTATTAGGAATTAATATGAACTCACCAGTTTAGGTTCATTCTATAATCATAATTAAAATTAATTTGTCTCCCCAGTTAACGTATTATAGGTAGTCCTTGACTTACAACCACAATTGAACCCAAAATTTCTGTTGCTAAGTGAGATAGCTGTAAAGTGAGTTTTGACCCATTTTATGACCTTTGTTGCTATAGTAATTAAGTGAATTACTGTAGTTAGTAACATGGTGGTTAAGTGAATCTAGCTTCCCCATTGACTTTCCTTGTCAGAAGGTCACAAAGAACATAGACCTTGGACACTGCAACCATCATAAATATGAACCAGTTGCCAAGTGTCTAATTTTTGATCACATGACCATGGGGATGCTGCAACAGTCGTTAGTGTGAAAAATTGTCATTTTTTTAGTGCCATTGTAACAAAATGAATGGTTGTAGGTACAGGATTACCTGTAATATTTATTTACGCATCATTTATACACGCTCTTATTCTCCCCATACCAAACTAATGAGATTCCAATCCCTACAAAATAAAAGAGTTGTCACTGTTTTCTCAATCGTAGCAAGATTGGGAATGTCTGGAATGTCCATTCCATTGAGATGGAGTAGTCATCCAAACATTTCCAAATCACACACTTCTGATGGGGTAACTCAAAGCATTACTTCCTGGATCAAATATACAGGGTGGTCAGATTCAGTTGGAAGGATGTGGTCCTGAAGATATATAGAAGTCAAACTACATAGGACTTATTCAATAAAACAGCACTTCAAATTGTTCTTGAAAACAATGTAAATGTTAATATTGGTATATTAGTAAAATATATAACTAAATGTAAGAGTGTTCATGCAGTATTCAACATTTATATGAAGCCGCTTGGGATGATTTTTGGCAGATTTAGAACTAGATACAGATATGTTGACAATACCTAATGATAATTCCCTTTTCTGCAAAGTCAGCATTGGATTCCTCCAGGCTTCTGCGTGTCTCCAGCTTATAAAGGACAGGATGTGAGATAATAAGCTGAAACTGAATCAAGATGGAACTGTTACTGATTCTAAGGGATGGACCTCAAACCGGTAGAGTAAGCTACTAATAAATCACTCAAATTACATATTTTAATCAGACAATGGAACACAAAAATTAAGTCTAGCAATATTTACATCATTGTGGCATGTAATTTTTTCAACAAGGTTGGATTAGTAACAAGAAAACTTCATTGTGATACTTTAATGAGCTAAATATATCAAAAGACTCTAGGCATTATTCAATCCCATAATTGGTTTTTTAATACAAACAACCCCCACCCACCCGAGTCATAGTATAATATACTAATTCTCCAGAAGTTAGCTTCTAAGACAATCTACATTATCAAAATGTTTTAATTAGCTTTTGGTATCCACAATGACAATGGAAGGTTTTCAGAGATTATAATAGGATATTTTCTTTCTCTATACCTGTATTCTCTTTATGGCTTGATTTATACAATACAGACCCATATGTAACATAAAAAGGGGGGAAACCACTATATTGCTATGAGGCATTTTCTTTTCTAATATATTTGTGACAGTGGTATGGTGATACTCAAGTAAGAGCTATTTCTGTAGTTTTGATGTCTTAGTAGGTATTTGAATTGGGGAAATGAAACTGAAAAAAGGCAATTTTGTAATAGTGCATACATTGGCTACAGCAGATGGCCATGAATACCTGATGCTCCCACAACTGGCTCTAAAATGCAAAGATCTGCATTGGGAGCAGGCAGATCATTGGCTTTTCTCAGCAAAGTTAGTCTAGCTATGATGTAGATGAGAAATACTTTAAAAATAAATGGGCCTACACAATTCAGCATCAAGATGGAATTTTAGAGCTAATTTTATTGTTAAAAAGTAAAACCAATAAGCAAGAATATTCTACTACTCTTGGTAGTAAAGGAAACCAGAATTAGCCTGCAAAAATAGATCTCGTTAAAACTCAGTTTGAGATCCCCAAGACAAGTTATCAATAATGTCATACCTCAAATTCATTGCTCCTATATACAGTCTAAGAAGATAATACTTGAAATGGCTTAAGGTAGAGTGAAAATCAAAGTTTTTCTCTTTGTACAACTCATCTGGAATATACCATACCTACATAGGATAGTAAAGTCAGAGCTTTGTATATTTTGCTGCGTTCATTGCCAAGGACTAAACTGCGAAGAATGTGTTTATGATTATAACGTGCAGTGCAAGGCAGTGCAGTGGTTAGTGGGACTGGGATTTGAAAAACCCAGAATTCAAGTTATCTCTTGAATAAGACAGTAACAGTGCAACTTTATACTTGTCACTTTTCCTCAATCCCAATAGCCTAACAAATTTGCTGTGTGTATATAATGGTGACTGCTCGTACTGTATTAACATGAGCTCTTTAGAAAAGATGGATAAGAGTTGCTTAGGAACACTGGCCACCAAAACATTTTAATATATTTAAAAATATGTGTATTTGACAGAGGCAATTTGAATATTAATAGGAGAAAAGGGCACACAGGTGAATTTGTGTGAATAGAAAAATAGCCGATATGCATGAATTAAAGCACCATTGTTGAGGTTTAGTCTCCCATAGTAGGCACAATAATGCTAATGCATGTTAAAGGGCAGTAGAATTTCTTCAATTAAGTTTCTTATGCCCAAGAGTTCTAAAAAAGAGCAGATAAAGAAGCAATATGCCCAGGGATGTTATGCTTTGTGTAGTCATTCTCATTTTATGCCTAGGAGAATCAGCACAATACTATAGAATTCTCTGATAACCTCTTCCATTGAACATCAAGTTTCTGAGTCTGTATCATTCCAATAACATAGCTTTATATTTCCACAATTATATTAGAATATATTAGTGTTCACACTTAAATATATTGAACTAAAGTGGGACTTACTTCTGAATAAATATCTATGCAATTGCTCTATTATCTTTTTTATATTTGACAAAGGATACTATACTAAGACAATCCTTCTCATAAAATTATTTTCTGAATAACTATAGTGAAACATTTCTTCTCTTGCAGTCATTAATTTGTCATGGCTTTGACCATAGTTTTCAGAACATCATGCAATTGTATCTTGCAATGTTATGGAAAGGCTGAAAATCACCCTTTCACAAAAACCTGCTCAGGATCAGACAATCATATTCATTTCAGTTAAGACTTAAGCTACATTTAATTCAGAATATTCATAACCTACAAGCAAACTAGCCTCTCAATGGTTAAACTAAGCTAAAGAAGCAAGTAATTCTGCACAGAAATGAATGAAAGGCCTGCCTCCTTATCATGCAAATGTTTCACTGACTAGGCCTTTGTTATAAAACAAATCTTACGAAGAGTATCATTTATGCAAATTCATATAAATTCATAGTGTTATGGCAATGTGAAATAGAGAAATTGCCTACTTTAGCTATTTGTCAGAACTAGAAGTGGGAGTTAGGAGTCTTCCTAGTATATAATAAAAGTATTAATCAATTGAATCCTTCAGTCTCGACTGCTGATGATTACATGGACATATCCAAGTTGTTTTCTAGGCAATAATTCAGAAGTCGTTTGCCTTTGCCTTCTTCCAGGGTATTCAGAAAAAAAGGACATCCTTAGAAATTTCTGTAAGTTTCCCATCCAAATATTAATTTATGTAATTATATATTAAATATCAACAGGGTCATAGTCTGCTTAGCTTTTTGGGACTAGCCAAGTTTCCTACGTGTAATACATTGTGGTATAAAGCAGCACTCAATGGACTTACCAAAAATGTAGCGAGGATTCAATGATCTCTCTCTCTCTCTCTCTCTCTTTCTCTCCCTCCCTCCCTCCCTCCCTCCCTCCCTCTCTGATGCATCCCCGCACCCAGCGGCCCAGCAGGCCCTGCCCCGATGTCAGGTTTCAGTGTCCTCTTCTTTTTCAAGGACCCACACACAAACACACACACACACACACACACACACACACACACACACACACACACTTGTCCCTCTCATTCTTATGTTTGAGTGATTGCTTCAGTCAAATATTATTTGGGTTAATATTTCATGTTAAGCCACAGTTTGATTAACTGTAATGAATAAGCAATAATAGGTTAGGATCCCACATACTGCAACATCACAAACTACGTTACAGTCTAGAATGGCTAAGTTCACATCATATAGTTAAATCAAAATCAAATCACATTATAACTTAACAGTAATATATGTGTGAACCCAGACTGTATATTAAGGTCTATTGAAATAAATCCAAAATTATAGCAAACATTTTCTTATTAACTACTAGTATGGTCTCATGAGGTTTTATGGAGAGTCCAAACAACTACTTCTGCTAAGGCTTGGAATCTTGAAGGATTCCAAATACGCCTTTTTTTCCTTCCTTTTTTGACTTAATGGAAGAGAATTAAATTCCATTGGACTAAACCAGACCAAGAAATGAAAAAATATCTGAAAAGAAGGCATCGACAAACCACTTCTATTTTTTTTTTTAAAGAAAAGTACATTACTCTTAACTCAGAGGAGACTTGACATTTATCTAAGCTAGGAACAAAAAATCAAAACACTTATTCTTTGATTAAGTTTGTTAATTTTAAGTAGTTATTATATACAACATAGTTATGCATACTGCAAAAAAAAAAAATCATGTATATTGTATTTTGTAGAACTCGATATGTGGCAGTTAATTTTTTCAGGTTGCTATAACCAAAAATCTATTTGGAAGGACTGAAAACATTTTATGGTGAATTTACAGACAACTTTTCTGTATTGTGATGACCTCTTCTGCCCCATTCCTGATCAGATTTTAATCATTTGTAAACTGAAGAAGAATTTTCAGTGGATTTCTGCTATTGTGGCTCCAATTCAATAAAATATCCTCCCTAAGGAGATTCTTAATGCATGTAACTTTAGTTTTACTGATTAAACTTTGATTTTTAATTTAGTGTTTGCTGACTTAGAATTGTTTGAATTAAACAATAAATTATATAATACCAGCTACAAATTTTATTCCATTTTTAATATTTCTGTGATATATTTTATGATAGGGAAAGGCCATAACTCCATAACAGAGCAGACACCCTTCATGTAAAGAATTCTGGGTTCAATCCTTGTCTTCTTCAGGATTGGATGGGAAGAATTCCTGCTTCAACACCTAGGAAGCCACTGCCAAATAAGACAAACAGTACAGAACTGGATGGGACAGTCATCAGATTCAGCTGAAAACAGCTTCTTTGTATTACTTTGTAATACTTCTCTGTATTGTTTAATGTTTTTGTTAGCTAATTTCCACTATGGAGAACTCCATAGAAGGAACATTTGACCTTGATATGCACATTTAAAAATGAAAGAGGGCTATTTCTCCCCCCCCCAAAAAAAGTGGGGTTACAATGGTTAATAATCATGATATTTTGGGAGACAGCATGAAACAGCAAATATGGTGGCTCTGTATGTGGCAGTGAAATTCTGATCCTCACAAGTCACTTCTGTTTTCTGGTCAGTCCACAGCGTTTGAACATATAAACTAGTTACCTGCTTTTGCTTAAAAAAGAACAAAGCAGAGGTTCTAAGGATTAGATTACTTTGGCCAAATTCCATATTTGGAAATCAGCAGTACAATTTGCAGTTGAATGAAAGCTGACTGCCTAGGCAAACTTACAAGGATCTGAGTCAGAATTAAAATGCCACATTTTAGAATGAAAGAAGGATGTGCCTTAAATATCCTCCTGAACAGTGTCTTAGTATGGAACATCTACAGCATCTTTCCCATAGTCTGTGGGTTAGAGGGCAAAAAGGCACAGTTGGAAATGTTGCATTGTTTCCTTTCCAGCTGCCTCAGACACCTAGAGGGATTGTTCCATTACTGTAATGTCAAAACTTCATTAGGGTAGGTCTGACAATACCATGTGCCAGATTTTGGGGAGTGGACAGTATCTGTGTATGAATCTGAGATACATAATGGTGATTTAAGGAATATTGTGGTACTGTTAAAAATGTTATTTCCTCTGTCCTAAGAAAACAATATTTCCAGATTAGCTTTTATCTCTCTATAATAGTTTGCCTCCTATGATAATGAGAAAGAAATAGGTAAAAAACCTGACATTGTTATCTACACCTGCTTATTAATTCTAACTAAACACATTTACTTGGTAACTAATTCCTCCCACTGATTTCATTACACTTACTATTACAGAAGTGCCTGTAAGATCCCAACCTCAGTCTAACTTTAACATTTCTACATTGAGAAGTGAATTTATAACACAAACCATCAACCACAATGCAAAGTATCCAGACCTGGAAAGCTTGCATCCAAAGTATGTCTCTGTTTTCACCACACTGCTTACAGCAAATTGATCTCATTTCCTACCAACCCTTAGAGGTGCTTCACATGCTCTCACAGTTTGCGTCATGTCCAGGATTTTTTTACATTTCCCACAATCAGGATGCACAACTGAGTACTGGAAAACAATGGAAGACTAGAATTTCGTGTACAAAATTAATAAAAATAATAATAATGATGGACAAAAATGCCAAATCCAGTCTAAACATCTGACTGATTGTGCAACCAACCATAACAAGATGAGGACATATAGGGTGGGAAATCCATATCCATGTTCTTTCCCCCATGCACTCATGAAGGATATTCCATATGCTAAGAGAGGCCTGAATTCAAATAAAAAGATAGAATGAAAGAAATAGTTAATATGCTTCTGAAACAACAGATAACAATATTGATCATTCACAAATTGCTTTCATGATTTTCTTCTGTCTCTACGGTCACTGGGGGGAGTCCCCCATTGTCATTCAGTCGTTTCGCTCTGTAAGTTTCATAGTGGATGTTGTGAGTGACTTCTTTTAGGTCTTGAAGGTGGGTCCTGAAGAACAAGTGAAAAAAAGGTGAAAGAAGACAAAAAGTATCCTGTTACAACACAGAAATACAAGAGCACATACGTTCCTATTCAGTTATTTATTTAATATGGCAAATGGTCAAAATTATCCAACAATATTAGCTTTTATATTTAAATTGTTTAAAGACTATTTTCCTGCATTTTCATCTTTCAGGATTGTCATATATGATTGATAAATTTCTGTAAATCTTTTTAGAACTGTAACCATAACTGTAAGACATTATCACATCTTGTGGCAGAACATTTCTTAAGTGTCTATTATTTGAAGAAGTATTTTGTTTGTTCTAAATTTGTCCTATACTGTAGTCATGAAAAATCTAGCCAGCCTAATGAACTATAAATAGGGAGCAACTGAGAAAAAAGAAATATTTACACCTCTCCTTTTTATTACTTCATTTGTTCCCATTCTATGCAAGGTGGGAGGAGATTAGCAAGTTCTTTGTTGGAAATATAGTCTTTGAGGCAGGGGTGGGCTGCTGGGGGTTCGCAGGGGTTCAGGAGAACCTCTAGCTAAGATTCTCTGCAGTTCGGAGAACCCCCAAATCCCACTCCTGGCTGGCCCCGCCCACCCCTCTCCTCCCAGGAGTCCCCACGCAGCCCATTTTGGATGCAGGTAAGTTCAGGGCGCGCACGGAGGCTCGGGGAGGGTGAAAAACGGGCCTACCGGAAGTTCGGAAAGGCCAATTTATATTTCTGGCCTCCAGAGGGCCTCTGGAGCCTGGGGAGGCCGTTTTTGCCCTCCTGGAGGCTCAAGGAAAGCCTCCAGAGCCCGGGAAGGGCAAAAACGCCCCCCCACCCCCGCCGTGGTGCAGGAGGCTGACTAGGCCATGCCCACCATGGCCACGCCCACCCAGCAACTGGGCAGAGAATCCCTTGCTAAAATTTTTGAAGCCCACACCTGCTTTGAGGTATGATAGGTCATTTAACTTTTCAAAGTTACAGTAGACCTTCCCAAATATCATTTTAATGCTATAGTATGGCAATAGCTTATTTAATTTTTTCAGTTTATTTCACTAAATTATTCCAGTTGAATAGGCAACACCTTTAAAAGTCATTCTCACCTAATGACAAAATCTCGTAGTAGAGCAAATTCACAATGGTTGAGATTTTCCACTGTAAATAAAGGAAATTACAATTATCATCTCTTAGATAAGAATACAGTAATAGAATCACAAAACTGAATGGAAATCTTGAAGGCCAATCCTTGCCTGAAGCAGCACTAATGTAAGAGGATATCTTGCCATTCTTAGGTCTCTCACATTATCTGAATGGTAGTGGATTCCATAAAACATTTCACAAGAATTCCTTAGGAGAAGGAATGGCAGAATCTGGGGGCAGAGTTAAGGAATCTTTTCGAACTAGAATTACTACATAGCCACAAGCAAACTAAATTCAAGCCCCCCCCCTTAAGTGCTATTGACTTTTACCTAACTCTAACCAGGTGCTGACTGTTGATAAGATTTTTATGCATAGGTTTTTAGCAATAAATCAGCTTAATTGAACCTTCTCAAGTGACCTGGCCTTTCATGCCTGTCAGGATTGGATCTAAAACAAAAATACCCCTCCCTAGACGACTAGAAAAAAATGCTTTTCCCACCAACTTCTGTGTATAGAGGCCTATGCCCTCAGGTTTATCAAAAACCTTTTCTGATGATTGGGGAAACCACCTGAATAATATGGGCTGCTGTGCAAAAGGTTCCAAAAATATCCACAAAGCAAGTGAAAGCAAGTGGAGCAGAGATTTGTGAGGAGAAATTGGCCTTCACTTGCCTCTTTCCACATTCTTTTCTCACTCATTCTTTTAACAACTCTTATTTATTATAAATTATTTTATGTCAATTCAGTTACATGGTTTTAAGAGATTTATAAACAATAGCATATGAACACGAAGCAAAAATTCACTAAGCATAAAAAGTTAACAACATATCAGAAATTACAATGAACATTAATACTCTAGTAAAATCATGCTGTCATATATCATCAAAACAAAAAAGTAATCTATTCAGGTACCAGTCCTCATTTTGTGTCCTAATTCAGACTGAAAGAGTCACATTTTTAAAAGCTTCCCGAGTATTAGAATTTATCATATATTATTCTTCCTAGTGCTTAAAACATTTAAAAGTTAATATCAAGCTATTATTCATTAACTGAGATTTTCCTTGTATATTTAAAATTAAAAACTGATCTAATGGGATTCCTCTTTCCTGCTCACCCACCCCCTGCCCCCAGTTATTTACAGAAAATTCACCCTTGAAAATACCTGCTGTATTTTCCTATTTTATGATTCAGTATTTCGGGTAAGCACCCCTCAATGTATTAATCCAAATCATGAATAACTAATGAATCCAATTTAATAAGTTGGGGAAGATAGTGTACATGTTTGTAGGTCATTGACTTTTTGTGAAGAATCTTCGCAAAAAATGCAACTGATACCATTTGCAGACTGGCTGCTACCATTAGCATTTGCATTATAGTGACATCTAAATAAGAAATTACAGAATAATCATTTATGTACCTTCAATAACTCCCCAAGGTGTTTTTCTCCCTAAGACTCTTTTCCCATTCACTTGATACTCTTTGTCACTGCCCACCACAGCAAATGGCATACTTTCCTGCTGAAAATACACATAGAAATTAAGTTGCTTCTTACTAGTATAAGTAAGGATGATTTTATTATTTATTTGTTTGTTTGTATCCCACCTTTATTATTTTTACAAATAACATATCCAACCTCCTATTTTCCTCACAAGAACAACCCTGTGAGATGTGTTGGGCCAAGAGAGAGAGTGACTGGCCCAGAATCATCCAGCTGGCTTTCATGACTAAGTCAAGACTTGGTTCTTTCCATTTCACCTTTGTATCACATGTATCTTTATAGAATAGTATGTGTATACGAGTTGTCATTGCTAGTTTCTCTCTCTGTACAGTATATCTATACATAGTACATGCAATGTATAATGGAAAATACATTTGAATACTAATGACTCCTTTAAGCATCTTAAGAAATAAAAAGGCAGCACATAAATATGTCTAAGCTAACAATAATTAAATAAGTTTGTAAAAATGTATTTTAAAAATTATATTCCCTCATTAAATGCATAAGTTTCAAATGTACGTAAGGATAAAAATTCCTTACATTTCAACTTTGGATTCAGTCTCTAAAAGCAACATATGATCTAATTTTAATCTCTAGTAGAAATAATAGTTTATAAAAATCTAAAGTTTATATCTTCTCAATAACTACACCCCCCCTATACATAAGGTTTAACTACCTCAGAACCTACTAAAAAAAGGTCAATTGGAATTATAAATGTCACACCCTGATTTTGTCATTCTCTGCTTTGTCTTCAAGGTCTTCATCAAACTCTTTCTGGGGATAAAATTCAATTCCATTGACTTCTAGTTCCTTACGGACCTGGTTAAAAAAAAATATTTCAGGCTGAAAAGTCTATGCAAGCAGATAGCATTTCTGACCCAATCCAGAAAAATATCTGGATTGTGTGGTTTGCTAGATGCTTTCCCAAGGAAGACTCACCCTCTGTTTGAACTCAATCTTTTCTTCCAGAGTCATGGTGTCTGCCTTGGCAATAACTGGAATAATATTTACCATTTTGCTCAAATGTTTCATAAATTCCATATCCAAAGGTCGCAAACTGCAAGAAGAAGATGAGTAGACAATTATAACCATCTTTACTATGGAAAAGCATCTTAATAATTTAATAATAATTAATAAAATTAATTCCTCTAATGCAGTGGTTCTCAACCTTTCTAATGCCGCAACCCCCCGCGACCCCTGCCCCACCGCCGTCACCCCCAACCGGCCCCCTCCCCACGCGTGATGAGGTGACAAAGGGGGCGTGGCACCAGGGGTGAAATGCTCCCAGTTCAGCCGTGCCTGCGGGTTGCTGGACAGCCGGTAGCCATGGAAGCGGGAGACTTCGCCCACCCGCCCGGACGCCGCCATTTGAGTTCTTTTACCCTCTGCGCATGCGCAAAGCGTTCTGCGCATGCGCAGAGGGTAAAAGAACCCAAATGGTGGCGTCCGGGCGGGTGGGCGAAGTCTCCCGCTTCTGTGGCTACCGGCTTTCTGGCGACCCGCAGGCACGGCCAAACTGGGATCATTTCCAAGATGGCGGGCTAGCGCGCATGGCGACCCCTGTGAAAAGGTCGTTCGACCCCCCAAAGGGGTCGCGGCCCACAGGTTGAGAACCGCTGCTCTAATGTATTCCGCTCCAGTTTGGAAGGTGGAGGATAAGATACTAGCTTATCTGTGACTCCAGACCAGCGGTGGGTTGCTCCCAGTTCAGCCCGGTTCGGCAAACCGGTAGCAGCGGCGGCGGGAGGCTCCGCCCACGCACTCGGGACGCTTCTGCGCATGCGCAGAAGCGTCGAGCATGCGAGCGCTCACGAGAGAACCGGTAGCGACGGGATTTAGAACCCACTACTGCTCCAGACCCTTTCCTATTAATTTATGGCCATCAGGAACACACTGACTGGCAGAGAAAGAAAAAATAAAGAAATTCTAAGCATAAAAACTTCAAGGAATAGAAAATAAGCAAGAGAAAACCTCGGGCACCTTGAGGTAAAGTGCTAAATATGAAGATTACATAAGTGCCTGTTTTGCCAAGTACAACTCTTGTTGGCAATCATAACTGATAGCAGTTACTAAAGACTACAGATAGAGCTGGTAAAATAATTATATCTGTGTGATCACACATATTAATACATTTATACATATTAAATATCTAGAAACATTGTGTTCGCCTACAGTACACTTGAATTTTGGAAATTTCATATATGAACCAGCTTTAAAAATATTCTGTCCTGGAAACTTGCACACAATAATTATAATGAATAGGAATAGCTCTTCTAGGTCTTCATATGCATAATTAAGTATAGAGATACAACATATCTCAAGCATGGATTTTACTTTGACTGAAGGTTACTCCTCTCTTTTTTTGACCTTTGGAACAAATATTACCACGAAATCTGTGCTGACCTAGATGACTTTAGCTGGCTGCGAAAGTTACAGGGGTAATTTATTCTAGCATTCTGTCAGTCCCAAGAGAGTATTTTTTTCCTCCATTAATAAAACCTATCAGTGACAGTTCCCCCCTCCTCATCTTATGGACCAGCCCCAGAACTAGGAGAAATACATACGAGTGGCCTGTGGGAGAGATAAAGTAGAGGCAACAGTGGACTCTTGTATCTGGGATTCGTTTCTTTCTGGCAATATTCACCTCTTCCTTCAGGAATTTCTCATATTGCTCATTGATGTATTTTTCAATGGGCTCCCAGCTAAGCAAGCAGAAGAGAAGAAGAGGACATACAATCCTTCATTTCATATTCTGACATGGGCTAATAGGTTTTGGAGAGGAAACAAACCACGGGCAATTTTACAAGACCAAAATGATTTTTGGCAGGGTCCATTTTATAGCCTAATAATCTGACATTCTGATTTAACTGATATTACAAAATGAAATTGGGATCCTGCTAATATGATTTCAGATTTAGACTAGAACCTCTGTATTTTGTAATGGTGTCACCAGATTTGCCCAATTATAACAAATTACTGAGGTACTTTATATATCATCTATGGAACAAAATATAGTAGATCATGCTTTACGAGCAACAAAACAAATCATGTAGCATGAAAAGTAGCTGGATAATTTTATAGGTCATGGAATAAATATCTATATGAAATTGCTAAAACGGCTAAACGTACTAATGCTAAATTTGTTCTCTGTATGTTCTCTGAAATTATTTGTGATATTTTCATGTATGTTAAGGTGGAAATTCAAAATTGCTTTGATAGCTTGGGGCTCTGGGGTAACACATGTTTTTCATATTGAAGTAGGGTCCTTTATGCAGCATGTCCAATTTGTCATTTAGCAGTGCAGTAAACATACTTATGGTGGTAGAACTTTTCCTCAAAAATACTAATAGTCTCTAAGCCACTACAACTTTAAAATATAAGCAGTTTCCCAACTGCACTTCATATTGGCAGCATAGTAATCCACACTGAAGGGATTTGTAATTCCACTAGTGCGACCATTTAGGGGGAAATTAACCTACTGTGATCAGTAAATCAGTTGTTAAAAATAATTTACCCAATACGAGATTACAGATAGTCCTTGACTTACAACCACAATTGGGACTGGACTTGATTTTATGACCATTTTACTGTGGTTGTTAAATGAAACATGGTCATTAAGCAAATCTGGCTTCCCCATTTAGTCAGCTGGGAAGGTTGCAAATCATGATTGTGTCCACAGGATGCCACAACCATTGTAAATGCTAGCTGGTTGCCAAGTGCCTGAATTGTAATCATGTGACTGTAGGGGAGGTGAAACAGTTGTAACTTTGATGATAGGTTGTAAATCACTTTTTCTGAAGGCATCATAACTTTGAACCATTGTTAAATGAACACTCATAGGTCAAGGACTACCTGTGTTAAAACTTTCCTGTTGGCATTTGTTTAGTAAATGTCATCATATCATCAAAACTATAGTTTGGAGTAACTTGGAGTACAAGGCAGATACTATATTTCTGTATGCTATTTCTGAAAATATTTGTCTCTCTGTGTCTACTAATCAGAATTTGCAAATGAGAATTCTACTATATTTAAAGCCTACCCCACTTCTCTACTTACATGAGGAGGAAAAGAAAGTTGGATTGAAACAGAAAATTGGTGAAAAACTAAAATACTTACCAATTTTCATTGTTGATCTGGTCACCAAATCCAGGGGTGTCAATAACCGTCAGCTTCATTTTGACACCACATTCTTCAATAACTGGGGGAAAAATGTTGCTGTTACTCATCTTCAAAACTAACTCATCTTCAAAACTCTCTCTCTCTCTCTCTCTCTCTCTCTCTCTCTCTCTCTCTCTCTCTCTCTCTCTCTCTCTCCCTCCCTCCCTCCCTCCCTCCCTCCCTCTCCCCCCCTTTCACATACACACACACTTCCATTTATCCATATACGGACAGTCCATCTCTTCACAACTACAGTATGTATAAAATTGTATGCAGCTAGGCAACCCCCCCCACACACACACAATAACAATCACACAGTTGATTTCCAAGATAATATTGAGGGACCAATTTCAATATTTTGATATATTCATGTAGGATTATACCTGAATAATACTGTACATTCCTGAATATGTCCTGCAAGGGTGGGTGGAATAAGTAACAGGGATGGTATACTAGACTGGACCAACTTTTCAGAGACATATAAACGAGGTCTTTCAGATATATCAGTGCTTCCAAAGCTTCTATAAACCTGGCCTGATTTTCCATTATGGCCTAGACCATTTTTTTTACCCTGGAGGTTTCCTAGTATATAATAATTACGCCATTGTGATTAATGTATAGTGTAGGCACTTTCACAAATGAAACAATGGTGTGTCAGTAACACTATTTGACATACAACATTTTGCATAGAATAACAGAAGGTTTAGTGATGATAATAGAGCATAAAAGAGGGAGATATGGAATATATCCTGAGATGGTAAAGTTTTGCATATACTGTATATACTCTTTCCAGAAGCAGCCATACATATTCAAACCTGTGTCTTTAGAATGGAATCAAATGTAATATACCAATCCCTTCTGTGTTACTTAAGAAATGGGAGCAAAGAGGTGAGGCCAGTATCACAGCATCACTATCTCTTCCATTATTACATTTCCTTTATGTCAATAACAAAGGAAGTATGGTTGTTTTACTTAGAGTTTCATGTTATA
Source organism: Thermophis baileyi (assembly GCA_003457575.1). NCBI lineage: Eukaryota > Metazoa > Chordata > Lepidosauria > Squamata > Dipsadidae > Thermophis > Thermophis baileyi. The sequence goes on from QLTV01000416.1 coordinate 567,452, forward strand.
GGTAATTGAGCAAGGGAAGTGAGTGCAGTGAGGTCTCCTTTTGGCAAGTAGATGGGTTGCTTTTCACATTTTTCAAATTCTGCCATTGCATATCTACCCTAGGAAAACTACTGTTTTATCTATTAGACTATCAGCCAATTTTGAATCTGTTTAGCCTGGCATTTCCCCCGGAATTGGCCCTTCATCTATTGTTACAACTATTTTATATGTATTTTTGAAGTACAGAAATAATAATTTTAAAAAAAATAGTTGAACACCCCACTCCCTAGAACTGGAATAGCACAGCAAATTCTTTCAGATTCTTGTCATTCTCCTGGGAGACAGAGCCCAAATTACTGGATGAAGAAAAGCAAAGAGTTCTATTTCAGTCCCTTCTTTTGAAAGCCGTGCTGTTCTGACCCTAATTCCTTTTGTAAATAATAAAGAAACGGCTTAAAAGCCTGGCACAATAAGCCACAGTTTATCTGCATACGAAGAACCGGCTTTTACCATGTCCAATAGCCTTGATCTCTACAGTCTTGGGGATCTTCTCCTCACGGTTCCAGCCTGAAGACTTCCTGCTTACTTGGGATTTGAACAGGGTGTTTACAAGTGTTGATTTTCCAAGTCCACTTTGGCCTAGGGGAAACAACATACAAACAATACAAAATTGGTGTTTGGCTAGTATAAATTGCTACTGTATTTTTTGTTTGTTTGCTTGTTTATTACTACTGCTTTGAATATCAAATCATCTCAGGGAGCTCCTTTTAATGGCTCTTTCTTCACTTGCAGAGTATACCCCCATCAATCCCAGTATTCCTCATTGATCGCACAACATAGGCCGTATTTTGTCTCAGCCCTGAGTTAAAATAGTAATAATCTTACATAAATCCTTCCTATAAGAACAGATTTATCCTGTTTAGGCCAGTTAGGTCGTGCCAATGAGCCTAAGAATACACACACACACACACACACACACACACACACACACACACTATATAGCTGCCTATCTCATGGAAATGACCATTATTGCAACTTGTGATTTGGGGTGTATCCTGGGCATGTGGGAAAACGTAGTTACACTCCTCACTGAAATTACTGGCCAACTGGATATATTAACCATTAATCAGATTATGACCAACTACCTGGCTCAAATATATAGAAACAATAACTTGGTTATCAAGGAACTAAGAACACAAAAGGGTGCATAATCCAGACAACCCGTTGTATGACAGGATCTCTGTTTAATGTCACAGTAAATGCTGAATGGTCAACTGCTAGTTGGGTATGGGTAAATCTTCCATTGGGTAGATTTAAAACATAATAAACAAATACTGGCAGCTTTTCTCAACTTGGTACCTTCCAGACATGCTGGAATCAGAACTGCTGTTGCCCATGCTGGCTATGGAGTTTGAGAGCTGTAAAGCTCATTTGCACATCCTCTTTGCCTGATGTGAGAATGCCTCTTCCCCCCTCCCCTCCCCCACTTCTTCTTGATGACAGAAGCAGGTAACTTTGTCCAAGCAGTCCAAGTTCACTGTGAAGGCAACTACAGTATACTGCAAAAGTTGTGTTTTCTTTATGCCTCTACAAGTGGATTTGAACTGTCCATCTGCAGCACAACATTTCACTCTAGGCAAATACTTCTGCTCCAGTTGGCTACCGTGCATTTTGGTGGGAAGACCTCTTTCCTGCTAACTGATATCCACGTCCATGTTAGCCTGGCTGCAAGGCTGCCCCCTATTCTGAAAGGATTTTCATTGATGGACTGGTAAAATGCTGGACTGCTTAACGAATGGACCCAAAGGCTGGAGTGGTCTGATACTGCGTTTTTGTTTTTTACAATTTCCTTTTCTTTAATCAGGTGAAGTTAACAAATGTTCTGCCACATTCTTCTTCTGGCATAAGTGTCAGGAAGAACAGTAAAACTGAAATCTTCTTGTGCTGGATGAGAAAATGTCAAGCACAAGAAGGAATCAATGGAGGCAGCTCAGATAAAAGCCACATTGTCTTTAAACTCCTCCCCCCAAAATGAAGATGTTTGCTTTCCTGGCATGGGTAACGTGCAGGGGGGATGGGGGACGGGAAGCAAGAGAATCTATCAATCTGGGTCTGTGATTATTGCCTGGCCAACACTCTTGTCAATGTCATTTCCAACTGGTTTAAGCAGAGAGACAAGCAATTTAAAACTGTCATGTGGAAGCAGCCATAGGGTCAACTTGTTTTGAGGATATTCATCCAGGCAGAGGCTGGTTTAAGCTTGGTCACTGATTGCCATAAGAGGCAATGCTAGGTCAAAAGAAAGAACTATTTAGGATGAGATACTTGTTTGGTAGGGCAGCAATCGGGAGCAGAAGTAGAGCCTCAAGGAAATAGTCATGCTTGTAGGAAATGCTACAAGGCAACCTCAAAGAGAGTACCCAGATGAAATCTCTCCTACCCCAAGCCTGTGTACCAATCTTTCCTACCTACAACCATGATGTTGAAGTCAAATCCGGTTTTCATGGTCTTCTTCCGCATTTGCTCTATGATAGTGTCAATCCCAATGTAACCCAGTAGGTTGGAATTAATACTGACAGGTTTCATTGGTACTACTGGCTTTTGCCGTGGCTCTGGTACCAGTTCAGACATAACTGCTTCAGACTTGGTATCTGCTGAACCTACAAATGGAAGGAAAATAAAAATTAAATTATGTGCCAGAAGCAAGTTGAATATACAATAAGCACTGGTTCCTGGGGTTGATATTCCTGACCAGTTTGCCCTGTCTTGAGTATGGGCCATTGACATATTTTGAAGGAACACATGACATTGCCCTCTGCCTGACCCAGGTCATCAGGAAGGCAACTTCCACCTGTCTTGTTTTCTGCTGTACATTAACTGCCAGTTCAAATGGTGCTGTTCAGTTCACCTGTTGAATTTGACTTCACTGTGGGGACTCTTTTCATGTCCCCATTAAGTTGCCCACTGAAGTGGTATTCATCTATCTACTCGTAGTTGCCCGCTTTTGAACTGCTGGGGCGGCAGGAACTGGAATGAATGACTGGAGCTCACACTGCCATACGTCAGCAACTGGGTCTTGAACACGAACCTGCCAATCATCAGACCAGTGTCCTAAGCACATGAGCCACCATGTTCCACTACTACTACTACTACTACTACTACTACTACTACTACTACTACTACTACTACTACTACTACTTCTACTATTACTCTACTAAAAATAGTTCTTTGAATTGATCGGCTACCTCTACTTGATTCCCTTGGATTGTTTGGATTAAATACCCATGCTATTTCCTAATTTATTATTCCTTGCTGGGAGTTATGGGACTTGCAGGCCAATGTATCTGAGAGACTGAAAAAGATCCAAAACATGATCTAAGCTTAGTTGATCATTCATTGACAGGAACATTCCTCCTCTGAATAATTATTTTTCCTATTATTTTCAACTGCCATTTCCACTGCATCTCCAGCCCTGCTTCAATAAATGGGTAATGTTGTTTAAAATTTACATCAGACTTTACTTTTCTATAGAAAAGAATCTGTAGATGTGGGAGCCAAATTGAGCTAGCCAAACAGAATTGGCATTTTTTTAAAATCATTTCCCAATCTCAGTTTGTGATATAATTTGTGTGTTACTAGAGAACTTTTTCTTCGTCATTTTTTAACAAGAACACAAGAGCACCCATAGGGTTGGGAGTGGTGGGGTAGGATCAAAAAATTGATGGCAGCTCCATTTAACCATGCTGATAGTCATGGCACTGTCTTGCTTCCTCCCCCTGCCATCACAGCTTAGTTCTTGGAAGTACACCATGTCATATGCTTGTCTTGCATAGGCATAATACATTTAAATATTTGTCTTTAGAACAAAATACTTATTCAGTTCAGTTTCTCCAAATCCTTGGAAGTCACACAGTAGTAGGGTGCATTGGAGTTGTTGCCAAACTTAAATTAGTGACTGACTGACTGACTGACTGACTGACTGACTGACTGACTGACTGACTG
>QLTV01000416.1:571746-581943 GCA_003457575.1 Thermophis baileyi
ATCCAAAAGGCTAAGCAGCTCAGCCCATGCCTGAATTGAATGTTAACTCCTGACCAAATCATCCAGCCTGATTACCTTGCCATTCCAGAAGCTCCATGCCTCACAAACACCAGCACCGACTTCTGCTACACTGAACCACTGCTCCAAAGTAGGTCCAAAGATCCTCTGAGTCTACACAGATTTTACATCTTCCAAACATCAACATCAGTGAACAACTACTATGCCAGCAGAATTTGATTTCAAAATACGACTTCAGCAACAGAGTGATCAATGCCTGGAATTCACTACCTGACTCTGTGGTTTCTTCCCCAAACCCAAAAAACTTTAACCTTAGACTGTCTACTGTCGACCTCACCCCATTCCTAAGAGGTCTGTAAGGGGTGTGCATAAGCGCACCAGCGTGCCTACCGTCCCTGTCCTACTGTCCTATTGTCCTCATCTATCTATATTCACTTTGATTATGTTTATGTTTATACCTATACCTGCTATCTTGTACATGTTTGACAAACAAACAAACAAATAAATAAAAATAAAATAATATGCCATTTTTTTTGAAGTGTGTGGAAATCTTCACATATAGGAACTCAAAAGGAAATTGAACATATCCCAAGAACCAAGCTTTTGATACTTAGATTATTTCCTTATGGTTTTCTAATTGTCAGTCTTTAAAAACTCTATCATAGGCAATTAAAGAGTCACAAGATCACAGAGGTTTCCAAAAGTGTTTCCAACTGCTCCCACTGCTACCAATCAAAGCATATTATGAAGTTGCTTTTTCTTTCTCCTCTTTCCCACTTCCATCTTCCCATCTCTCCTTTGTCTTCTAACTGGATACTTCATGTCAGAGGGAAGAAAGTACTCACACCAGGGTAAGCCACTTTTATTAACAGGAAGTCTAATCTAAAACAGTCCAGAACTGGGAAACTATTTTTTTAATTTCTATGCAATGCAAAAAACATGTAGGTTTTAGAAGAAACTCTTCTCAAGTAGGTCACAAACTCATTTTTATAAGAGAAACGGATGAAATCAAGACTCAGTTACTTCCCAAATGCTCAGGACTAGGGTTTCAAAGCTATTGGATTTCAAAAAAAGGGATCCTGAGCTTTGCAGAATCTTTTATATTGCGAGTAATCCCTTCACATGGTTTCTCGGGAGATCTGAATATTGACTTCTATTTTTAAATTATTAAAGAAATCACTGCACAGTCTTATTCATGCCATTGCAAAAGTAAGTCCTCTGAAACAGGGGTCTCCAACCTTAGCAACTTTAAGACTTGTGGACTTCAACTCCCAGAATTCCTCAGCCAGCTTTGCTGGCCACAAGTCTTAAAGTTGCCAAGGTTGGAGACCCCTGCTCTGAAACACAGTGGGCTTCACTCCCACAGATATCTATAACAGATAGCTGTCTCTGTCTTATCCTGTTCGAGCTTTTGAAACTGGAGCTGCTTCTGCCAACAGTTAGTCTCCTATCTTTTTTCATACTATATTGAAGCTATGTTGAAATGTAGGAAAAGACTTGTGTCATAGTTCTGTGAATACATTTTTATATACTGCAAAAAGACTGGTTCAGTCTTTTTATTTCAGTGTAAATGGGAAAAAATCCATCCATGCTAGATACCGAATGAGGTCAGTGCACTGACTAGGATCAACTTGCTGATTAGTGTGAGATGGTTTACTGTGTTTCCGTGAAAGACAGTAGGATACATTTCTTTGCTTATGATGGTGTAAATTAAAAGCATGTTTCCCCCCCCCCTCCCCAGCATATTTCAAATTAGCATAAAACATCTGCAACTGCTTATTAATACCAGTCATATTTCTTTCTCCAGCTTCCCTAACCTGGTGTCTTCTCCAGATATAGAGTGCTCCAACTTCCATCATTCCTAGCCAAAAGAACCACAATGAATGGGGAGGGTACGAAGTGTTAGTTCAACTGACTTGGATGGCTTTAGTTTTGGAAAAACTGCCTTAGCCTGACAGTTCTTTGTATTTGCTCATCTATTATCCCTCCCATTCTTTCTCCTCTGCTAATGTATGGACGTTCTGTTCCTGTTATCCAACCCCAATCCCATCACACCCCCTTTTTCCCCCTTTCCTCTGATCCAGAGTTGTTTCCACTGCCCAGCATTCTAAGTCACACCAGTCTGTCATCCACAATTACCCACCGAACAGCCATAGACCGAAACATTTTGCCATGCTGAAGGTTCCCCGTTCCCATCCCTCCATCCCTGTTCCAGGCTCAGTCCCTGAGGATTCTTAGGTGGGTTCAAACGTTAGCTGCAGCTGCAAACTGGTACTCACACCCCTGGGCCAGCTGGGATGAATGCCCTCCTTCACAAAAGCCTCCGTGTGTCTGATGTTCAGCAGCAGCAGGCGGCTGCTCCTGCTTCCCTCTTGATACCAGATGGAAAAGATGAACAAGACATGTCGCGTCTCCTTTTGGCAGGCTTCTCCGGGGAGCCTTGAATTAAAGCAGTGGTCCGTCTCCATTCCCAACCCAAATGCATGGTTGAGCTGAGAGTGAGTGCATGCAAGAGCACAGCATCCCTTCCTGCATCTCTGAGCTCAGCCAGATCCAGAAAGAGCGTGCAAACCCCTGCAGGAACCACCTACCTTTGAACATGAATCTTTCTTTGTCTCTGGCTGTGAACCTTCGGGTGGGGTTTCTCCTGACTTTTTCCTGCCCCACAGGCGCCTATGAGATTCTGGTCGTCTTTGTTTTTTCCGCCCGTACCCCTCTTTCTTTTCTTCTCCAATGGATATTTCAGATAAGCAAAAGATGCTGCTGCTGCTGTTACCACGATCACGTGATCTGAATATTAAACATCGCTGCAAAATCTCCCCCACACTCTGCCTCCCTCTCTTCCCAGGATCCAGAGCATTATCATTCAAGCATCTGGGAGACCTTGATTGGATTGATGTGCATTAAATTGTGCACTGGCTTCTGAAGGGAGGTGCTGCTGGGATATGAGGGTTAGCAGTAGCCTGGAACATGTCCCCTCCCCATCACATATATAAATGTTTCCTTCTCTGCCTGGTCTCAACACCCTCCTTCCTTCTCTCTGTTCCCTGGCAGCATTCATATGGCTTTGTTTGCCGAGCATCTCTAGAGGCAGACACTAGTTAATGTATGAGGATCATTAACCCCTTCATCAATCATAGCATTCACACGTAAGGGAAAGGGGAAATAGATTTCACATCTAAGTATTCAGGGATTTTCATCTTGGCACTTGCTTTCAAGGAGGTTATGATAAATCTTGTGACATTTTGCACCCACTCATCGTCACAAGATGCTGGCAACAACAAGAGGTAATAAGGTACTGTATGGCAAGACATGGTATATGTCAGCAATGATTTTACATGTCAACAATGATGCAGGCAGGGAGAAATCTGCCTTTGTGTCAATCTGAGTAATGCACACTGGTGTGTCTCCATGTGTTTGTAGGCATCTACATCATGTATGTGAATTTGCACAGTTGTCATGGTAAGCATAAATGCCTTAGAAAAAAACATTTCCATATCTGGCATCTGTACTTACTTTGACAATATGCAGAGACCTATTTGCAATGGGAAACACTGTGATCCAAGATAAACTCTACAAAACACATACAGTATATATTGCTTCATGTGAAATTTATATATGTGTGAATTTCATGAGCAGGCATGACTTTAGGGTAAATATGTCAACATATGTATTTGAAAATCTCACTATGATATCTGATGCGCATAGGCAAGATTTCTTAAAACACAAAATATTCTGGGTGCTAAAGGAAAGACTAGGAATCTGTATAACTGGACCAGAAGTCTGCAGTTATTCCCCAATCAGCTGGAATGAACCATATTCACTTATTTTTCTCATTTAATATTTGGAGAACAAGAGTTCAGAATGGAGATGGATCTAATATGGAGTCAGGATTATGGCAGTGGTGGGTTGCTACCGGTTCGACCCGGTACGGCGAACCGGTAGCGGCGGCAGCGGGAGGCTCCGCCCACTCCCCCAGACGTCATCAAAAACTGCTCGGTGCATGCGCAGAAGTGTTGCGCCCCCGCAAAGCGCATGCGCGCATGCGCGCACCCGCGCACCCGCGCACTCCCGTTCCCGAACCAGTAGCAAAGGTAAGTAGAACCCACTACTGGATTGTGGATATTATGTGCATTGAACAGGAGAGCTAGGCTACAGAGAAACTGTGTCCGACTATTAAGTAGAGTGCATGTCAGGGTGCAACAGCTCTCAGATCCAGCTGTTGGAATTCCTATCTAGAATGGAAAGGAGACCTCTTGGAGACTGTGGTGCTGAAAAACAACTACCAGTCAGCACAATTTTCTTCAACTAGGTTCCACCAGATACCATTTCTGACATTCCTAGCCAATGTTCTCCATATTATTTGAAAAACCTGAAATATATGAGGAAAAGAACAAGTAGAAGAAAGCTGCTACAGACAAGACTGAGTTAGATGGACCAATTGTTTTATATCAGGCAGATTCTATTATCTGTGCTACACTGTCTAATCTGGAATGTGAACAAATGTTCAGCGATGTATTATGACCCTTCCTTCACTAAGCTCAGGCTCTCATAGGTGAACCAATCACTTACTGTGCTCACAGACAATTGGAGAAATATCTATTCTGCTCCTAATCAGAGGTCTCTTAGAAATGGCTATTGTCACTTAACAGTACAGCACTATATGACAGTACGGTCACTTCAATTGAAATGATATTGAGTAGCGTAAAAGTATCAGATGAGATAAAGAACCAGTCTGAAGTGAGTATAGTGATTAAATCATTGATTTGCAGCAATGTGATTAACTGTTTTGTTTGGTCTGCATATGGATTTCAATAGACTTCCTACATTTACTGAAATTCTAGAGTGGGAGTTCAATTTATCTGGAGGGCAGAAAGTTGGAGAATGCTAGTTTATACATGCTACGTATTTAATGCTTATATTTTAAAACCACTTTAGAATGCTATGTTCTTATATTGTCTGTCCTTTTCTATATAGGTAGTCCTTGACTTACGACCACAATTTTGGGCTCAATTGTGGTCCTAAGTCGAGGACTACCTGTAATATGAAAAACAAAACAAAACAATGACACAGATAACTCTTGTGTGTGAATTGGATCTGATTTTATATTTCTGCAGTGCTACTGCTACTGAGATAATAAAACAATATTCAGCCAGAACACAGTTTCATGGAACATGCAATCCATAGTATGCCATTATTAACTGAGAGACTACGACCATTGATTTCATATACTGTATACACAACAATATGTAGCAGCACTTACCATTTTGGGATTTACATTCTGACTCAGTTGCATTTACCACAGAAATGGTTGTAGGATTTTTCATAAAAGAGCGGTCCATACCAGCTTGCTCTTCAGGATACTCCTGAGAAAAGGGAGGGAGTATCTTAACAGGCCCTGATAAGCCCCGGAGTGTAACTCTGGGAATGCCGTTTCTGGCCATGGAAACCTGGGCTTCATGTACAGCTTCTACCAGGATAGAATTCATGACATCCTTTCCCATGGTTTGGGTGGTATGTCCCTGACATGATGGAAAGCTATCAAAGCCTATTTTTTTCACCAAATCTGGTGTTTCTGTCTCTGAAATCTGGATTGCGTCTTCAAGAGAGGAGTTGGCTTGTGCATCAGGAATGAACTCAACTGTACTCTCTGGCAAGGTTTGTAGTCCAGACAGCAGCTGAGGAAGTGGCAAAGGCTGTTTTTTTAACCTCCCTGGTGTTTCCTCCATTGAAGATACCTTCTGGAATTCTCTTCTTGCCATGGGATGCCAAATGAGTTGCCGGCTGGTTGGAGGAATGCTGTTGCTTTGATGAAAACTAAAAGATATGGAGCTGAGTTTCTGTTGTTCCAAACCATTAGCTGCTGTCTGCTGAAGTGACTGGTATCTAGTGGGAGGAGGACATGAAACCTGAACGTCATGGCTCCCTGGAGATTTAGGAGAAAGAAGCCTAGAAGCAGGTCTGGGAATCCCTTTGCCTTTAACCAGAAGAGTCTGTTTGGGAGAACCTTGCACGAATAAGGAGTTCTTTTTCAAGCTAGGGTTAACAGACCCTAAACCACCAGTCCCAGGTGAGCGAGCTGGACATCCTGGAATGCTGTTGCAAAGAGAGGAGGCACCTAAGACTGGGATACACCTTCGGATCCTCTGTGGGGAGGGAGTACAACCTTTATCCATCATGACTAGTGGTTGCCTTTGTTTTTCCTAATGAAATAAAAGCAAGTGAAAGATTAAAGAAGTTAAAGAAGTTAAATTGCTTTTTAACTGCTTTTCAGCTATTAGGAACCTTTAGATCAACAAGTTTTACAGCACTGGAAGAGTTTCCTTCAATCCCTAGTGAAAGAAGTTTTGAATACAAGCTTGTGTTAAAAGCAAGTTTTTTTCTGGAATAAACAGCAAATTAAAGCTTTGATTTTATAAAGTTACAAATGGACTAAGGGTCCAGATAAATTTGAAATAAAATTTCGGATTTTAAAAATCTTGCTATGGGCAATTCTTTGAAAACTTAAAAAAGAGATGAGGTTTTAAAAAACTGGATATTAGAAGGAACTAGAAGATTACAATTAAAGGAGAAGAACACTCACTCGACAGTCATACAGAATGAAGCAAAATATTTTATCATTGTACATGTTGAAGGATATTTTTGAACAATGGACCCAGAAGTTTTTTTAAAAAAAAGTTTAGTCAGAAGCTGCCCAGAGTTATTTTACAGGGGAGATTGACAGCATAAAAATTTAACAAATAAATAAGTAAATAAATAAAGTTATTTTTAAGAGGGTATGCCATTGCAGATAGACTGTGCTTAAAAAAAATGTTATGGAAGAACAAGTTTACCAGACAAGACAGACTGTTCTGAAAGTGGGTTTAAAAAAGACAGGTTACAAGAATATTGGAGGGAAATACTACATTGGATATATATATATACAAATGAAATCAGTTGATGTCTTAATAATTAAAAGGGATAAACAAATAAAAAGAGTGATATGGATAACTTCCCCATATTGAACTTACAAGAGACTTGTTAAAAATTTGAGCAATTTTCTGAAAAGAGACAAAGAAAAGAAAAGAAAAGAAATCAAGTTCTAGAACGTTATTTGAAAGGACTATAGATCAATATTGTTAGAAGTAAAAAGAAGGACTATAACGTTGGTTTATTGATCAAGGTTATAATATATATATATTCTGCTATCTCTGATAATTCTTAATGGACTTTTGCTAATATCAGGACTAAAATGACTTTATGGATATATTTGTAGATAAAAGATATGGGGGAAAAATATGGGGAAAAGTCGGCAACTATAGCTGGCAATGACTAGTGGAGTAAAATCCGTAGGGACGCCTTTACTTTTTTTAAATGGGGAAAAGAGATCGTTTTGTTGAATTTTAAGAGAAAGTGCTAAGTTACTAAAATAGTTTATACTTGTGATGACTTGTCACTTGTCACTTCTTTATATATTTATTTTCTTTCACTTTACTATATTCTTATTTATTCTTTTTCAATTTTACTTTCTATTTATCCTTTTCTTTTCTGCATCTTCTAATTTTTTCTTTTTTTAATTTGTATTAATTTTTTAATGTTTTAAATTGTATTCTTTAATAAAATTACTATTTAAAAACAAACAAACCAAGAAATACAGTTCCTGGTTGTCACTCATCCTAATTGTGTTTCTGATCAACAGGCTTAGTTATCTTTTGAGAGACTTGTATAACTTTTATGGGATTAGGGGGGCAGTGTGAAGACTTTTTACCATGTCTTCCAAAATTCCGTTAAGTTTTAGTCCCGGGGCTTTTGAAGAACACCTGATTGGGAATGGCTGCTGCAAGCCATTGAAAGAGATAATCTCTCAGTCCTCTCACAAAAGCTCTCGGGTCTAAGACACAGCTTGGCTATTCTGACCAAACATTTCTTATTTTTTCAAAGGATTCTTATACTGAAAGAGAATGATAAGTGCTTACCTGGTAATGTAAAGGCAGAAAGCAGCTGAATGCTCATCAGGAACATCCCAAAACAATCTTTCATAGATTGCAAAGGATCCCATAAAGATGTTTACATGAGCTTTAACAAGGCATATTAATCCTAAGACATCCAAACTTTCTGCATGCCATGAAGAATATGTTTGTCCCTCTTTCAAAGGTTTTGCTCTTCTCTTTCTCTGCCTGCTGTTATCCTCCTTTAGCTGTGGCGTGTTTCCTCATTCTCTTGAAGTGGGAGAAAGAGCATCTGGGGTGCTTGGAGCAGCCCTTTGCTGGATGCAGAGGCAAGGAGTGGGCACAGGCTGTGAATGAGAGCACTCATAAATGGCTTTGAGTGGGAAATTGTAAAAAGGAAAGAAGTATGTTCTGGAGATCTCAGTGCATGTAAGCATCTAGGAACAGCATATAACATTATTCTTCTGAAGCACGGTACAGGTAATAAATATAGGAAAAGGCATCGTATTATAGGGATTTTTCCCATTGCTGCATTAACAAGCATTCCTCTAGTCACCAAGTTGGCCCAAAAAAAAAAAAAAAAGTCTGCCTGCTAAATAGTGCTGCACCAATAGCTTCAGTGACAATGCTGGTGACTGTTACTGTCCTTATGATTTCAACATGAGACACTTTAAAGGCAGCAATTGCTGGAGTCCCCTTTAATCAGTGTTACATGACAGGTAGGAAAATCAACCAGCAATTGCTGTCCTTAACATGGTAGGCCAGGTGCCCGGAATGTTTCAGGTTATCTGAATGTTACATAGCTAACAAAGAAGTAAGCTGTGCTACTGACCTGTTAACTTGGTCTAATTATGAACACAAATCTACTGCTCTTATGAAAAGGTGCTGGACCTGTTTAGCTTGCATCTGGTTGTCTTCTAGAAGAGTGCTAAGCTCATGTGTACTGGCTGCTCATGCAAGAAAGGGATATGGGCTGAAGGATGAAGGAATAATAATCTCAGTTATTATCAATTCCCATGCAGCAGAGCAGACCTAAGTTGGACAATTTTTTATTGCTAAGTAAATGGATGGAATTTCATAATGCAAAAGTATCACTCCTGTGTGCAGATTACTATTTGATACAGTATGTCACAGAAGTGAGTACACCCCCTCACATTTTGTAAATATTTAAGTATATCTTTTCATGTGACAACACTGAAGAAATGACACTTGGCTATAATGTAAAGTAGTGAGTATACAGCTTGTATAACAGTGTAAATGTGTGTATGAGTTTTTAACTGTTTTTAACTGTTTTTATTATGTTTTCTTTTAATAGTTTTTTTTTATATTGTTGTGAGCCGCCCAGAGTCCCTCGGGAGTTGGGCGGCATACAAATTTAATAAATAATAAAATAATAATAATAAAATAATAATAATAAAATGTGTTGTCCCCTCAAAATAACGCAACACACAGCCATTAATGTCTAAACTGCTGGCAACAAAAGTGAGTACACCCCTAAGTGATAATGGCCAAATGGGGCCCAAGTAGCCATTTTCTCTCCCTGATGTCATGTGACTCAGTGGTACAAGGTCTCAGGTGTGAAGGGGAGCAGGTGTGTTAAATTTGGTGTTATCACTCTCACTCTCTCATACTGGTCACTGGAAGTTCAACATGGCACCTCATGGCAATGAACTCTCTGAGGATCTGAAAAAACGGATTGTTGCTCTACATAAAGAAGGCCTAGGCTATAAGAAGATTGCCAAGACCCTGAAGCTGAGCTGCAGCATGGTGGCCAAGACCATACAGCAGTTTAACAGGACAGATTCCACTCAGAACAGGCCTCACCATGGTCAACCAAAGAAGTTGAGTGCCCGTGCTCAGCGTCATATCCAGAGGTTGTCTTTGTGAAATAGACGTATGAGTGCTGCCAGCATTGCTGCAGAGGTTGAAGGGGTTGGGGGTCAGCCTGTCAGTGCTCAGACCATACGCTGTATGCGGCATCAAATTGGTCTGCAGGGCTGTCGTCCCAGAAGGAAGCCTCTTCTAAAGATGATGCACAAGAAAGCCCGCAAATGGTTTGCTGCAGACAAGCAGACTAAGGACATGGATTTCTGGAACCATGTCCTGTGGTCCGATGAGACCAAGATAAACATATTTGGTTCAGATGGTGTCAAATGTGTGTGGCAGCAACCAGGTGAGGAGTACAAAGACAAGAATGTCTTGCCTACAGTCAAGCATGGTGATGGGAATGTCATGGTCTGAGGCTGCATTA
>QLTV01000416.1:586151-604074 GCA_003457575.1 Thermophis baileyi
TAAATTCTTTTTTTTCTGAATTCCTTTTCTTCCTTTTAAGTATATTATTTGCTTAAATCTCCTCACAATTTCTCCTCGTCTCTTCTCCCTATTACCCCCTCTGTCTTTTGATTGGTTCTTCTGAACATAATGCTCCCCCCTGTCTACTCTTTTCTTGTCACTGTAAATCCCAGTAGAATCATCTGTTTGTTTTTTATTTTCAATTTCTTTGTCTTCAATATAATTTCCTTGTTCCTCACTTTTATTCTCCAACACTGTGCATTCTGAGTGCTCTATATGTTCCAACTTCGTTTCTGTTTTCTTATTACCTCTTAATTCCAAAAGATAAGTTTTTATATCATCATGAATATATTTTAACATCCCAATTAATTCTTCATACATACACACCTCCATACTGTCAAGTTACACTTGTTAAAGCTTTTTTTTAATTAAATCTCTCTTTATTAAAGCTTAAAGCCATATAGTCTCTTTATACTTCAGTATTCTGGTATCCAATTTTAGTCTGTTCCATTCCAGTTCAAAATCTTGTTATCTTCCATCACCATAATAAGTCAAAATCAAACACCATAACACAACATAGACTCCTTTCAAGTTCTCACAGTTCCAAGTTATCTTTGTGAGCAAGGTCAATCCCCACAGCTGCCAGCAAGTTTTTTTCCTTTTTTTTTCCCTGTCTTTCCACAAGCTGTTATAATATTTTCTTTCAACCAGCAGATGGCGTTGCCGGATTCCCGATATAACAAACCAGTTATTTAACAGAACTCTCCAAAATGCTTTAAATCCACATATGGGATATTTTCTTCAAATTCATTATTCTTTTTCAAATTTCTTTAATTCTCATCAAGTCCAATTGCAAAAACATCAGCAATCTTCTTGGGCTTTAAACTCCATTTATCCAACTCTTTCTATGGTATTCCCAATTGCTAGATAGCTGCTAGTTTCCGCTCTGGGATATCTTTTACTGTCTCATTTTAAATCTTCTTTTATCTTTAAATTGGCCACACTCACCCAGCTTCAGTACTTTACTTCCACACCGCTCCTGCACAAACGCTTAGATCTTTTCACCCAGGCAATCCACAAACTCTTTATTTCAATCGTTCCGTTGTGGCCGTCTCAGCTAATGGCAACAAGTCACCTTTTTGCAGCTGTTGGTCGGGAGGCTGGTGCCGGCTTCCTGGGGGGGGGTGTTGCAGATCCCCCCCGGACCACCGACCTGTGCCTCCCCTCTTCACCACCCCTCTAGGGCGGCTCCGACCCAGTTCCAGATGGCTCCAGGTCCCCGAACAACTGGAAATTTGGCGTTTCCCTCGGAGGTTCCAAGGGAAACATCCGTGGTGCCGAGACATTGGTCACGCCCCCTCTCTCATAAAGATATTTGTGATGTTAGGTTGTTGGCGTCCTCTGACCTTGCTTTTCTTCTTGCAGAAGTTCCATCATCAGGCCATGTAACATTATCAGTGGAGTGAGAACAAAGTTTGCTGGTTGTTTATATATGGCATAAACATGATAAACAAATATAGCATGATTCTCTCACCTAAAAGAGAGCCAGTTTGGGGTAGTAGTTAAGACATCAAGCCAGGAACCAGGAGACCATTAGTTCTAGTCCCTCCCTGGTTTGTCCTACTAACCTTGACTGAGGTTACATTCTGAGATACATATATTCTCCTCTATTGCAGGTATTTGTGAATTTGGATGTTAAATTTTTCAAGAAGTCCCATCCGAGATGGATATGAATCCATGCAAATGCTAGCTATATTTTTAAAAGTGCATGGGGCCAAAATATACATACTACAATCATACAATTTAAATAGATGAAAAAATAGGCAGGTATCTTGATTTTTTAATGTATTCCTGATCAGGATTAAAGCATGCACCAGTTTTATAACAAAAGCCTTCCAGAATAAGGTTGTCCCCCCCCCCCTAAAAAGTACTATATGTGTGATTTGGCCTCCTATTCACCTTCATTCATTTGACCTCTGTGGCTGAGTCTTCATTAGCCATACTGCTGCACAGTTCTGATTTTTTGATATTTTTACGTACATATCTTTTAGTAAATAATAGTACATATCAGTTTTCTGATTACTTAAAAAGTTATGTATCATAAATAATTTCATCAGTTAGCCCACATTATATTAAGGTTTATGTAATTACCTAAATCTAGTTACACATTTCCCAAATTAAATATTGCATTTAGATTTACTTACAATTTGGGTACTACTATAGAAAAGGAAGTGTCATTTTTCCAATTACGATAAATTACATCGAATTTATTTAATTTATTTACCTATGTTCCATGATGTCATAAACAGAATTAAAATCACCTACCTCTACTCCAGGGGTGTCAAACTCACGTCATCATGTTGTCATCACGTGACGTATCGCGGCTTTTTTCACCTTTGCTAAAATGGGGGTGGGGGTGGCCAGCACGTGATGCATCCGGCCCATGGGCCGCGAGTTTGACACCCCTGCTCTACTCTTTGTTGAAAGTGAATTATTAAAAGAAATGTCCATTGATGAAATAATCCAAGAATTTGCAAATAGAAAATGATGTAAAATTAAAATGTAGATAATAAATTTACACACATACATAGAAAAGTTGCTGTCTGAATATAATGATATTTACTTTTCTCAGTTCTTATAATTTAATATAACAAGTTCCTGTTAGGGTTATTAAATTATCTTGGTAGCATTTAATAAATGACTGAGCTTTTAATTTTAATTGTATGCATATTTTGTCTTTTGTATTGGTATTTTATATATGTATGGTATACATTTTCAGAGCCAAAAGGCAAGGCATGAAATTAAATAATCTATTCATTTTTATTCTTTCTAATTTAAAAAGAAATTAACACATTTTGATAGGCTCAAGACACTATGTCTCTTGTGTTTATTGGATATTTTGGTCCTGCAATTCATGTAGCTGTTCATATGCATAAAAAAGAGGAAATTCTTTGTCCCAAAGAGAACAGTAGGCTACATTATGCTTATGTAAATTTGTCTACTGTGAAAGGAACAAAATACTAAGACACTGTATTGATTGACTCTGACTTGTTTATTAGAATAAGCATTACCATTATAAAGCACAACCATTAATATTACAATACATTTCATCAAAACAGTTTATACCAGCAAACAAGTCAAACTAATTATCTACTTTGCAAAATATAGAAAGTGCTATTGTAGATTTTATTTCAGTTTCTGAAGCAAATGAGTTAAATTCACAGTTCTGTACTAGATCATCCAACAGAAAATGGTACACAGACTATCATGGTAGAAGCGATGGTCAGATGGTCTTTCTGTTTTCTCTGCCCCCCTGCAAAATATTCTCAAAAGCTTCATTCAATCTAACAATCTCTCAATTGCTAAATTTCAGAGTTCCCTTAATATATGATATTCTGTAAGAAAGAATATTTCATAGAACTGCTAATATTTATCTGTTATTAGAGTGACAAGGTTATGGGAAAAACTGGATCAAATTTAGAAGCTTTGTTTTAAGGTAGCTATTTGTACTGTTTCTATATCTGGACCAATATTATAGAGTTTAATAGTCTGACAGTGTTAGGAGTTAGCATCATTGGCCATTTTGTACAATTGTGGTGGTTTAGAAATCCGATTAGCAGATAGATCCACAGACAAAAATTCTAAGGTCCTCAGTTCTATGGGCACCCTCATTCTGACCACCACAATCTACAGCCCTCAGCACTTTCTCCTTGGCAGTGAACAGTATGGTACTATGTCTCTGTACTCTTCCAAATAGGCAAATAATGATGACGGAGAAGGAGCATCGTGTGCACTCATCTTGTGCTTTACCCTTCTGGACCTCTGTACAAGTTAAAACTGTACAAAGCTTACTTGATGAAAAACTCCAACTACCCCGTGAACATCACATGCCAGGCACAGCTGTAGAACTTTCTCTGGATGTATTCATTTAACATCAGTCTTAACAACATGAACATAATTTTAACAACTCTAAGGCAGAGAATCATCAGCACAATGCAGTTCACCAATAAATTATCCAGTCCAGAGAATGAAACACCTTCGTAACAATTCTGAGAAGTTAGGACAACTGGATTCAGTCCAGGATCCCTCCAATTCCACACTCCCCACAGTAGATCAGCATTGTTCAGTATTAATCAACTTAGGGGGCATAAAAATATGATATTTCAGAGCTGTTTAAGTTACACTGTCAAGTAGCAGATTTAATCTCATTGAGGAAAAACAATGCACATATTACTTGCTGAGTAGACTTTAGTTTTAGGCTGAATATTTGAAAAATTCCTAGTAGTCTAAAGAAGCTCAACTCCTGATCCTCCCAATACCCATTTTTTCAAGTAAATACATTATTTCTGGGATTGAGGCATTCACAGTATGTTTTTCTTTGCAAAATGTTTCTTTGCTAATAAAAAAAAATAGAAGCAGAACAGATCTGGCATCCATAAATAAGTACCACATACCTCAAATTGACCTAATTTTGTACAAAGATATATGTACACCTGTTCCTATTTATTCAGAATTAATGCTTAATGCTTTCTATTTAGTTTGGTCCCTAGTTAAATGCAGTTAGGATTTTTACAGTTTTTTAAAAATCTGAAATAGCAATATTTTAATTTTTTTATTAATGTTTTAAATATGACTTTTTTAAAAATCAGCCAGATCCAAAGATCTTTATGATTAAAGAAGCATTACTTTAATCATAAAATATGTGTTTTTTCTCACAAAAAAGGCACTATATGGCTATCCATTTATGTGTGCTATAATACGAGTTCAGAGCTAACACTGGTGTTATATTTGCAGATGAAGTTATCGTGTAAGATAGGAATATTTCATATGTACAGATAAAATGTTCACAAGGAAGCTGGCACTTATGGACAATATAAAACTTGGCAACAGTTAAACAATTAAGAACTGGTGCACAAAACAGGAGAAGCAGCCAAGACCTGAGACAGTGCAGCCACTGGACCTCAAGGTGTTGTTGGAATTGATGTCCATCAGGCCCAGTCAAATGGCTGTGAGCAGGCATTGTAAGAATTCAGTAGTATCTGAAAGGCCAGCTATGTTCTAATCTCCTTCTTCTAAAATAATTTTCAGTAATCTTGAAAAACAGGATTAATGAGCTCCTTTTTATGGGTAATTAAAAATTCCATTATAAGACATAGCTTAGTTACATTGGATTTTTGTCTATTTTTTTTCTGATAGTTAAAAGAAGAGAAATTGAAAACATATTGTGGATTTCATACTTGTTTCCTGTTTGAAAATGGAGTTTTTCTCTTACCATAGAAAGTATAGAAACAGAACAGAGATCTCTCAAATGTTAACAAATCTCTCATTCATTATTGGATAATAGACATTAACAGGTGGAAATATTATAAGGGAATTGATGAGCCTCTGTAGCTATCAGGGTCAAAATTAAGATTACTAGATATACTGATTTGAATGGCTGGGTTCATCCCCCATTTTAGTTGGAAAATAGGGTAAATAGCATTGCTTACTCACAGTACATATCCATACTAATTATTTGGACTGAAATCAAAGCACCTACAGAAAGCTGACATAATTGCTTAATCATTCCTTAATGGTTGTTTTGACCCTCTGGGTAATGTTACACACAAATGCAATGTGAAAGCATGCTCACAACATTGATTCAGGATGGATATTGGACATGCTACAAACGCATTCTATTTTTTATAACAAGTGATACAGTCCTGAGGAAAAAATCTGGAACAGGAGAAAGGTTTAGTGCAAATCAGTGCCATTATGCCCCTATGCCCATATATTGCAACTGTACATTAGCTATGTTTGTTTCAAAGTCTTATATTTGTTAATAAATGACTTATTGCTACCCCATTGCTCTGCTTGGGGGTTGTTCATTTGCATTGGTAGTCTAGTTGCCACAAAAGAGAATCAAGGCTCGGAAAAGAGGTCTCTAAGTATCACTCAGAGACTATGGCTGTAGCTAGCAGCGGTGCTAATGGATAGGTCACAGACAGAGAAGAATGGCTATTTATATACAGGATGGAAAGAGGAGGATATTATTTTAGGAACTTTATGGTGTTGCTGTTTCATTGTCTCCTTATTAAAATAGATCAGGTGATATAAATGCAGAAGCAAGCTTGTTTACTTATACCCTTTCTGGCTCAGACAAAGGATGCTGCACTTACTGATCTTGCAAAAATGCATATTTCCTTGCCCCTTCCCCACCCCGCTGTAAAAATAGATGACAATTTGCCACCCTTTGATACAGGGGTGGGTTCTAACTTACCTCGCTGCCGGTTCGCTTCCTCCCGCGCCGCGTGGGTGCGCCTCATGCGCCTTACATGCGCAGTGCAAAAAAAATAAAAAAACAATTCCCCCTCCCCCAAAAAAAGCCAAAAACAAGATGGTGACACATGTGCACTGCCGGAAACTCGGCTTCTGCACATGGGGAGAAGAGAGCCCAATTTTTTTTTTAAAAAAAATCCAAAAAAAAGATGGCGGCGCCCACGGACCAGCACCGACCGAACCGGATCCGTGACATCACCGTGACGTCACCAGCGGGTCACTACCGGTTCAGGCGAACCAGTCCAAACCGGGAGGAACCCACCTCTGCTTTGATAGCATCAAAAAGTTGCAATTGTAACATAAAATTTGTCCCTTTCATTGCATGTGCAAGAATCTGTGAACTGGGAACACTTAGCATTTTGGAAAATTTAAGACACTTCGAATACTTAAAATGACACACAGCACATGATTCCAAGCCAGGAATCCATTTTGCTGTGTTAGCTATTTTTAGAAGTGAAATTTTCTTACCTGTAATGTATATTGGAACTAAAGAAGTCCCATGCAAATGTTACTTTCAGGAATGATGCCTGGAATGATATTCACAATGACACAGAAAAAGGGCTTTGAGACAAGTTCCCTTCTGTACAAAAGCAACACTGCTCTTTAATAATATTAATGGTATCCTCAGACATCTACCATAATTCATATATAGTATCACAAATTGCAATGTACTATACTTAAATTCAGTTACTGCTGAAAAATTGGTCAGCTGTTTTCAAGTGAGAGGAATGACTGGCTATGAACCCATGACAACTCATGGTGAACTGGTCAAAAGAACAAGAGAAGAAATTGAACAAAGTCCTTCTGTGCTATATTGTTGGCAGGGTCTATGGCACTGCATTAGACAATGGAAGCTGTCAAATGTAATGAAGTGTAGGTGAGGTAGATGTGAGAGGAAATTACAGATGTAGAAAAAGATCTTTATGCTACACCACTAATTCCAATGAAGCATGTAATGTACAGAAAGATGTCCAATATTCAAGGAATTATGAAATGGAGTACAGTGGTACCTCAGTACTCATCCTTAATTGGTTCCGTGAGGCACGATGAATGCCAAAAACGAGTACCAAACAATTTTTTCCCATAAGGAATAATGTAATGAATCACAAAGCAGCTGACACTGACAAGTTCTAGCTTGTGTGTTAAGTACCAAATAAATGATGAGTACTGGGACAAAATTTTCACATCAAAATGCATTGAGTACCAAATTTGATGAGTTTCAAAGCATTAAGTACCAAGGTACCACTGTATACAGATACTATAATAACAATTTGTACATTCTTAACTTGGAATGTGTATCTGCGCGCACATTGAAGAAAGAAAGGCACATGTTCTTAGCATGGAATGTGTACAAGAAGAGCTGGTGATTACAGCATACTATTCCTCTCCTGCTCCCAAGATATAATAAATGGAACCAGTGTATTAAGTTAGCACAGCTTGAGATATTATGTCATCAAGGGACTAAAACTTCAATCAGTGATGCCTTAATGCAATTAAGCAAAAACAGGATATTTATAATAACATAGGGCTCCTGTTATTGTGTACTTTTCATAGAAACAGAGATTATTAATAATCTTTTTTGTGCATGTAGTTATGTTTGCACCAGCTATAAAGAATTATACACCAGCTTTAAAGAAAATGTGGACAATGTGCAAACATTCTACATGGATACTAACCCATATCATATACAGTGTAGCTCTAGAAAACTGCACTGGAATTATGCAATCATGGTCTGTAGTTCAGTAGCTCTTACATATGATGTACATAGGTAGACTGTGTACTTCTACATTTTATAGTGTTAAGATCAATTATACATATATAGAAAGAATAGTGCTAGATGGGGCATTTGAGTTTTAAAAGTCTTGTCCACTTCAACAGACACAGCAACGGAGTACTGGAAAAGTGCAGCATTTCAAAATTCTAGGAATAAGGAATAAGGAAGGGTGAAAGATCCCATTCTAAATAATGAACATAGGTTATTTTTTTTCCATCCTTAACCTGCACAGAATATGTCCTTCAGCATATCTGAGCTCAGTGCTAGAAGTGAAAAAGTATATAATCAATTAGGATGTGTTTTTTTTTACTGTACCCAAGTGATTTTTAAAAATGGCATAATGTCAGAAGTGTTTTCAGAGCATCCAGAATCTATACTGGTTGCCCTTGGAGTAAAACATAACCATCTAGTTCCTCTTTAAGTGTAACAATTTCCAGCAGATTAACTTATTTACAGAGGATCCAAAAATTTCAAATGATGGTATAATGTACAGAACTTAATTATTAAAAGTTAAAACTAGAAGCTCCAAGGTGACATTATTTAAAAGGTGTGTTTTAGAGAAACTAGCAAAGAATACTTCATTAAAAAAGAGCCACATCGCAAAGAATGAAGTTATGAACTGACCACATAATGAGTAGCAAGAAATTGTCCTGAACAAACCAAAAGTTCATATGTCTTGGGGAGCAGAATACTAAACTTCAGGCACTCCAAATGCTAGATTGTCTCGTATCATCAATGTTTTCCGGAGGTCTCGCTCCATGATTGGTCTTTGTGTTCTCCACTTATGTGCTTCCTGAAGTCCTGGTTCAAAATAGTATATACAAGCTCCAAAGCCCACCAATATGAGAATTGAGATCATCAAATACATTGGCACAAACCAATCCAAGAAATGAGGCATAACCACTAGACAAAAGGAAAGTAAATATAAAGAGCTGGTGTTGATGAATAGAAAAAATACAATCTTATTTATTTATCTAAAACATTGCCATATGCTAAATAAATAAATAAATCTAAAACATTTATATAAGTACCTACCTTTCCACCAACTCTGGGCAACTCCCAATCAAAGAGTAAAAGACATATTAAATCATTTTAAAAACTATAAAACACATCCAGTTAGAACATAGAATATTAAAAACAACAAAAACCTGCCCCAGTCCGAGCTAATGTGCCTTCATCCAATTTTCTCCCAATGCTTGGGGGGAAAGCCAGACCTGATGAACTTCAAGGAGCAAGATGTTTCACAGGGCATGGGCTATCATGAAAAAAGGTACACTTTTAGCTCCCATTAGATGACAATATTTGGGGGAAGGAACAAGGAGTGTGCCCACCCTATCTGATCTGATAGGAAGGGTAGATATCCTTAGGGAAAAGCGGTCCAATAGATAGCATGGCCCAGTGCACATATGGCTTTAAAAATGATGAGCTTGAACTGCACCTGGAAAAAACTGGAAGCCAACACAGCTTGCACAACAGAGTGTTACATGGGCAAACTATTACTGTGTGCACTGCCGCATTCTGGATTAGTTGAAGTTTCTGTATGTCTTCATGTAGATGGGAGGTGACCAAGGCATGAATGAGTGTGACAAGGCCTGCCAGTCTAGGAAAGGGCTCAATTTTTTTTGTTTTGTCTTCTGTGATGCAATGAAATTAAATTTGGCATAAAATAATCTTTTTTCTATTAAACCCAAGCAACTTACCTTGAAAAGCTGGCCTTTTTCCCCCTCTAAGATCTTATTTTAGAACTTTTTCTATTCCTAAGAAGAAAAATAATATATCAGAATAAATTATACAAATATGTATATTTGTCCCTTACAAATCGTCAATATTTCAAAATAGATTTACCAATTATTTAAAGCACTTTTTTATTCCTCCTTTCAATGTTGTTACAATATCCAAAATAAAAACACAGCTGTAACAGCAATGTTCCATAGCCTGCTGCTCCAGATATATAGAATTACAACTTGTTCTCTTCCTTGATCTGGTTTAATGTTGGAATCCACATGTATTTTGGTATTGGGTGTTGGGTGATTTCAGTCTCAGTGCTTCCTACCTGGGGTTGGCAAGGCCATGAACCCTAACCCTACATGCTGACAACGAAATTGTCCCAAGCAATGTTTGGCCCCAACCCTTGCAGGTAGTCATACATTAGATGCTTTGTTCATCTTGGAGCAGTTGTGTGATGATCTGAATATGGAGGGGATTACTTCTAACTCACTGTCTTGGCCAAAATCACTTCCTAGTCTGAGATTTTCTGTCATTTCTCCACAGAATATGAAAATTTTGATTTATAAAACCCTATATGGCTTGGCACCTCTGTATCTTCAGGACCCCTTTCTAATAAGTGTTGACCCTTTTGACGAAATCATCTCTGGAGAAGCTGCTTGTGAGCCCCCAATTCCATGAGGTGAGGAAGCTGAAGCCAGAAGGTGCTGCTTTTCAGTCATGACAAGTTAGCTTAAAGCAAAGCTGGCTGCTCCTGGAAGATAATGAAAGCCATATTTTACTGGAGAAACTTTTTAGAGTGATTGCGCACCATCTGGAACTGAATTTTGTTCCTAGTTTATTTGGTATTAGATATCAACTGTGACTTTTGGCTATGCCAAAATATATATTATATGACTTTATATGTTATATGACTTTTTAACTATGTTTATTTTTATTTTTTAAACTAAACGTTTTGAAATAAAACAATTCTAATTTTGTCAGCTATTTTGACAATTTCATTGTTATAGATCCTAATGCTCCAATTACAGACACATGATGATGATTCATTTTACTTATGTGCCACCGTTTTTTCAGAAACGTGATACTTCTTCCACCAGCTTTTCCCCACCACAATAACCTTGAGAGAAAGGCTGGACTAAGAGATACTACTGGTCCCAAATCAGCTAATAATCTTTCCTTATTAAAGGTGACTTGGACCTTGGCCTCTCAGTCCTAGACAATACTTAAACCCTAATACTCTATTGATTTAAAGCTCTCTATCCACTTTGTGCATTGTTTTTTAATTTGTAAACCCAAGGGCAAAATCTATGCATTTTTTTTAGAATCATAGAAATACAGGACTGATAGTGATCTTCAAAGCCATTGGATCCAAAGCTCTTAGTGCAGCAATCTATTAAAGCATATCCAATAGACAGTGATGGGATTCAAAAATTTTTACTACCGGTTCTGTGGGCATGGCTTGGTGGGCGTGGCTTGGTGGGCGTGGCAGGGGAAGGATACTGTAAAATCTCCATTCCCTCCCCACTCCTGGGGGAAGGATATTGCAAAATCCCCATTTCCTCCCGATCAGCTGGGACTCGGGAGGCGGACAATAGATGGGGGCGGGGCCAGTCAGAGGTGGTATTTACCGGTTCTCCAAACTACTCAAAATTTCCGCTACCGGTTCTCCAGAACTGGTCAGAATCTGTTGAATCCCACCTCTGCCAATATATATTTAACCTCTGGCCAAGCACATTCAATGAACGGAAAAATACAACTTCAGAGTAATTTTTGCTGTTAAACTGTTTGTACCATTAGGAAGGGTTTTTGTTATTAATGTTTTTCATGTTCAGCTGGAATCTGCCTTTCTTAAATCTTTTACTTGGTGTTCTGCATTTTGGAATGAGAACAGATTTTCTATGTAGCATCTTTTCAAGTTTGCTTTTTCTCAAGGCTGAATGTTTCCAGTTCAGTTAATTTCTCTTCACAATTTCTAGGCTCCTGAACATTCTCTTCTCTGAACCTGTTCCAATTTGTCTGAATTTTTTTTTAAGTGCCCTGAATTAGGCACAAGACTCATGCTGTGGTTAAACCAATATTTTAATCAATGTAAGTGGCTTGGGGAGAAAAATAATAGTTTGAATCTTGGGCTAAAAATACAATAAAATATATAAGTTTGATAATAGAGGAATATTATTCACAATCCTACAAATCTGTAATTTCCTAGGAATAAGAAATGTGTTTTGTGTACAGAGACTCCATCTTAATTGTGTTTTAAAGAAATGTAGAAATGTCCAGATTGAACAAGAAAAAAATGAACTTGGACCTCATTTAAATCTCTATATACTATTAAATGTCTTGCTATATTAAAAATATCTTCAGGGAGACATATTTGATGAATTTTATTATGTGCTAAGTCCAGTCAAAGATAGTTTTCCAACCAAATGGTCCAGCTATGGTCAAGTACTCAACTATTCTGGGAAAATCCATACTTTTAGCCAATAGAACTGAATGTTCCAGACTCCCAAAGTTCTGTTTCCCTTCCAGAAATAACAAATACAAACCATGGTGATGTGACAATGACAAAGTATTTATTGTGACATTATAGTGCAAACTCTGGCCTTTTGTATTGTATTGTGGGATTGGATGCAAATAATTGTATAATGGCATTGGATGAAAATCATGTAGTTTGTGCCTTGTGGTGATGCAAGTTTCATCATTTACTCCTCCCTTGCCCCATTCACAGAAACCTGTGTTCCCCTTGTAGTGATGTCAGGGAAATAAAATAGAGAAGCTATATTCCTAAAAACCGCTGGTTTTGTGAAACTCTTGGTTGTGCCAGAGACATAATGTAGATAAATTAGAAAGCAATTGCCCTCTTTTCCCAAATAGAATCAAATCCTGTCTTAAAAGGCTTTCTTGTATAACCCAATAGGATAAAAATATGGGGAATTTTTAAATGGCTACAATTTAAAAATTGCTATAAAGAAACACCAGAAAAAGGAACTTAATTCCAGAGCTTTGCAGTGCTGTGGTAACTCATTCTGATACTTTTCAAAAATTACTTTGTGGTCTAGATCCAGTTTACCTCTGCCCTCTCTTTAGACTAATCCTGTGGGATCTTTGATGAAAAAAATTTTTTAAACCTTTTCTTTCAGAGATTACTTTAAATTTTCATGCCAATTCCCTTGAATTATGTACCCTTGTGCTCTTTTTCTATTTTTGACTTTGCATTTCAATTTGTTTTGTATTTTGAACTAAATTACTGTTTTCCCCAACTAAATTAATTACAATTTAGTCTAATTTTAGTATTACCTAAAGAAATCACTTGTATACTTTAATTCTGTGTGTTTTATGTACAGTATGTCACTAAAAACATTTAATTGAAAGAAATTGCTGCATGCATGACAATAGGTTATCATTTGTTAATAGATTATAATTAGAAGATCCTTCAGTGAATGGATCCTAAAGGAGGTAATCTATAGTTCAAATCTAGTTCTTGAACACACCTGGTAACACTAGAAAGCTAAGACTCAACTAACCTCATAGCAAAAATAATAAAACCAAAGAACCAACCCAAGGAAGTCCTGCACATAACAAGCACATTTGACCCTAAATATTTTGAAATCATCCTTGGAATGGAAATAATCAAACAATAACAAGAAGCTGCTTGCAATAGCTTCTAAGACCAAAACAGAATATTGTATTGTCCATTGCGTCTAATGATCTTAAAGATCTACATTTTGCAATATAAAAATCATATCCACTTCTAGGTTATTATTACTATCCCACCTCTATACAGTATTCACAAATATTATTGAGTAAACAGTATTAATTCCCTAAAATATGTAGATTACAACTAAGTAATTAAGATCTCAGTTCTATACACACTTACCTGGGAACAGAGGGTATTTTTCAACACTCACTGTAGAAGAAAACAAAATAAAACAATGTAGGGATTATTAGCATTAAATATATCTGAAAGAGAGTAATTCATTTAGCAATTTACGGTATTTACTCTTCAGCCTCTTGCATAATCCTCCTCATTTCTATCCCTCTCCCAATATGATGTCTGGATTTCAACATATCTATACTGAGAGATTTTTTTCTGCTGGTTTATGAAATGGCTGGTGATGTTTAAATGGCTCTTATGAATCTAAAAGTAGACCTCACCTGCATATTTGTGTTCCACAGACATATGGGCACAAAATAAAACATTGGATAAAATCATTCTAATCCCTAATGTACTATGAATAACTGGATCTACATTCATTTTTGATGTCTCAAACTGGTGGTGTATCTAAGGAATGTCACATCTGCAGAATTCAAGCTCAACGGAAATTCTAAAACACCTGAAGTCATGTATCACAAAATAATGAGATATTTCATCTTATTAATTATGCCATCTTTATGCATTCAGAAGTAGGTTCAGAATTAGCACAGCACAGAACTCACAAAGATTTTTAAAAACACGATCAAAGACTTGTTAAGGGCTACCAAGTGTAAACCTGTGTACACATATCCCCACAGAAATGCCACAAAAGATGCACCACCTACCTCAATCCATGCTTACCTCAGGAGATCACAGCTGCTAAGCAAGCTATTCTAGTACCAGGCAGCTTTTGAAGGCCAGTCGCTCTCTGCTGTGCAGTCAGATGACAAGGCAAAGGGTTTCTTCACCCAAGGCAGCCGGAGTCCTCTGCCAGAGCAGATTGGTCCAGATTGAAGGCAGATGGAGCTGCACTTGCTCTGCATGCAGCATGCTGGTGCATGCGGTTGTGAATCATACACTCAAGCTCACTGCTTGATCATCTGCTGTTGCCAAAGGACACTCCCCCATTCCCCCCCCCAACCCCCCAATAGATGTACGTTACACTCTGGACCAGTTTGGCATCTTTCCATCCTCCTCTCATTCGAGTGGGCCTCCTCCTTTTTCACCCTCACAAAAGAGGCAACATTGTCCCCAACCAATCAAAATGCCGAAGCAAATGAGGACTATCAATGGTTGTCATAGTAACAAGCCCAGACAGCTCTTCTCTGCATGTGATACAAAGGATAAGGGAAAAGAAAGAGGTTGAGAGATGCTCTAAGCTTTGGAAGACAATTTTCAATTTGACAGATGCTTTCAAATGGAGCAGCATTGCTAAAACATGACACTTCCCACTGAGTCCCACCTCAAGCACCACATTCAGGCAATAGCCAAGCTTTTTCCCCAGAGCAATAATAGCCTTCCACATGTATGTTGGATCATGTTGGTAGGGTGAATTCAAACTCAGGACCACAGAAAGGGAATTCAAAGCAAACATCACGTTGAGTATCTATTCTGAATTTTAAGGTTGCTCAGACTCTTGGATTCAATCCCCCAAAGGTGCTTTGGAGTGCTTCGCATTACAAACATGGCACTAAAGCTTTGAAAGGCAGCCTTTTAACACAAGGAATATTGTAAATTTGACTAGTACTTAAAGTATTGCGGGGAGGGACTACATCCACACTTGGAAATGCTTTTTGGAGATTGACTTTACATCCTACACAGACCTTCTAAACATACATTGTCATTTAGTGAAAAACAATCTTGCAGCAATACTGTCAACGTGAACTTGAATTTTGTTAATCTTTCCAAATATTTTTGGAACTATATAACTAGAAACAGTTCCATATGGATTGTAAGTTTGTTCCAGAATCAGTTAAACATTTTAAAAATATTGCTTTTATCCTCCTAAACTCTCTTTAATTTTCTGTACTGCACTTTTGTTTGTTTTTAAAGACAAGCACACTAATTATAATGGTTTGTGAGATTTAGCATCACAGTGATCGGCTTCACAGTTTCAAATTTTGGAGTGGTAGTACTGTTGCAATTATGGATGTATTGTTGTTCCTTTGGGAGTAGATTTAGAGAAGGTAAAATCTATCTTCTTCATATTCCATTGGTTGTCCCCAAACTTCCACAGTATACAATAAAAAGCAACTTAATAATATTGAAACAGCAATATTGCAAAAGTATATTTGATATTTATCTTTGCTTAAAATAGGTCTTGAGATCCAGTGTGGTGTAGTGGTTAAGGCATCAGGCTAGAAACCAGGAGACTGTGAATTCTAGTCTCACCTTGGCATGAAGGTAATTGGGTGAACTTGGGCTAGTAACTTTCTCTCAACCTTAGAAAGGAGATAATGGCTAGCCACTTTTGAAAAAACTTGCCAAGAAAACTGCAGGCACTTTTCCAGGCATTATCTGAGAATTGGATACAATTGAACTGAAGGAGGAAAAAGCCTTAGTATTTTGAATCATGTCCCCAAAATGGGGAAAACATTGGCATAATCTTCAAGGCTAAATGCCTAGTGGACAGTTACCTTCAGGCATGAAATTTTTATAGTTATTGGACAACTACTCCTTTCATTCTGCTGATGATAGAGGAAATATAATTTTTTTCAAACGAAAGCACACTGGCCAGATCACCTTAAGACTGAATTTTTATTGAAAACTGAGAAGACAGTCATTGTCTGGTGTTTGACAGCTTTTGCCTGTGAAGCATTTCAGCAAAGTAAACATCTTCTTCCTCAGTTTGTAAATCTAACTTCCCCCGATTTTAACTGTGTCTTTTAAAACTATTGTTAATGGCTATTTTTAACCCATATAATCTGAATTCTACCTATTGATTAGAATTTGATGCTTTTATTGTATAACTGATAAATAACCAATAGAATGCATATTGCTATAGCCTAAGAATTGTAGTAATTAAATAATTATTTATTTCAATTTGAATAAATAAAAGAACTGTGGAGTTGGAAGGGACCTCAAGGATCATCTAGTCCAGGGGTGTCCAACTCATGTCGTCACGGCGTCATCACATGATGTATCGGGACTTTTTTCCCCTTCGCTAAACTGGGTGTGGACGTGGGCAGCGCATGATGCATCCGGCCCACGGGCCGGGAGTTTGACAGCCCTGATCTAGTCCAACTCTCTGCAATGTTCAGAGAAATCAAGTAAACCATCTCAAGAGATGGCTGTCCAGTCTTCTTAAAAACTTCCAGAGATAGAGAATCCACAGCCTCTATAGATAAACTATTCTGTGGTTGTATAGATCTTACTGCCTTGCAGTTTCTTCTTATTGCAAATGAAATCTAGATAGCTGCAACTTATATTCATTATTTCTTGTCCTAGTTTCTGTGCAAATGGAAAATATTTCATGACCATCTTCTCTTTGGTACCTTTTCATGTACCGGTACTTGAAGAGTCCCAATGTGAGATAGGCTGCTATATAAACTTACTCAATAGCAAACAAACAACACTATTATTTCTCCTCTCTGTCTTCTTTTCTCTGATTGAACTTCCCAGGGTCCTTCAACTTGTCTTCAAGTCCCTGTATCATTTCCATTGAACCTGTTCTGTCAATATCCTTCTTCCACAGTAATCTAGGGGCAATCACACCAATGAAGACTAAAGTAGAATAAAGATGTTACATATTTTTCATACAGTGCTTCTGTATGAGTTCTTACGTAACCTGATCCATACTGCTGACTCATATTCAGATTGCTGTCAATGACCACACTAAAGTCCTCCAATATATGGCTTCCAAGACTTGAATCAGGGGTGAAATCCTCCCGGTTCGGCCTGGTTTGGGCGAGTAGGTAGCGGTTGCAGCGGCTGGTTCGGAGAACCGGGATGGCAGTGCGAGGCTCCACCCACCCGCCCCAACATTATCACTTCCTGGGGGTTTTTTTAACCTTTTAAAGCCTTTTTTCCCTGCCGGTTCCCCTGAGAGAAAGAAAGAGAGAGGGGGGGAGGGAGGGGGGTAGGGAAGGGAAGGGAAGGGAAAGGAGAAAGAGAGAGAAACACCAGGGAAAATAGATACATTTCTTTATTCCTGGCTGACAACACTGATACACTAAAAGTACAATATACTGATTTAGCAGAATAAACAAGCAATTATGAATCATGCACATATTCTTCCTCAGCATCAAAAGCTCTCGAATCAAGTTCAATTCTTCCTTTGCAGCAAAGTCCATGGTATAGCATTCATGCTGCATGCATTTTGTCTCCAAAAAGTTAAAGGGCCCAAATGAATGCAATCCCCATAATGCAATGATAAATGGATTTAGCAAGCCAACCAAAAAAGTCACAATCTC
>QLTV01000417.1:2386-17508 GCA_003457575.1 Thermophis baileyi
GCTGAGATCGGCAGGCCAGATTCGGGAAGCTGAATTCGCGTCTTGTGGCCCGCCCTGCCCCCATCCCCTGCTCCACCTGTCACTCCAAATTGCGCCCCACTGCGAGACGCGCATCCTACCGGAGACTGGCAGCTCTGTCGCGTCTCTCAGCTGGTCTGTGCAGAGAAACATCTTGTACCACAGTACAGAAAAACTTCTTGCTGCAAGAAGTTGTTAATTGCTCGCACTTGCGAGAAGTTTTTCTGTACTGTGCAAGGTGTTTCCCTGCACAGACCGGCCGAGAGATGCCATGGAGCTGCCAGACTCTGGTAAGATGCACGTCTCATGGCCCGCCCCGCCCCATCCACTGCCCCTCCTGTCTCACTTCTCCACTGTGTCTTACCTGACTTCCAGCTCCTGCCATGCTCAGCAAGGGAGGGAGAAGAGACGGCAAGGGGAGCCCTGTCTCACTCCAAGCATCTCGCTTCTCTGCCACCCCACCCCTCCCCACCTGCCACTCCCCCTTGCCAGCCGAGATCGGCAGGCCAGATTCAGGGAGCTGAACACGCTGCTGCCACCCAGGAGGACAAGAACGTGAGAAATGGGCTCTCTCGCAGTGCCTCCTGTCTCTCTTCTTCTCCCGAGTGGCAGCGGTGCATCCGGGTCACTGAATCTGGCCTGCTGATCTCAGGCAACAGCGGCTCTGACCCAATCCTCGCCAGCAATGCTGCAGGCAAGAACTGGCCACACTGATCCCGCTTCATGGCTGCACAGACAGCCCGCACTGGCCACTGCTTGGAGCTCCGGTGCCAGTCCCACTCTCCCCAGTCCCAGGTGGACAGGGCTAGAGTTTTTTTGTGGCTGCTCTTTTTGCGGCGGCCACTAAGAGAAAGGGTGCGCGAGCTAGAGCTTGCAGGAGCGGCCTCCATGAGGCCATTCCACGTGGATGGCAGATGCGTGTGGGGCATGTTCCCCCCCCTTCGTGCCCCTACCTCGCCTCCTCACCTCGTGCTGTTTGCATGGGAAGCAACGAAAAAGTTGCCATGATTGTGGAGGCGGTGGCCTGAGCGGCACCAGTGCTCTGGCACCAGTCCCCCTGCCACGGACCAAGGTTTAGGGGTCTCCTGCACCCCAAAAATAATAAGACCCCCCAATAATAAGGCCAAGGCCATATTTCGGGGGTCAAAAGAATACCGTGTTTCCCCGAAAATAAGACAGGGTCTTATTTTCCTTTGACCCCCGAAATATGGCCTTGGCCTTATTATCGGGGGGGGTATTATTTTGGGGGTGCAGGAGGCGGCGAGCATGGGACTGGATGTCCTGCCACCACCACCTCCCATCCCTATTCTTCGTGCCGGCCGAGCGGCTGGCCAGCGCTGCCCTAATGTGTCCCGCCGCCGCCGCCTCGTGGAGCAGGACTCTGCAAGGCTTGTTGTGCCATTGCATGCACGAACTGCAGGACTG
Organism: Thermophis baileyi; assembly: GCA_003457575.1. Lineage (NCBI taxonomy): Eukaryota > Metazoa > Chordata > Lepidosauria > Squamata > Dipsadidae > Thermophis > Thermophis baileyi. The sequence goes on from QLTV01000417.1 coordinate 3,830, forward strand.
CCGCGAGCTTCATCATAGCGGCACAGCTGGCGTCCTGCCACTCGTGGCTGCGCCAGTATGTCAAACCTTACGGTAGTGCTGCCGTTCGTGCATGCAATGGCACAACAAGCCTTGCAGAGTCCTGCTACACAAGGCGGCGGTGGCGTGACGAGTCTCACATTTTTGGCAGGTGGGACGTGGTGGGACGCAATTTGGTGGTGGCAGGTGGGGCGGGGTGGGCTGCGAGATGTGCATCCTACCTTACCTGAGACTTGTAGCTCCGTCGCATTCCCGCTGTTGTGTCCAGGGAAGCACGTTGTAAAAAAAACACCTCGTGAGTTGAATCAAACTTCTCGAACTCGCTAGTTTTCTTTTACAATGTGTTTCCCTGGACACAATGGAGAGGAACATGACAGAGCTGGAAAGGTAAGATGCACGTCTCACAGCCCACCCCGCCCCACCTGCCACCACCAAATTGCATCCCTAAAGGGGGCAGGGGGCTAAGCAAGGGGCAGGAGCCCTGCCATGCCTGGTGAGGGGGGGAGAAGAGACGGCAAGGGGAGCCATGTCTCGCTCCACGCATCTCGCTTCTACCCCGCCCCACCTGCCATCCTTCTCGATAAAGAGACGGCGGGGAAGGGAAGCAGTCAGGCTGCTGTTGCCATTGGGGTGGGAAGTGTTGGGCCGCGAGACGCGCATCTACCTTTCCATCTCCATTGCATTCCTCGCCGTTGTGTCCAGGGAAGCACATTGTAATAAAAAATCTTCGCGAGTTCAATTAAACTTCTCGAACTCGCAAGGTTTTTTTTTTTGCAACGAGCTTCCCTGGACACAACGGCGAGGAACGCGACGGAGCTGAAAGTCTCGGGTAGGACATGTTTCTCGTGGCCCAAAACATCCCACCCCGACCCAATGGCAACAGCAGCCTGGCTGCTTCCCTTCCCTTCCCTGCGCCAGCCTCCCTTGCGCGAAGTTTGCCAGCCAAATACCGGGGAGGGGCTGTAGTATCCCCCCCACCACTTAGGTGGAGATGCCGAAGCTTTTCCTAAAAATAGGGAACAAGCCAACTGCAGGCGGCATCAGCTGCAAGGCATACCTGCCACAAACACAAATATTCTGAAGCTAAAAGCTAAAAGTTAAAAGCCGGGGCAGCGAAGCGGCAAATGTTTCAGCGGCGGGATCGCTGTCCCCCAGGACTACACCTCAGCCACAGGTTTGTGGGTGCACGAACCCCCCCGGGCTCAGAACTGCCCAACTTTGTGACTTTGAGGGCAACGGTGGCCAGAGTCGTCCTTCTCCACTCCGCCTGTGCCGTGCCATTGACCCCAAGCTGACGCTCCCTATTTTTAGGAAAAGCTTCGGTGTCTCTGCCTAAGTGGTGGCGGGGATACTACAGCCCCTCCCAGGTATTCAGCTGGCAAACTTCGCGCAAGGGAGGCTGGCAAAGGTAAGGGGAGCAGAGAAAAAAAAGCCAAGTGGCTCTTCTTGCTTTTCTGGGCTGTCGTGCAGAATTAACTTCAGTGGGGGAGCGTGCCATCACTGCTGAGTTGCCCCTTTTCTCTCTCTGGGGACCCTGCTCAGCTTCATGCTTCAGAGGACGCATGAGGCATGAGGCTCTTTAGAAGCCCCCTCCTTCTAAACTTTGCAAGGGTAAGCCCACCGCTTGGTTTGGGGCGGATGGTGCCTGGCAGGCCCAGGTGCGGTGGGTGGGCAGGCGGGTGGAGCAGCTGCGTGGCTCACTTGGGTTGCGAAGATTTGGGCAGCATTTACATGGCTGGGATGCCTGCAGGATCGCTGGTTTCTGAGGCAGGCGAGGTTCAGAGAGGAGGTGCTGCGAGGGAGCCCATTTCTCACATTGGCTGTGCGGGGCGCCACCCTGAGCAGGCAATGAGCTGGAGGTGCGGGAGGGTCAGTCTCTGCCCTCCGCCGTTTTCATCAAGTGTGTGTGTGTGTGTGTGTGTGTGTGAGAGAGAGAGAGAGAGAGAGAGAGAGAGAGAGAGAGAGAGAGAGAGAGACAGAGAGAGAGAGAGAGAGAGAGAGGAAGAGAAACGGTGGAGAGGAAACTCTTTCAAACAGCGTTGCCTGCAATTCTTGTTACTCCCCTCCATCATTTCTCTCTCTCTCTCTCTTTCTCTCTCATTCTCTCTCACACAGAGAGACATTTGATTGCTGAAAGGGACAGGCTGCGCTTTGCTTCTATTGTAAGCACGCACTTCCCACAATCGCCTGTCCTTTTCTCAAGCAGCAGCAGCTGGTGGGGGGGGGTGATTCTGATGGGCCACATGGCTTTCTGCCTCATTGTAGCAGGAGCCTAAGCAACACCCGTGGAGTGCAAGCTGTGGTCACCGCTTGCTCCACAGCCACAAGGTGAGCTGCAGAACAGAGGGGTCCTCGGCTGCAAGGTTGCCTAGCACTGTGGACAGAGCTGGGGCTAGCAAGAGTGCGCTGGAAATATCTCCAGGCACCTGGAGAGACAGAATTCCCGGCCCTCGCTCGATCAGCTGATCAGCGGACCATGGTTAAGGGGCCCAGCAGCCTTGAGGTGACCAGGGAAGCGAAAGATTTCCTACTGTGCCATAAGAAATCTGATAGTCCAGATATTCGTTAAAATACCCTACATTTCTTTGCAATGAAAATAACAGTAATGAATTTCTAACCTTTTACTAGCAAGCAACCATTTTTCTGAGTGATGCAAGAACTATATAATTGTACAGCTGGCTTTTACTTTCTCAAGTAGTACTATTCAGATGTACTTCAGCTGACTGCTAGCTGCAGTTCGGCGGTTCAAATCTCACCGGCTCAAGGTTAACTCAGCCTTCCATCCTTCCGAGGTGGGTAAAATGAGGACCCAGATTGTTGGGGGCAATATGCTAACTCTGTAAACCGCTTAGAGAGGGCTGTAAAGCACTATGAAGCGGTATATAAGTCTAAGTGCTATTGCTATTGCTATTGCTATTTTCGGGGAAACAGGGTATAAGACAAGGTCTTATTTTCGGGGAAACACGGTATATCCAAAAATTTTAGCCCATACTATCATGGTTTCTTTTACATGTTCTTCCATTTTAAAATTCAATAAGTAGCTATATATTTTCTTTATTAGTTTATCATCCATCCCTAGAAATATCTAATCTAGTTCTAGGGGTTCTTTATAGAAACCATATATTTCTGCATCTTTCTTGTATCTTGTTTGTATTTAGATATATGGCCACCAGTCCAAATCGATTCCTTGATTTTTTAGTTCCTGTTTCAATTTTAAGTCCCTTTGTTCATTTACAATATCTTTATACCTTACGATTTTTTCCATTTCAAGAGCATTTGGATGTATTAATGCTTCCATCATGGATAGCATTATTTTCATATAATGTTTCTGTTTGATTTTTTCCCATACTGAGAGCACAGCATTCCTGAAATAATGCCTTTGGAAGTATCTATGTATTTTATTTTTCCCATACCACGTAAATGTGTGCCATCCCAAGTGTAAGTCATGTCCTTCTAAGATCAATATTCTCTTGTTTTTGAAGTTTATCCACTCTTTCACCCATGTGAGCACTGAAGCCTGGTGATACAGCTCTCAATCTGGTAGTCCAAACCCCAATTTGATATTTCCAATAAAGCTATTCTTTGAGGAGTTTTTGCTTGCAATGTATCTATTACATGGAACCCTGACACTGGGTTCATATGTCCTTATTGTCCTATTCACATTTAAATACACAATTAATGCCTCAATCAAACCTTGTCAGTTAAGATTGAATCTATAATGGTTAGTGAGCACAAGAATGTATGAAGATATTTCAATGGGGGATGCGGGGGCACAATCCCAAACTCTAAACATGAAGGTAATCCTTGAAAACCTTCTAATAAGCCTCCCAAACCCTTGTAAATCATAAGTTCTAATATTTTTGAAGTGCACAGAGGGTAAGCATATTAATTGTAGCAATCTAAGTGCCAGAGATGCAGTGCAGTAGGCTTCCAAATTTATCCAGTTTTTAATAATAAAACAACCACTTCAGTGCACTAGAACCCAAAAATAAAAGATAAAGGATGTTGCCAACTTTGTAAGAAATGTACGATCCTGAAACGTTTTTCATGAACTTAGTAAGATGTTTTATTTAAATTTTATTGTGTTTTTAAAATACTGAAATTATTTTATTATTTCACATGTGAGTCAAATATGCATATGTTCTTATCTATAGCTCCTATATTTAAAATCTGTCAGGACATTTTGTGCTTTGGGGATGATCAAAAGTATTATTATACAACACTGAAATGTTTTCTTGTAAAACTATAGTGTATTGAAGGGGTAATTTTTTCAAAGAGCACAATTGTATCTAAGCCCAATAGGATATTTAAGAGAGAGTGTGTCAGGCCTGCCTCTGTTCAAAACTGAAGAAAGAAAACCCCCAAATCCAGAAAAGATACTTTTACTAAGTTTAAAATTATAGCAGCGAAAGCAAGGCAAGATCTGATTCAAAACGTGTGAAAGTTACAGATTGAAACCCCAAATCCCTCCCCCCAGGGTCCAGCACTGAGAGTCTAATCAACGTCCATTATGATGTTGTGAAAAAGCCCGCCTTCAGGTATTTCTCCCATCTGGAGACTCAGGATGGTTGGCCTTGATGGAGTGTAAACATTCAGCAGCGCCATAGTTCATGAGTGCAAACCTCCCTTTCAGTTCTCGTGGGACTACACCAGCTTACTTCCCCATCCCAAATACCCAAGGCCCCCCCTCCCCATTACTATGGCAGCCAATAGCAAGCATGCTGGAGATCCGGCTGACAGAGAGAAAGAGAGAATTTTAAACCTAAACCTGAAAATGTTTACACCAGATCCAAATATTCCTAAGGTGGAATCCAATTCCCTTCCCTGTGTAAGATCCCAGAAATTTCCCTGAGCCACTGAGATGCCAAAGAGAGTGTGACTCGAGATGAGGCTTCTAAAAAGAAGCAGATTTTATTTTGACCATAAATAAAATACTGGGTATGACTATATCTAGAACATACAGATACAATGTATGTGAGGAATAGCCACACCTTGGGGAAGGTATGGTGTGTTTTATACCTTCAGAATACCCAATTCTGGCCCCCTCTGGCCCATGCCTTCCTTGTAGCTCTGTATTGGCTGTGCAAAGAGAAGCAGGAGCAGGGGGGCTAAACAGAGGGGCTGGGTATTTATTTATTTATTTATTTATTTATTTATTTATTTATTTATTTATTTATTTATTTTTCTTTCTCCCAAGGGACTCTGGGCGGCTTACAGCAAAAAAAAGAAAAAAAAAACATTAAAGAAAAACATTATAAAAACATTTTAAAAAAACAATTTAAAAACCCATGCACACCATTCATGGCCGGATCTCGCAGGATTACAACAGCGAGATCAACGGCAAGATCAACGGCCCCAGGCCTGCCAGAAAAGCCAGGTCTTCACAGCTTTCCGGAAGGCCAATAGGGTGGGGGTAGTCTGGATCTCAGGAGGTAACTGGTTCCAAAGAGCTGCGGCGACCACCGAGAAGGCCCTCCCCTGCGGGTACGCCAGCCGGCACTGTTTAGCTGACGGGACCTGGAGGAGACCAACTCTGTGGGATCTTACTGGTCGCTGGGAGCTATGTGGTAGAAGGCGGTCTCGAAGATAGCCTGGCCCTGAGCCATATAGGGCTTTAAAGGTAATCACCAACACCTTGAATTGTGCCCTGAGACCAATAGGGAGCCAGTGTAGCTCACGGAGAATTGGTGTAATATGGGTGTACCTAGGTGTACCCATAAGAGCTTGCTTAGCAACAGAGGTGCCAGGCTCGGAGTTTCACCGAAAAACAAGATCATTCATTAGTCACTCTCCTCCATTCTCAAGGCCCTTACTTAATAGGAAAAATATTTGAATTTACTATAGATGCAAATGGCAGAGGCAATTCCAATTCTTACCAAAGCAATCCTTACAGAAGCAAAACAGCAAGTCAAACCAATTCTACTGACTCTATTATTATGTCCTTACACCTGAAAGAAAGGAGAAGAGCAACTCTTCAAAAACTAAGAAGTTGAATGATCTATCAGGAGAGAAGGGGCGTTGGTCTTACCTGATATGCTCCTTCTCATTGCCGTGGAAACAGCATCCAGGAATGGGTTAACTCTGTCTGTAATCCGATAGGACTGAGTCTGCAGTTTTAGAAGACACGCCTCCTCCGCTTGCTTCCCCAGCTTTTCAATGAAGGAGCTGATGCAGACTGACATGTTGCACTGTGCTGAAGCTATATCCCCTCATGGACCAGGACCGGACACTAAGCTGGGTGGGGCTGGATGCTGTCTCCACAGCAATGAGAAGGAGCATATCAGGTAAGACCAATGCACCTTCTCCATCTTGGTGGAGACAGCATCCAGGAATGGGACATACCAAAGCTGGCAGTCCTATTGGGAGGGCGCATTCCGGTCTGAAGTCCTCTGTTCCGTATGTACCCTTTGAAGCATCCTCCTGCCAAAGGCCACCTCAGCCGAGGCGTAAGTGTCTAACTTATAGTGGCAGATAAAGGGGGATGGAGAGGACCAGGTGGCTGCACGGCAGACCTCCTCAATAGATGCTTGTGTTGCCCACGCCGCAGTGGTAGCTGCGCTTCTGGTGGAGTGGGCGGTGATATGTCTTGGCAGTGGTAATGCCTGAATCTCGTAAGCTTTGGCAATACACGCCCTAATCCACTGGCCCAGAGTTGAAGGGGTGACCCTGTTGCCCAGCATGGCTGGCTGAAAGGAGACAAATAGGGATTCCATTCTCCGCAGGGAGGAAGTCCTTCTGACATAGATGCAGAGAGCCCTGCACACATCCAAGGTGTGCCAGCTATGTTCTAAGCGATGGACTGGCTCAGGACAGAAGTTTGGCAGCACCAGTTCCTGGGCCCTGTGGATCCAAGTGTTTACCTTGGGGATGAATGTAGGGTCCAGCCTCAAAACTACCCTGTCAGAGTGGAACACCCAAAGGTCCGACCGAATTGACAGAGCCGCCAGCTCTGAGATTCATCTGGCCAATGTTATGGCCACTAGGAATGCCACTTTATAAGTAAAATAGCGCAGGCTGGCTTCCCTCAAATGTTCGAAGGGGCCCCGTGTAAGGGAGTTCAGAACCTTGGTCAAGTCCCATGTGGGAAACCTATGAACAACCAGGGGCCGGAGGTTGGTTGCACCCCTGAGAAACTGGCAGACCACGGGGTATTGTGAGAGGGACTCCAATGCCCCGCATGTCAAAACGGAAGACAGGGCAGCAACCTGTCTCCGGATAGTGTTCGGAGATAGCCCGTTATCGAGACCCTCTTGGAGGAACTCCAGGATCTGGGCTATGGAAACGTCAGTGGGGTTCAATTCCCCTTTTGCACACCACTCACAAAAGGCCTTCCACGTGGCATTGTATATATGGTTGGTTGAAGCTCTGCGCGAGGCCTGAATTGTCTTGATGACTCTGGAAGAAAATTTGTCCCCCCCTCAGAAGGCTCCGCTCAAGCGCCAGGCGGTCAGTTGGAACCACTGGGGGTCCGGGTGGACCAACACCCCCTAGCTGAGGGAGACCTTGCTCTGAAGGATTCTCCAGGGTCAAGCCATGGATAGGTTCACCAGGTCTGTAAACCAAGGCCTCCTGGGCCAATGGGGTCCAGCAGTAGAAGTTCCGCTTCCTCCTCCAGCAGCTTCCTGATGACCTTCAGAATGAGTGGAAGAGGAGGGAATGCGTACAGCAGTCCTGGGGGCCAAGGACTGTGCAGTGCATCTATCCCCTCTGCCCCAGGTGTCGCAAATCTGACAAAAAATCGTGGGAGTTGGCAGTTGTCTTGAGTGGCAAACAGGTCGACTGTCCGGAGGCCAAAATGGTCCATCAGTTCCCGGAACAGGGACGGGTGCAGATGCCACTCCGTATGGTCCACTGATGCTTGGCTGAGCCAGTCCGCCTGCACGTTGGCTAACTCCTGATATGTGCACCACCTGTATGGACCACAGGTGGGTCTCCGCCCAGAGGCCCAGTTGCTCAGCCTCCTGCATAAGAGATCTGGAGTGGGTCCCTCCTAGGCAGTTTATGTGAGCCTTGGTGGCCACGTTGTCTGTCAAGACTAAATTGTCTCGGCCTGAGACCATGTTCTTGAATTTCCTGAGGGCCAGGTGGATCGCCTGGAGCTCCAACCAATTGATATTGTGGCTGAGGTCCTCCTGAGTCCACTGTCCCTGGGCCATGTGGGACTGGAGGTGAGCTCCCCAGCCAAAGAGGCTGGCATCGGTTGTAAGGATCAGGCAGTGTGGTTCCCTGAATTGGCAGCCCTTGGATATGGCCTCGGATATCCACCATTTGAGAGAACGGATCACCTCTGGCGGGACCCGAACCTTGATCTGTGTACTGCTCCTGCCTGACTTCTGATATGGAAAGAGGAACCACTGCAGCTTTCTGCTGTGGAGTCGTGCCCATGGGGTGATCGAAATACACAACACCATCTTTCCCAAGAGCTGGGAGAGAGTGAGTAGTGGGACAGTGCGTTCTCTCCTGATGTAGAGTGCCAGTTCTCTTAGACTGGACTGGCGCTCATGGGATAGATACACTTTGGACTCCACCATGTCAATGACTGCCCCCAAATGGAGCAGTTGAGTCAATGGAACTAGGTGGCTTTTGGCCGTGTTTATGGAGAAACCGTGGGCCTGTAGGACCTGTATTGTGACAGCCAGGTCCCTCCTTGCCTGTTGTTCTGAGCCAGACTGAATAAGTATGTCGTCCAGATAAAACTGGATCCTTATTGGAATAGTCCGGAGATGGCCCGCCAGGGCGACCATCAGCTTGGTAAGTGCTCTGGGGGCGTATGACAGGCCTAACGGTAGCGCCCGGTACTGATAGTGTTTCCCCACATATGGAAGCGGAAAAACTGTCTGTGGGCTGGAAGTATGGGGACGTGAAGGTACACTTCCATCAGGTCTACTGACATGAGGAAGTCGCCCTTTCTGACGCTCTCTAAGATGGTCTGAAGTGACTGCATCTTGAACCATCGGTAAACAATGCAATGGTTCAGGGTCTTGAGATCTAGAATTGCCCTCCATACCCCAAGGCCTTTTGGATTACAAACAGTAGGGAGTAGAACCCTTGTCCTTTCTGCTCCTCTGGAACCGGTTGGATAGCCTGAATCTCCAAATGGTGTTTTATGGCTGATTCCATGAGGAGCTGCTTTGTCCGATCCTTTGATACTGGACAACGGATGAAAAACCTCAGGGGGGTGGAGAGGAACTCCAGGGAGAGGTCCGACCTCACCATCTCCCTAACCCAGGTGTCCATGGTGGTGTCCTCCCATTGGCTGGCAAAGAACACCAAGCGACCCCCGATGGGAGGGTTGGATGAGCAGTCACCTTGAGCGCCGAAAGGAGCGACCCCTCCCATCTCAAAAGGACCATTTGGGAGGGTACCCTTGCCCTTGCCTGCCCTGCCTGTCCTGATGCTGTCCTTGCCTGGAGGGAAATGGCCTTTGAGACCAAGGCAGCCCAAAACCGCTGTCTGGCCCTCGATATGGAGAGGAACGAAAATAAGGGAATGGGCTCTGAAACATGGACGGCAGGACCTTGTGCTTGTCCCTGGACTCGACTAGAATGGGCTTCAGGGATTCCCCAAACAGCCTATCCCTGGAATACGGGGCTGATGCCAGTCTCCATTTATTTCTGGCATCTGCTTACCACTGGCGAAACCACAGGAGACGTCGGGATGCTACAGATGAGCCAATGGACTTGGCCACAAATCTCGCCGCATTTAGAGTGGCATCTGCTGAGAATTCCATTGCTGCCATAAACTTGTTGAGATCCTGATGGGACCTCGTGTCTGCAGCTGGAAGTCTTTCCTGCAGCTGCCTCAACCATAGCAGCGAAGCTCTGTTAAAGAATGAGGCCGATGTGGAGGCCTTAATTGCACAGGCTGCTGCTTGGTGAGCTTTCACCAATGTTTGCTCTGCTCTTTTGTCCTCCGGTCGGAAAGATTCCTCCGGGGAGCCTGACACTAGGGAAGGAGAAGATAAAGCTGCAATCTGAGTGTCCACAGAAGGGACTTGGAGAGCCTTAGAGAGGTCTGGTCCCATATTATAAAAGCGCCTGTCTAGGCCACTAGGGTTGAGACCCGTTCCAGGAGAGGCCCACTGCCTCTGCACTATGTCCAGGAATAACTTAGGGATGGGAACCTCCTCTGTCTCAATAGTTGGCTCTGCAAATAGTGGATCTGCCGGATCAGCTGACCCTGAATCAGCATCCTGAGGAGTCTGGGTGGTACCCAGCCTCGTGGTATTCTTTGCTTTGAATAGCAATAATCTAAATAGTGGGGGCCTAAATAGGCCAACAAAGGCAGGTAAATCAGGCATTAAGTCTTCATCATCAGATAAATCCAGGTTATGTTGCATTTCGTCCCCGGAAAGGGATGCCTGGCTGAAAGAGTCAGGGGAGTAGTCCTGCTCTTGAGGAGGAAGAACCTCCCCCGCAAAATGGAGCCCTTGATGATGCCCATGGACCCTGGGGGAATCTGTCCCCGAAGTCGCCCTCTGCTGTAATCCAGCTGCAATCCCTTGTCTGATGGCCTCAGAGACCAAAGCTCCCATACTGGCCAGGATTAGAGGTTCTGACCACTCATCCGAGCGGAGGCCTGCAGCAGTGGGGGTAAAGGTTGCCTCGGCCGAGGAAGACCTCTGATGTGCAGGTTGCTCCCAGGTAGCAGTCGGACCCCTAGGGGCTGGCATGGAACTGAATAACAACTCACTGTTGCCAGGCAAGGTCAAAGGTTGGTCCCTGGTGTCATCAGAAGACCATGCTGCCACTTGAGGAGCTCCAGAAAGATCAGGTGGCTCCAGCTGCTGTAAGGCAGAAGAGAAGGAGCAGGCTGGTTGGCCCTCCTGGGGACCACTTGCCCTCTTGGCCGAATCCCTCTGGGCTTTGGCAATTACCTTTTCAATGGCCTTGTGCCGTTGTTTAGCCTCCTTCTCAGCAGTCTTTTTGTTTGAATGAGGCTTCAGAGCAGCTTTTCTTTTAGTGTATCGGGTCCTAGAAGGCCCTGCATTATTGCTGCTGCCCGAAGAAGATGGTGCCAGGCTTTTTGCCACAAGGGCAGCATTGTCGGCCATGGCGTCTGCCATCTTGGATTGGCCGGAGCACGCGGTCTCACCCGAAGGGGCCCTGCTGCCACAAGTGCCGTTAATTACAGGCGGTAATTAGCGTGCCCGGAGTGTGGGCAGGGGCTAATTTGCCTCCCGAGGCTGTCGGAGGCTAGGCACTGATCCTGGGGCATGGCCGCATGGCGGGGGCTCGAAACTCACCCCGCAGTTGAATCAAAATGGCAGCACTTCCTTCCTGCTTCGCTCTGCAATAGCACAGTTGAAATGAGCCATGCTCATGCGCACTGCCTAATCCTGCTGCCGTCCGGCAGTTAGGAGCGATCAGGCCAACGGGCTGTCTGTGTGGAGCCCGAGGGTCAGCGTTTCGGAGCCAGGCTCGTGAGCACTGCCCTGTTAGATCTGTCGGCCGACAGTCTAACCACCGCCCATGCGGCCTTCAGTGGGATCAGGTAAAAGCCCTTCACGCTGGAAAGGAGAGCAGCTCAATCAGCCAAGCTGAGAGCCGCTGCGATCCAAAAAAAGCTATAATTAGTTTGAAGATCAGCAGTCAAGAATGGGATAACTCTGCAACACGTCTGGTCCAGACTATGACTGAGTCTAAAAGCTGGGGAAGCAAGCGGAGGAGGCGTGTCTTCTAAAACTGCAGACTCAGTCCTATCGGATTACAGACGGAGTTAACCCATTCCTGGATGCTGTCTCCACCAAGATGGAGAAGGTACTGTTCTTGTAAAGGTGAACAATCTTTCTATGTAGAAGAATGGCATTTAACAGTTTAAGGAAGCAAGGATTGCTACAGAGAGAGCAATTACATAAAATAGGTGGAGCCATATCACCTCATAGATGGAGTCAGGATTGTAATCTTTTATCTAGGTTTCTGGAGAATTGGTAGTTCTTAGTTAAATGTGGTTAGATCTACATTATTACTTCTATGAAACTTTCATATGATTCTCCTCTCAAAGCTCCTGATTAAAATTGGCTCAGGAAGCTACAAAGAAGAAAGTTTAATGAGGTCATTTGATGATTTTGATCCTAGATTTAAAAGCTGTCCACCTTTGCATTGCAGGAAGCCTATCAGCAATATGATATTGCTGAGTTCTGTGTACACAGAGTCCAACTAGTGTTAAGCTAATAGACTCTACCACAGATTTTCTAATTAAAGAAATTTCCTTTCATGACTGGAAAAAATCCAAATATCTGTTACATGTGACTAATTAAATAATTTTACAGATCTACAGTATGCATGAACATACTGTAATTTTATATATAAATAACTATTATAAGCACTCAGGCCAAATTCCAGCATACAGAAATTCTGTATCAACAGTAATTACCTGAAAATCCTTTTATTTTACCAAGAAAAAATAATAAGACTAAAGTAAGTTTCTTCTAAAAAGGCTAGAATAGAGACTTGCCATCTGAATAAGAAGCTGGCCCCTACCAATGAAAGAATTTGACTTCCATTGACAGAAGCAGGCCTAGGGGCATACGCATATTTCTCTTTTTTTAAAAAAAATTACTGGTGTACTGTTTCATTATTTTTCACTTGAGCCAGAAAGATTCTATAACACCCAAATAACTCAAATGAATTGAACTGTCTGGGAATTGATTTTAAAAGGAGAATGAGAAAGTGAAAGATAACATTGATTCGAGAATTACAGGAATTCGGAAAGGTTGCAGGGCTAAAAATAAACAAAGATAAAACAAAAATAATAACCAAAAATCTTACACAAGATCAAAACAAAGAATTAGAGAGGCTATTAGAATTCCAAATAGTTAAAAAAGCAAAATATTTAGGGATTTGGCTGACCACAAAATGCTCCTCCATAAAAGAAGACAATTATATAAAATTATTATCACAGATTCGGAAAGATTTGGAAAATTGGGCAAATTTAATCTTTAGTAGGAAGAATCGCCACTATTAAAATGAATATCTTACGTAAAATTTTATATCTATTCCAAACAATCCCAATAAAATTAAATAATTTTTTTTGAAGAATTAAATAAAATAACTCTAAAATTCATTTGGCAAGGGAAAAAGGCCAGAATAAAATATAAACTTTTACAGGATTCCAGACTGAGGGGGGTTTTGGCCTACCAGACTGGGAACTGTACTACTAGGCAGCCGCAGCAACATGGCTGTAAGGATCGCCTCTCCGTCTAAATTAAGAAAGCGAGAACTTCTAAACAATGTATTTCAAAAGGATCTTTTATTAAGCAGAAGTGAAAGCATCCAATTCAAAGCCACGTCTGAATACCCTTAGGCAAAACAGGTAGAGTTAAAGCAGTAGAGACCCCTCTGCAGATTCTAGCCAATACACAAGTGTGAAAATGTTTTCTTTAACATGGCTGTAAGGATCGCCTCTCCGTCTAAATTAAGAAAGCGAGAACTTCTAAACAATGTATTTCAAAAGGATCTTTTATTAAGCAGAAGTGAAAGCATTCCATTCAAAGCAACATCTGAATACCCTTAGGCAAAGCAGGTAGAGTTAAAACAGTAGAGACCCCTCCCATTAGCCAGAATGCAGATTCTAGCCAATACACAAGTGTGAAAATGTTTTCTTTATCAGCTGCTCTGGGAACCGGATAAACATACATTTCTCTGACCATCTTCTGTTAT
>QLTV01000417.1:21514-39923 GCA_003457575.1 Thermophis baileyi
TAACAATAAAATTAAATAAAACTTTTTTTTGAAGAGTTGGATAAAATAACGTTAAAATTCATATGGCAATGGAAAAAGGCTACAATAAAATGTAAATTATTACAGGATTCCAGACTGAGAGGGAGCTTTGGCCTACCAGACTGGGAACTATACTACCAGGCAGCCGCAGCAACATGGATTAGAGAATGGGTAATTTAAAAAAATAAAAGAATATTAGCTATTGAAGGACATGATTTACAATGGGGCTGGCATGCATTCTTGTGGGAGGGAAAGAATAAAATACACAAATATTTCCAAAGACATCAAGTGAGAGATGAATTAATGGAGGTTTGGAGGAAAATTAAACAAATTTTTTATATAAAAATCCCGAGATGGATATCAACAATGGAAGCATTGGTTTATCCAAATGCTATGGACTTAAATAAAATAGTTACATACAATGAATTATTAAATGAACAAGGAAAGTTGAAATCGAATCAGGAATTGCAAACACAGCGAATTAAAATAGACTGGTGGCCCTATATAGATTAAAACAAAATATAAAAAGGATTTGGAACAATACGGTTTTCAAAATGAGCAACAAGAAATTGATAAAATACTAACAGGCACGGATGAAAAAATGATTACCAAGATGTATAATTGTTTACTAAAACGTAAAATGGAGGAGGAAACAGTAAAAGAAACAATGATTGTGTGGACCAAAAATTTTGGGTATAATATTGAATTAGAGTACTGGGAACGAATTTGGGAAAAAAATTACAAATTGACAATGTCGGTCGCATATAAGGAGAATATATACAAAATGTTCTACAGATCGCATCTACTACCAGCGAGATTGGCCAAAATGTATCCAACTATACCACCCAACTGTTGGAAATGCAATCACGTACAAGGGACATTCTACCATATGTGGTGGACATGCCCCAGTGCAAAGAAATATTGGGAAAAAATTAAAAAATGGATTGAGGAAATAACAGAACAGAAAATTGAGATGAGGCCAGAACTGTTTCTATTGGGAATAATAAAAGAAAATATTAGAAAAGAAATTTACTATATTATACAACATATAATAACAGCAGCGAGAATTACATTCGCCTAAAATTGGAAGAAAGAGAAGATCCCCTCGAATGCAATGATCATAAAAAAGGTGCTAGAATGCGCAGAGATGAATAAACTAACGATGGAATTGAGAGAGAGAGAGAGAAACAATGTATTATACAGATGGTATGATTGGCTCAAAAAGAAAAGTAAAATTAATGTGTAAAGTAATACAGAATGATGTAATAAAATGTAACAAATGCAATTTGAGAATCTAAATGGTTGTAAAACAAAGTATAAAATGTATAAAGGAATAGATGGATATAAGAATGTTTAAGTTAAAAACAATAGCCTTAAATATGGAAAATGTAGAATTGAGAAAGAAATTCCGATATTGTAAAGCTGTATTAGTGGAACTATGTTTTGTTTTTTAAATGTGAAAAACTTCAATAAAAAGTTTTTTTTTTAAAGAGAAAGTGAAAGAGAAGCAATAATTCAAGTGTTCAATCTTCTGTAGAAATGGACAGAAAATACAGAGACAGAAAAATAGTAATAAAATATCTGCTAGTTTCAATTCAGTACCATTCTGCATGTCAGGCAAATGTTATAATCACTAGGCTATTGGAACACTTGGCTATAGAAACAAATAGCAAGCAGAAGGGCAGTAACCATTGACCCAACAAAGGAGACATTCCTCTCTCAATATTCAGAAGCCAATCAAAGTGTAGGGATTTACCAAGAAGAAAGTAGTGCATCAGATGAACCTGACAGCAAATTTGTGCTGTAACAAGCCAGAATCGGTACTTTCAACACAAAACAGAAAAACACAGGTGGAGGTTGCATTCACATTAGGCTAGAAACAAATATAAGTTGATATCAATTCCAGGGAAGGTATTGTCATGATGAGTCAGATTAATATTCCCCATGTGAAGTATATTGAAACTTCAGTTTAGCAATAAGAGGATAAATTCTCATTGTCTGTTGGGACATTTATTTTGTCAAAAATGTTGTGAAGTTTCAAGAAAGCTCTGCTCAATGAACTGTTTAACATATTTTGAAATCTGCAGACCTAGAGATGGATATCTTTATAGCTGCTTCTCTGATTTTGAGCCCCCAATGGCTCTACCTCATCAACTAAACATATGGCAATGTTGCAACTTGCTCTCAAAACCTATCAAGGGATGTCTTATAGCAGGGGTGTCAAACTCATGTTGTCACAGCGGCATCATGTGATGTATTGGGATGTTTTTCCCCTTCATTAAACTGGGGGTGGGCATGGCCAGAGTGTGACGCATCTGGCCCACGAGCCAGGAGTTTGACCGGCCCGTGGGCCAGAAGTCTTATAGGTTAGCTTATGTCGTGCATTTTTTCTCCTAATATTTATAACAGGTGGCAACTGCTTCTTCCAGTTTCCATCTAGGTTTCAAAATATTCCAACGTCTTCTTTTCTTTCTTTTCTTTCTAGAAGCTTGGAAATGTATTAAATTATATATATAACTCTCTGCCATTATGTACACTTTAATTACAGGGGGGGGAAACCTCTGCTGAGCCCTTGAAACATGTTAGTCATGCAGCTTTGTTGACTGATACATTCATAAATTTTACCAGATTTATCCTGTGAATATATGATTGCTGCATAATGAATTTTAAACATTTTTTAGACATTGGCCCCCCATCAAGGAACAAATTTCCATTCAAAATGCATCATTTAAGCCTCAGGTAAATATAAATTCTGTCCCACATGTTGCTTTTAATTTTCTGTAAGAAAATATAATGGTGTTAGTGAAAACTGCATTTAGCTATATTTCCTTTTCCTTTTCTTATTTGGAGAGAAAAATGGAGCAAGAATAACTTGAGATGGTTCACAAGTATACATCTCATATATAGTGAACCAACACATTGCATTGAGAAAGAGGCTGAGATTCATTCTGTTTCTTTCTTTGTGTCCTACTTTTTCTTCCTTTCTGTGTTTTGTATTTAATTGTTTTTATTTATTTATTCTGGTAAGGAAGTAGCATGATGGGAAG
The DNA here is from genome assembly GCA_003457575.1 of Thermophis baileyi. Classification (NCBI taxonomy): domain Eukaryota; kingdom Metazoa; phylum Chordata; class Lepidosauria; order Squamata; family Dipsadidae; genus Thermophis; species Thermophis baileyi. The sequence continues at coordinate 24,580 of QLTV01000417.1, forward strand.
GTCATTCTTTGATTCTTTATGTATGAACATCCTTGCAATGACATGCAATTAGGAGGACTGGACATGCAGTTCTCACTATCATAATAAGAAAATAAGTCTAAAACCTAAAATTGAATGAGCAACTTCCTTCAAAGTAAAGAATTCAAAGAGTTTAAGTATCTATTTTGCAGAGTTTGAATTCTCTTTTACTTTTGATCTTTCCAAAAGAAGAAACTTAGCAACTTGTACTTTCCGTCTTACCAGCTTCTGCTGCTGGTGGTGCCCAGGTTAGAGAGGTTAATCTTCTCTATGTCAATGTCATATACAGTACATAGAATTCCATTCAGTGTATAGATACCCTTATATCTCAAGAAATCGTGACTTAATCTCTCCTGCAGCCCATTTCTTTTGACAACACTATAATAGATTGTTCTTACCTATATTGATATTGGAACTGTAGCACTTGATCCATTGTGTTTACAACACTGATACATGATATCTAGTTGCAAGAGAAACATTAAAAAATTATCATTTACTTTTAGAACATTTCCATTTAGAATCCAAATTCCTTATGTTTCAAATAGCATTGGAACTGTAGGAGAAACAGAAGATTATGCTATCATTTCAAGTACTGATTTTTCCCCGCAGGTAACTCTGTGAAAGCTGCAGTGGCAGTGGGGACAACCAAAGGAAAAAGAAAAATTAAGTGAAACACATTTTGTAGCTTTAGAACTTTAGAAATATGATGAGAAAAACACACACAAACACAACATATAGAAGTAGAAACAGGACTAAGAGACCAGATTGAGGAATTTAGGGCCGTAAGAGCAATCCAGTTAGTATAGTGGCGGGAATGTCTGCAATAGAGGTTTTTAAAAAAATCAAATGACAATGGTGACTATGTCATTAAAACCCTACTTTCTTTTTAAATGCTGCCATCTTGACTTGGACCTTCTGCACCAGGATAAAACACTAGATTAAGCTTTCCTGCATCCATTTGTTTGTGCAATAACTAACAGAGAGGGGGCGACTGGAGGATGTAGAATTCTCTACTACATTTACAGCTCAGACTATTGTCAGTAGGGTGATGCTGCCACCAAAGGATTAGAAATGGTGTTATATATTGTAAGAAAAAGAAGACCTTGAATCCAGTACTGCAATTGCTATTGTCCAGACTTGTGAAGCTCTGGCAGTTTAGTATTACTTAGAGGACCATAGAATGTGCTTAAATAAAAACCACTTTGACAGTGAAGTGTTCTCCCAGTGCTGATGTCTCCTTGCAGTGACCTCATTTATTTCACCATCATTGGCAGCAATGTTCATTCAAGATATGGCTGTTAGCTGAATGCAATCTCAAAAATGCACCAACAGCAAGATAAATAATATGGTTATAATCACTGGCAGCATAAATGTGCTCTTTGGAAAGAATTCTAAAAATGGATTATAGATCAGTGTTCTTGAAAATTGGTAATGGTTTTGTTCAGGTTGGTTCACTGACAACTGCTTGATTCAGTGCTTCTTATATGTAGATCTCTCATTATTCTAAAATAAAATTGTGTTTGGCTTATTCATTTGCTTGCATCTAAAATATCCACTTGGCTTTCGCCAGTGTCTATTTGGATGACACCTCCATTCAAGATTGTATAGCTCTTGAGATTACAAACATTGGCTGTCTAAACTTTTAGAAACTAGACACAAAAGAAAGAGACAATATCATATGACCTAGAGTATGTATGCAGGGTTACAGGATAATAATACAGAACATCATAGTATGTTTCAAAGAAAAAGTGAGGGGAGATGTTATACAGATCAGGGATCCCCAACCCCTCAGTCCATAGACCAGCATTGGGCCGTGGCATGCCAGGCTATGCAAACAAGTGAAGCCCCATCCGCGGAATGCAGGCAGCACATGAAACATGCCCCCTCTGGTCCACAGAAAAACCTCTCTCCACAGAACGGGTTCCTGATGCCCAAAAGATTGGGGGATGCTGATATAGACTGCTAACGTTTTCTTTAAAGACAAATGCAAAAACATGCACACACACAAAAACACACAGGGCTGGGCTGGCAAATTGAAAAGACAGAACAGTTTCTAAAGGTGCTATTAACAAGAGCTAATAAAGGACAATAGAGATATAAAGGTGTTAGATAGTTTCTGCCCTTTAGAATGAAACATTAACATTACAGAAACAAGCAGTCAAGAAATATGCTGCAGATTATGTGTTATTATGATTACCATATGATACAGCAGCCATGACAGCCTTGGAAAATATATTCAGATGATTTGAGATGTGTCTATACCTACAAAAATCAGGCTCATGTAAGCCATGCTATTTATTACCTATGATACCCTATGAAAGTGAAAGTTAAGCTTTGAAGAAACGGGAGAGAAAATATATAGATGTTTTTGAACTTTGTGGTTGGAGAAGATTCCTGAGAATATCATGGACAGTCAAGAAAACAAAGAAATGGAAAAATCCAAAGTTCTTACTTAAGGTACACATGACAGGCTAAAATTATTCTACTTCAGACATATTATCTGAAGATCTAAGTTTATGGAGAAGGTTCTAATATTGAGAAAGAGAGAAGCAAAGAGAAGAAGAGGATGTCCAGCAGCAAGGGATATGGACTCAGAATGGTAGTAGATGCACATTGGAAGACCTGAAGAATCAGGTTAGGGATAGATTGTTATGGAGAAAATTTATGTGAGTGTGGACTTTGCGAGAAGAAGTGATGAAATGAAGACAGCTCCATGAAAAGCAGAGTTGTTGACCATGCATGAATGAAGAGCCAATGAGTAGATTACTTCTTAATTCCTCTCTGGATAAGGAGAGATATGGGATCATCTATAAGGGCTCCAGAGAGGAGTCTCCAGTGGGTGTAAATGGTGGGAGTTGAGGAAATCACTATCTTGCTCAAACTATGGTTGGTACCTATCAAAGGATGCTGGGTTGCCTACTTCCTTTTCTAATCACTTTTAGAAATTGCTTATTAATTGATTTTCAACTATTAGAAACCTCTGAATTAACAAGTCTTATAGCACTTGGTGAGTTTCTTTCAGTCCTTAGCAAAAAAAACAAAACAAAACCTTCTGGAATAAATAGCAAAGGGCAATTAAAACTTTGATTTTTAAAAGTTACAAATGAACTAAGAGTCAAAACAATTAAAATAAGATTTTTGAGTTAATTATAAATAATCTTTCCTGTGGAAAATACACTTGTTTTGGATTCTTTTAAAAAAAATAAGACTTTAAAAATTGGACACTAGAGGGAACTGGAAAATTTTTACAGATTATGATTAAAGAAGAATACTCAAATTCAATTAATACAGAATGAAAAAAGTATTTTGACATTGGACATATTGAACAATATTTTTGCACAATGGACTCAGAAGTTAATTTTAAGAGTGTCTGTGTCTCTGAAAAGATTGTTTTTTAAAGATGCCATGGGAAAGGAACATATTTTATCTGGCATGATTGAGACAGATTTGAAAGTAAATTTAAAAATGACAGACAATAGCAATGATTTGGGAGAAGATGTTACACTGGACATACAAAAGTAACTGGCTGATGTGTTAATCATTAAAAGGGATATTCAAAAAGCAAATCAAGAAAGTGACCTGGATAATTTTCCTGTATTAGAATTACAAAAAGCTAGCTTAAGCTTTGAAGATCTTTGTGAAAAGGGACAAAGAAAAAATGAAAAGAAGTCAAATTCTAGGACATTATTTGAATTGACTAAAGATCAAGATTGTTAGAAGTCAAAGAAAGGAATATAGGGTTGGTTTATCTCTGGTAAGTTCATGGACTTTTGTTGACATCAGGACTGAAATGACAATGTTTTATGGATTTATAGATAAAGGATGGGATATGGAAAAAAGAGATCATTTGTTATTTTTAAGAGAAGATGGTAGTTCTCGACTTATGACTGGTTGATTAGTGACAATTTGAAATTTCAATACCCCCCCTCAAAAAAAGTACTTACAATCCAGTTCCAAAGTTCTGATGGTCACCAACCCTTGCAGTCATATGACCGCATTTTAGGCACTCAGCAATTGGCTTGCATTTAAGGCCGTTTGCAGCATCCCATTGTCAAATGACCACAATTTACTTTTTTTTTGCCAAAAAATGACATTTACATCCAGTTTTATGCAAAAAAGCTGCCTAGCAAACAATGGGTTTGCTTAACAATCATGATGGTTACTTTATGACCATGGCATTTGCTTAGCTACCACTGCAAAACAACAACAACAACCCAGGTCAGTAACATGGATAATGCATTTTACAACTAGCACCACTCACAACTATAATGGCAGGTTCCATTACCATAATAATCAAGGACTACCCATTTACTTGTGATGAAGAGGAAAGTCAGTTTTTTATATATTTCCTATATTTTATCTTTACTGTATTCTTATTTTCTCTTTTTCAGTTTTTCTTTCTATTTTTTCTTTTTTCTTTTCTGCATCTTTTTTTCTTTTACCATATTTTTTTGGAGTATAACTCCCCCCCCCCTAAGAGGGTGAAAAATTCAGTGCGTCATATACACCGAATGTAGCCCCGCCCACCCACCGGCCCCCCACCTTTCGGCCTCCGTGTATCGCATTTTATACCTGTTCCAGGCTGCAGGGATTGCCACAGACCATCGCCCCAAAAATGGAGTTTTTGGAGGCTGAAAAGGCAGCCTCTCAAATGGAGCTTTTGGAGGCTGAAAAGGCATCCTCCCAAATGGAGCTTTTGGAGGCTGAAAAGGCATCCTCCCAAATGGAGCTTTTGGAGGCTGAAAAGGCATCCTCCCAAATGGAGCTTTTGGAGGCTGAAAAGGCAGCCTCTCAAACGGAGCTTTTGGAGGGTGAAAAAGCAAGGCACAAAGGCCAAAATGGCAACCCGGAACAGCTGCTGCCTTGTCGGACTGGTTCTGTGCTTCGCCTGCTGTACTCACTGAAGCGCCCTACGATGATCAGCTGCATTTTTGAAGCTGCATATCTGCCCCAACGAGGTGCATACGAGCATAGCTAGCATGCGCGCACGCTCACAACCAGCGAACCTGTTGCTAAAGTTCACCTCTGGGAACAGCTGATTGGGGGTATTCCGGGAGGCCGATCCACCCGCCAATCAGCTGCTCGTGCTGAATCAGGCTAATGTGCTGAAGCTGACCAGGCTGTTTGCTAAGGACGCTAGTCAGATGAATACTGATGGATGCTGGTAGGCAAAGGCAGAATTTTTTTTTCTTATTTTCCTCCCCAAAAATTAAGGTGCGTCTTATACTCCGGAGCGTCTTATACTCTGAAAAATACGGTATTTTGTTAGTTTCTGTTAGTTTTTATTATTGGAAATTGTAATTTTTAATAAAATGACTATTGTAAGAAAGAAAATCTATGTTGTCACTAAGAGTTAACACCAGTTGATGGCACATAATCAATCAACACTGGGCTTATTCAATCATGGTACATTCAAATTATTCAACTGACTGAAATTCCATAAAAGTTTTGTCTCTTCTTTACCATTTACCCCCATATCATTTCTCTACCACCATACATCCCATTTCTGCATTCAGTTCCTACTTTTTTCCTTTTTTTTTTCCATGATCAAATGGCACCTTACAATCATTGTAATTTTGCTCCTTCCTCCAGGTTTCTTTAAAAAAAAACCATGCAGCTGGAAAAGGAGACCACAAGGTCAAAGATAAGCTTGAACTGCTCTTCATTAAAATCAATACTTTTTTTTTACTTATTGATTAGCAGCATGTCCAGTTAGACACACACAAAACATTTTTCAAGCTCAGGTTTGGAAAAAGAGGAATCAGAAGGGAGAGGAGGCAAAGCCTTAAAGTTGCATGACCATGTTCATTCTCTCTTTAAACAGGAAGAGTTTCCCAGCTTGTAATCATATCGTGAACTTAGCCTAATGGAGACTTTGGCTCGTTTTTGAGAGTTAATGCATTTCTTCTTTGGTGAGCAGTTTTACAGTTTCTCACTTTTGTAATTGATATGAGTCTTTATGGACATAGGTCCCCCCCCCCAAAAAAATTAGATTAAAATGAAATGAAACTGTCTGGTTTCTGCTTGTTCAGAATCAACACTGGGCTTCTTCCTTGATAAAGATCTAGTAAACAAAAATAAAAAAGGGTTTTTGAATGAAAGAATAGTGCCACAGATGGTCTGGAGCGAGGGCATCGAATGTGAATGTTGTTATAATTGGCAGAATGTTCATGAAATATGTTTTTTATTTCTCTTCAAAGATCAAAAAAGATAAACATGCAGAGAAGCTTAAAATAAAACAAGCGCCATTTCGTTCTCAGAAATATTTAGTCCTAAATGCTACCATCTGCTGGTGACAAATGAAAACTGACCAAGAACACTGTTTATTGCTCGATGGCCCTGCCAACAACTATTTAGAAGGAAAACATTTGCTTTTAGTTGCCCTCTGGTTGAAATAATGGGCATTTGGAAGTCACCAGCCTGGGGAAAGCTTACTTACAGACTGCTTCAAATCTAAGATCTCAAAAGTGGCAGGCCAACTGCTGATCCTGCCTGCCTGACATCAAACAGACAGCTGGCCTGCCGCACCACGCCACCCTGCACCTGACCCTGCCTGCCTGTTAATGGGAGCTGCAAGGGTCTCTGTGGGGCACAGAACCCCTTGTCCATCGATGTATCATGCCACCCCACACTCCTGTCCTGCCCCGCGCTGTTTCTGATGCCAGGGCATCGGTGCTTGCGCGAGGCTGGGGAGGGTGCCTGGGTCTAACAGTGAGGGGGCGTGGTGAGGGGGCAGTTCCATTCGGTTTTAGGCTGGAGTCCAGGCAGAGAGGTAAAATGGGAAACCCCGGCCCACTGCTGCCTGCCCATTGCCCGCGGCAGCTTCCTATTTTTAATCCCCCTCCCCATTGCAGTTCATGCAGTTTGGCTGCCCCTCCCACCACACCCCAGCATCGACCCCCTGGGCACCCTCCCCAGCTGCGCACAAGCACCGATGCCCTGCTAGCCCCCCCCCCAGGCATCAGAAACAGCCACATGCAAGCAGCTTTTACCTTCCACCTCCCCAGGCACCCTTCCCAGCCCCACTTCCCCAAAGGGGCACCTGGCTGTACTTACCTCCTCAAAGCTGCTGCTGGTGCTGCCATGGGGTGAGGCAAGGCCAGAGTCTGGGCAAAGAGTCCGGGTGCAGAGGCAAGGCTGTGCGCAGAGGCGAGAGGCCAGTTGGGGCAAGGGCAATGAGCACGGCCAGTCTCCATGCGCTTGCTGCCTCCTGTGTGCACGGATGCTGGGATGGGGTGAGTCGGGCCGAGGCAACACAGGCCGGCCCCTTGCAGTTTCCAGGACAACCTCATAGCCGGATCTAACCACATTGCAGGCTGGATGCGGGCCTTGAGTTTAACACCCCTGTCTTAGATGGTAATGCAATTAGATACATGCTGTGCATAACTCCCATTAATCAGCACTAATTAGCGGCTCCATATCCCAACAATGTTTGTAAAATCTGGTTTTATGCACAGCACAATTGAGCTGAAACCACATGGCATCTGTTTTCAAAAAGTCATACGAAATTTTCTTTATTGGGGGTTTGATGGGGTTTAGGGTGGATAAAGGCCCCACATCTCTGTATATAAATGAAAAAAATATTTATTTATTACATTTTGGAACTGCCCATGTCTCGCACCACTGTGGTGCAACTGACAGATTTCTGCCTCATTTTGTCAAAGATCTCTGCTAAATACAAATTCAGGGTCATCCAATAAAGCAGCACTTATACTAACACTGGAATAATATAGAGCCGAGTGGCTTTTTGAATACAAAGAGAAATATTGTTCCAGGCAGGCCATGATTTACCCCAAATTGCACTTTAACACACCATATTAAAATACATACCAATATTTTAGGGATCTTAGAAGTTTCACAAAAGCATTCAAGTTGTGTGATTTTTAACATTGGCTGAGTTCATCCATTACACCAGGGGTATCAAAATCAAGGCCCGCGGGCCAGATACGGCTTGTGATGAGGCTGAATCTGGCCTGCGTGGCCATCCTGGAAACTGTAAGGGTCTGGGCTTGCATCACTTTGGCCCGGCCCATGCCATCCCGGCGTGGGTGCAGGCACAAGCCCAGTTCTCCGTAGCCACCTGCAGAGCAACTAAAGTAGTCTGTGGGACTATGGTAAAAAAAATAGTTCAGACCTTCCAACCTCATGAGATCATTTTTTTTTTCATGAGAAGTTATAGCAATAGCACTTAGACTTATATACCGCTTTACAATGCTTTACAGCCCTCTCTAAGCGGTTCACAGAGTCAGCATATTGCCCCCAACAATCTGGGTCCTCATTTTACCCATCTCGGAAGGATGGAAGGCTGAGTCAACCTTGAGCCGGTGAGATTTGAACCGCCGAACTGCAGCTAGCAGTCAGCTGAAGTAGCCTGCAGTATTGCACTCTAACCACTGCACCACCTCGGCTCTCAAAAAGTTGAACTTTTTTTACCGTAGTCCCACAGACTACTTTAGTTGCTTTAGTTGCTCTGCACATGGCGGCAGCAAAAGGAGCTGGAAAGGTTAGTGAAGGGATGTGGCTGCCCTGAGTGGTGGGGGTGGGGGGGTTGAGGGTTTGGCCTGGCTGGCCTGGCTGAAGGGCCCTCAGGTAAGCCGGGCTGGGTCGGGTAGCTCTGCACCCCCTGCCTTGCTTCATCCTCCACCCCCCCCCCACCTCACTTAGTTCTTCGCCACTACTTCACCTTGCTCACTGCCGTAACCTAGCAGGAGGCTGAGCAACGCACTGGTGCGATGGCCACAAAGTGAGGTGGTGGGGGAGTAGAGTATGAAGCAAGGTGGGGGTGTGGAGCTGCCCCTCCCCCACGCCCCACACCGGCTTACCTGAGCACCCCGCCAGCCAGGCACTGAAGTGCCACAAATGCCACCGCAGTGAGATAGAGAGGAGGGGAGTTCTCCAAAGTCTGTTTGCATGTGTGTGTGCATGAGAGCGTGCAATCCCTACTTCAGTCGTGGCATTCAAGCTGCTGGCAGCAGTGGGGGGGGGAGGAGCCACCTGCCACTTTTCTTCTCGTCCTCCCCACTCAAGCAGCAGCGGGCTCTGCAGGACAGCAGGGCCTCTCATTTCTCCCCCGGTGCTGCGAACTCCAGCTTCAGTCGGGGCATTCAAGCTGCTGGTGGCAGCGGGATCAACGCCGTGTGTGTGCAAAACACCCTCCCTCTCATGAAAGACTTGCTGAACCACTTGTCCAAAGGCAAGATATTCACCAAGCTGGATTTGAGGGAAGCATACTACCGCATACGCATTAGTGAGGGGGATGAGTGGAAGACCGCCTTTAACTGCCCCTTGGGGAGTTTCCAATTCAGAGTGATGCCCTTTGGACTACAAGGGGCCCCCGCGGTCTTCATGCAATTCATAAACGAAGTACTCCACCCACACCTGTACAAGGGGGTACTCGTTTATTTGGATGACATTCTCATCTTTAGCGAGACCCTAGAGGAGTACGTGAAACTAGTGAGGCAAGTCTTAGAAAAACTTCTAGCCGCCAAGCTGTACGCAAAACTTTCAAAATGCGAATTCCACAAGACCTCCCTAGACTACCTGGGCTACTGCATCTCCAGCGAAGGAATAGAGATGGATCCAGGGAAATTGAAAGCACTGCTAGACTGGCAGCCACCATGCACTCGCAAGCAACTGCAAAGCTTTTTGGGCTTTGCAAATTTCTATTGGCAGTTCATCCCCGCTTTTGCAGAGGTGGCGCTGCCACTGACCGAGCTGCTAAAGACAGGTCCATCGCCCACAAAACCGAAGCCTAACCAGCCGATTGGGTGGACAATGGAATGCCAAAAAGCGTTCAAAAGGCTGAAGTGTCTCTTTGTCCAAGAACCAATCCTGCAGCACCCCGACCCAGAATGGCAGTTCATAATTCGTGGCGGTGGCAGCGGTGCTGCTGCAGAAAGATGAAAAGGGCCAACTCCTGCTGTGTGCTTATGTTTTGAAAAAGCTCACGGCCACCGAGAGGAGATCGGCCATTTGGGAGAAAGAAGCCTATGCAGTTCGTTGGGCGCTGCTCACTTGGAGACAATTCCTAGAGGGGGGCAAGGTCCCGTTCGAGGTATGGACAGATCATAAGAACCTCGAAGCCTTGAAAACCCTTCGGAAGCTCTCTGCAAAGCAAGTACACTGGGCACAATACTTCAGAAGATTCAAATTTGAACTGAAGCACATCCCCACTGGGAAGAATTTGCTGGCTGACGCATTATCTAGGAAGCCACAATATGACAGCCAGAGGGAACAAGAAGTCCACTCCATCATTCCCCCTTCCCAGGGGGAGACGGTAGCGCAAGTCCTCACCCGAGGCCAAGCCAGATGACCAAATGCTTTTAGCCAGGACAAATGGACTGCAACGCTGAAGGCAGCCCTGCCTGGCGATCCCTGGCTCAGCGACAAGGAGATCTTGACAATGAGAGAAGGCTTGGCTTGGAAGGGGTCCAAATTGTATGTACCTGCCAGTTTGAGATAGGAAGTGCTCCAATGAAGCCACGACTCCAAACTGGGAGGACACTTTGGATTCCTAAAAACCCTCCACCTAGCCCGGCGACAGTTTTGGTGGCCAAAAATGAAAACTGAAGTGGAAGACTACGTAAAGAGCTGTGCCACATGCGCGACCAGGAAAAATCGGCCAGGAAAGCTGCCTGGACTACTACAGCAAGTGGCCAACCCCAGCAAACCCTGGGAGGAGATCGCCATGGATTTCATCGTGGAACTCCCATTCTTCAACGGAAATAAGGTGATTTGGACAGACATCGACTTGTTTTCCAAGCAAGCCCATTTCATAGCTTGCTTGGGCCTACCGTCGGCCAGAAAATTAGCAAAGCTGTTTTTCAAGCCTACATCTACTGCCTACATGGTGTCCCAAAAAGAGTCATCTCCGACTGAGGCGTATAGTTCACAGCCAAATTCTGGATGGAGTTCCTGAGATTGGATCCACACAAGGACTCAGCTCTGCTTTTCATCCGAGTACAAATGGGGTGGCGGAACATGAGAACGTAATGGTAGAACAATACATCTGTTGTTATGTAGATTACCAGCAAGACAATTGGTCAGAGCTGCTGCCTTTTGCAGAAGTAGCGTATAACAACATTGTCCACAGCAGCACGGGACTAACTCCTTTTCAAGTTACCAGCGGCATGGAATTCGTTCCCATGCCTGAACTACCTACAGAGACCCACACGTCCATGTCCTTGACGGAGTGGATGGAGATGCTGAAAAAAGGATGGGAGAACACCAAGAAAGCACTAGCTGAAGCGGCGGAAGCCTATAAGAAGCAAGCAGACAAGCACCGATCGCTCCAGCCCCCCTTCCGAGTGGGGGATAGTTTTCTTGTCCACTAAATATATCCGATTGAGAATGCCCAGCAAAAAGCTAGGGCCAAAATTCTTGGGTCCTTTCCCAATAGTCAAAATTATCAACCCAGTCACAGTTCAGCTTGTACTGCCTAGAATATTGGGGAAAATTCACCCTGTGTTTCATTGCAGATTGTTAAAACCGATGATTGTGTCAAACCTAAGACCACAAACTCAACCACCACCTCCCCCTGTAGTCATACAAGGAGAGACACACTATGAGGTGAAAAAAATTCTAGACTCCAGAGTGTTTAGGGGTCAACTACAATATCTAATCCATTGGAAGGGGTACCCTTTGTCAGAAGCTACCTGGGTAAAAAGTTGGAATGTGAAAGCTGACAAACTAGTAAAACAATTCCACAACAAATATCCAGACAAGGCAAAGGGTCCCCCTGGGGGTGAAGGGGTGGTTAAGGATGCTGTATTAACCCCCTATGTTATTTCTTTCCTTTTCTTGTAGGACACAGTCTTTTCCTGTCAGGCCGAAGCCAATTTAGTTGGGGTCTTTGGCCTGCCACACTTTATACTATTTTAATATGTATTCTTAGCTGTGGGAAATTGGGAGGGGGAATTGCATGAGGGTTGTTTGTATGTAGCCATAACAAATTCCTTCTAGAAAGTCAAGGTCATCCTTTGTCTTCGCACTCCTGCACTGCACAGGAGGAGATGGGTTGATGCTGCCAAATTGGCAATTGAAGATTGGTCAACATGATGGACTTGGGGGTGTGGGGACATGGGCTTGAACTTTCAACTGGGTGGAGAAACCCGGGGGGCTTCAGATTCAGGTTTCTCCCAGATGTGCCAACATGGCTCTGTCAATAAATTGGAACTTTGAGGAATACTTTGCCTTGGACTCTGATTTAAGTTCGGATGCTATTTGGAACCCTGACACGTCTTCCAGTTCAGAAGGTACACTGAACTTGAGAATATATTGTCCTTTCATAATTTTTACTCAAATTTGTATATAAGACAGGAGACTGAAATAGATGAATACCTTTTAAGACAACAGTTACCTAAACTATCACAAACCCAAAGACAACTTATGAATGATCCAATAACTGCTTTTGAGATATCAGAAGATATTTAAAAAATGAGGCCAGGCCCAGATGGTCTCACAAGCCAATACTATAAGTGTTTTGGGATGAACTTGTTCAAGCACTAAAGGACACAATGAATGATATACTACAGGGGGAAATATATCCCAGACATGAAAAGAAGCCAATATTGTGTTGCTCCCAAAGGAGGGTCAAGATGTTACAAAGTTCTATAGACCAATCTCATTATTAAATAAAGATTACAAACTCTTTGCCGCTATTCTGGCAGAAAGACTAAAGAAGATTTTACAGGTATATATACATGAAGACCAAGCAGGCTTTCTGCCGAAAAGACAGCTAAGAGATAATGTGAGGACTGTCTTAAATATTACTGAATACTTACAATACCATGAGAAACAGGTTGCCTTAATTTTTTGAGATGCAGAGAAGGCATTCGACAACCTAAATTGGGCCTTTATGTTTAAGGTGCTGGAAGAAATGGACTTTGGTGTGAATTTTATCCAAGGAATTAAAGCGATCTACACATCACAGAATGCAAAAATGGTGACTTAACTAATTCATGTGAAATTCAAAAGGGTACAAGACAAGGATGCCCTTTGTCCCCTCTGTTATTTATTTTGGTTTTGGAAGTCCTGAATAGAGGTATTAGACAAGATGGCAAAATAAGGGGTATAAATATTAAGAAAGTTTATAAATTGGGGGCCTTCGCTGATGATCTGGCTATATTTCTACAGAACCCAAAATTAATATAGAATATTTGATGAGGAAATTGAATGAGTTTGGGGCTTTGGCAGGTTTCAAAATAAATAAACAGAAAACAACAATGCTGATTAAGAATATGCCTTCTCAAGATAGTGATATATTGAATAAAAAGTCGGGTTTTAGGGTTGAAAAAAAGGTGAAATACTTAGAGGTTATGTTGACAAATACAAACATAAAACTGTTTCAAAATAACTATGTCCCTCTTTGGAGGGATTTACAAAGATGGGATAAATTGCATTTATCACGATTGGGTAGAATCTCTGTAATCAAGATGAATATCTTACCAAAGATGCTTTTTTTATTTCAGACGTTACCAATACTTACAACTGACAATCCATTTAAACAATGGCAGAAGGATATTTCAAATTTTGGAGTATGATTCATATTTTAATTCAGAAAATTTTGAAAATGGAGATAAAAATGAAACCAGAACTTTTCTTCTGGAGCCTAATGGAAAAAGAACTGGAGGAAAAATTGGGAACTTTGTTACAGTGGTGGGCAGCTTCGTAGAGAGCCTTGTTTTATATTTACTGTATTCCAAACTCTTAGTATGGCACGTCTAATGAAATGGTTATTAAAATCAACATTAACTTTACTTTTATCATATCATAAGTAGCCGTGCCATCCAAACCTTAATTCATGGCCCTCTAGTTCGAATAACGTCTTATTCTGGAGACACCCAGTCTTTTGTCCAGGTCAAACAGCATGCATCAAAATACAGTTTCATATCTGGTAGACCCAAACCCCCTCTTTCCTTAGCATCTTGCAATAGCTTATATCTAATTCTTGTTTTTTCCCCTTGCCATATGCACCAAGAAAGATTTATAGGTAGACTTTGGGCGAACCGGTAGTGGCGGCGGTGGGAGGCTCCGCCCACCCACCCAGCATCAAAAACCCTCTGCGCATGCACAGAAGTGTTGCGTCTGCACCCGCGCACTCCCATTCTCGAACCGGTAGCAAAGGTAAGTGAAACCCACTACTGCTTTGTTACTATGTATGTTGACAGCAAGACTATTGTATGCACAAAAATGGAAGGACACTTCAATTCCAACTATGGACGAATGGTTGCAGAAGTTGATGTAGTTGGGTGAAATTTGCAAAATTGACTACTTTGATTAAAGAAAAGAACATAAATATTTTTGTTTCCACGTGGAGACCGCTTCTGAACTTTGTGCTTAATGAATGAAATGAAATTCTGACTTTGGGTTTTACAGATTAGACTGATAGATCTTTATAGAAATGACTTGTTCATACTATTATGGAAAAGCAAAAAGTTGTGATTTGATGTTAATGCCTTATGTTACTGTAACAAAGAGTCGAAAGTCAATGCTTTCCCCTCCCTTATCTTTCCTCATTTCTCTTCCCCTTTTCCTCCCCCCCCACTGCTTTTCTATTTACTTTTGTATTTTACAATACTTTATAACTCAATAAAAATGTTAAACTCTAGAGAATGTATTAATCATTTTATTCAAGTCTATCCTTTTGATACTTACTATTAGACAAAATTTCAGGCATACGTACATTTACAATCCAAAGTGGTGTTCAGTTAAAAAAAAAACAGTGAAATGACCTGTTTGAGAAGTTACTACAGCTAAACTTTTCAGCCATCTGTTTAGTGAGTACGTGAAAGACACACTTTAGACAATAGTGAATATTTCCTTTTTAATACTGGAAGAAAAATGTCCCACAATTTCTCACCTGCATTAGCAAATCTCATTTTTCAGTGTTGAATGCATATATGAAAACTCATTATAAAAATGTTATTTCCTTATACTTTTGCATTATGAAGCTGGGGCCAAAAGATAGCCTTTTTAAGTTGTTTCTGAAGAATAAATACAGTGACATAATATACAGTTGCAAGAAAAAGTATGTGAACCCCTTGGGATTACGTGGAGTTTTGCATGAATTGGTCATAAAATGTGCTCTGAATGTCATCTAAGTCACAACAATAGAAAAACACAGTCTGCTTAAAATAATACTACACAAACATTAGATGTTGCCATGGTTTAATTGAACATAACATGTAAACATTCACAGTGCAGGGAGGAAAAAGTATGTGAACCTTTGGACTTAATAACTGGTTGACCCTCCTTTGGCAGCAATAACCTCAACCAAACGTTTCCTGGAGTTGCATATCAGACCTGCACAACGATCTGGAGAAACT
>QLTV01000417.1:47414-66016 GCA_003457575.1 Thermophis baileyi
AATAGTCATCGTGCCATTCAGTTGAGAGAAGGGTGTGCCTTGGGTTTGATTTATTAGCATTGCCTCTGTCAATTGACGATTTACAATCCATACCGGGCGCCAAACATCCTGAGATCTCTTCACTTTTGGAGAAGGTTTATGAGGGGCAATGTGGGATGTTTCACTTCAATGGATAACAGAAGATGGTCAGAGAAATGTATGTTTATCCGGTTCCCAGAGCAGTTGATAAAGAAAACATTTTCACACTTGGGTATTGGCTAGAATCTGCATTCTGGCTAATGGGAGGGGTCTCTACTGCTTTAACTCTACCTGCTTTGCCTAAGGGTATTCAGACGTTGCTTTGAATGGAATGCTTTCACTTCTGCTTAATAAAAGATCCTTTTGAACTACATTGGCTCAGAAGTTCTCGCTTTCTTAAGTTAGACGTAGAGGCGATCCTTACAATGACTCTTTTTGGGATACCATGTAGGCGGTAAATGTGTTTGAGAAACAGCTTTGTTAGTTTCCTGGCCAACGGTAGACCTGAGCAAGCGATGAAATGGGCTTGCTTGGAAAACAAGTCGATGACTGTCCAAATCACCTTATTTCCGTTGATGTATGGGAGTTCCACGATGAAATCCATGGCGATCTCCTCCCAGGGTTTGCTGGGGTTGGCCACTTGCTGTAGTAGTCCAGCCGGCTTTCCTGGCCAATTTTTCCTCACCCCTCATGTGGCACAGCTCTTTACGTAGTCTTTCACTTCAGTTTTCATTTTTGGCCACCAAAACTGTCGCCGGGCTAGGTGGAGAGTTTTTAGGAATCCGAAGTGTCCTCCCAGTTTGGAGTCGTGGCTTCGTTGGAGCACTTCCAATCTCAAGCTGGCAGGTACATACAATTTGGACCCCTTCCAAGCCAAGCCTTCTCTCATTGTCAAGATCTCCTTGTTGTCGCTGAGCCAGGGATCGCCAGGCAGGGCTGCCTTCAGCGTTGCAGTCCATTTGTCCTGGCTAAGAGCACGGACATATACATCTTGCTTGGGCGTCTTGCTTGGCCTCGGGTGAGGACTTGCGTTGCCATTTCCCCCTGGGAAGGGGGACTGATGGAGTGGACTTCTTGTTCCCTCTGGCTGTCATATTGTGGTTTCCTAGATAACGTGTCAGCCAGCAAATTCTTCCCAGCGGGGATGTGCTTCAGTTCGAATTTGAATCTTCTGAAGTATTGCGCACTTGTTTTCGCGAAAGCTTCTGGGGGGTTTTCAAGGCTTCGAGGTTCTTATGATCTGTCCATACCTCGAACGGGACCTTGCCCCCATCTAGGAATTGTCTCCAAGTGAGCAGTGCCCAACGAACTGCATAGGCTTCTTTCTCCCAAATAGCCGATCTCCTCTCGGTGGCCGTGAGCTTTTTCTAAATGTAAGCGCATGGTAGGAGTTGGCCCTTTTCATCTTTCTGCAGCAGCACCGCTGCCACCGCCACGAATTATGAACTGCCATTCTGGGTCGGGGTGCTGCAGGATTGGTTCTTGGACAAAGAGACACTTCAGCCTTTCGAATGCTTTTTGGCATTCCATTGTCCACCCAACCAGCTGGTTAGGCTTCAGTTTTGTGGGCAATGGGCCTGTCTTTAGCAGCTCGGTCAGTGGCAGCGCCACCTCTGCAAAAGCGGGGATGAACTGTCAATAGAAATTTGCAAAGCCCAAAAAGCTTTGCAGTTGCTTGCGAGTGCGTGGGGGCTGCCAGTCTAGCACTGCTTTCACTTTCCCTGGATCCATCTCTATTCCTTCGCTGGAGATGCGATAGCCCAGATAGTCTAGGGAGGTCTTGTGGAATTCGCATTTTGAGAGTTTTGCGTACAGTTTCGCGGCTAGAAGTTTTTCTAAGACTTGCCTAACTAGTTTCACGTACTCCTCTAGGGTCTCGCTAAAGATGAGAATGTCATCCAAATAAACGAGAACCCCCTTGTACAGGATGAAACCCCGCTCTAGATTGGCATCAATGTATCTCCTTAGTTCGTCCAATTCTTTTGGGGTCATTGAGTACATCTTGGGTTTTGGGAGCGTGGCTCCCAGCTCAAACTCTATCATGTAGTCCGTGGGCAGGTGAGGGGGGAGATAGTTGCAATCTTCCTCACTGAAGACTTCCTCAAGGTCTCTGTATTCTACCGGCACCTGCTGGGCGCCTGGGAGTTTGGCCTCGACTGCTGGGGCTGCCTGTTGAGGCCGACCAGGGCCGATGGATTCTGGCCCCTTTGGTCGGCTTTTATTCTTCTCTTTAGAGGGTAGCAGCCCGACGCTCATAGTTAGCTTTCGGTAGCCATCCTCCCACTTTATGGTGGGAGTCCATTTGTCAAGCCACGCAAGCCCCAATATGATCGTTTCTGACATCTTGGGGGCAACTATGAATCGGATGAGTTTGTGGTGGCATCCTATTTCCAAATTAACCAATCCGGTGAGGTGCGTGGCGGGGGCCCCCCCAATTAGCGATCCATCCACTTGTTGGAAGCGGATGAGGTTGGCTAAGGCCCTTGTGGGGATCCCTACCTTCTCTACCACCGATTTGCTGATTAAACATTGTGAGCAGCCCCTGTCTACGATCGCCTCTACCTCTCCTTCCTCCCCCATCTGTGGCACCGTAATTTTCGCTTTGATGACCAAAGGGCGGATTGCTTCACTCACCATTGGGTCATCTTCGCCGCTGTCTTCCCCACCGAAGCGCGGAGGATCTTCCTCTCCTGGCAACGCCTCGGCTTCGTCGGACGGGGAGGGGAATCTTCCGCTTGTTGGACCAGGCGGCTCCTCTCCGGTGGCTTTGGGGGCTTCTTCTGGATTCCCGCGGCTGGCCGGGTCCTTGGTTGTGGGACTGTGGCTGGCACTAAGCATTCTTACGCTCGATGGCCGGGTTGGCCACACCTGTAGCACTTTACTGCTCTCGTTGCTTCAGGGGCCAGAATCGTGGCTTGCTTCGTTTGGGATCGGCGACCCAAAGGTCTCCTGGCTGTCCTCTCGGCTGGGGGCTTCTTGGGGCCCCGGGTCACTTGATCCAGGATGATGGCCGTGTTGTACCAGTCCTGGATCCTGTCCGGGACCCCCCGGATGCTACAGGACTTTCTCAGTTCTAGGTCTAGGGCAGCGGTTCTCAACCTGTGGGTCGCGACCCCTTTGGGGGTCGAACGACCATTTCACAGGGGTAGCCCGCCATCTTGGTGCCACCGTCACTTACAGGTGTGAAATGCTCCCAGTTCGGCCGTGCCTGTGGGTCGCCGGATAGCCGGTAGCGACAGAAGCGGGAGACCGCCCACCTGCCCGGATGCCGCCATTTGGGTTCTTTTACCCTCTGCGCATGCGCAGAATGCTTTGCGCATGCGCAGAGGGTAAAAGAACCCAAATGGCAGCGTCCGGGTGAAGTCTCCCGCTTCCGACGCTATCAGCTGTCCGGCGACCCGCAGGCAAGCCTGAACCAGGAGCATTTTGCCCCTGGTGCCACGCCCCCTTTGTCACCTCATCCCGTGCGGGGAGGGGGTCGCGGTGGCGGGGTGGTGGTGGTCGTGGCAGCAGGGGGGTCATGGGGGGGGGCGCGGCATTAGAAAGGTTGAGAACCACTGGTCTAGGGCATCTCTAAAAGTGTGCACCAAGAGCCATTCAGGCCAGTCCCGCACCTTCCCTGCCGCCCTTCTGAATTCCCACACTAATTCCTTGACTGGGCGGCCTGCCTGCTTCAGCCCCTTAATCTGCTCCTCAGCTTCCACCTGTTGAGCCATATTGTTGAAACAGACCCGCATCAGCCGGATGAACTCATCAGCGACATCGAGTTCTGGGGCCGCTTCATCATGGAGTTCTGCCACCCACTCTGCTGCTTTGCCCTCGTTCATCCCCTCGGTTATCGCGTCGATCAGTTCTCTGTCCGACTGAAATTGGGTCCCAAACTGATCGATGTATATCCAGACCCGATGTAGGAAATAGGCCAGCTTCCTGGGATCCCCATTGAACGTGGTCTGGAACCGAGGGGGCTGCGCTGGGGCCGGCTGGGTGGCTGCTTGCACTTATGTGGCCAGTGGGACGATCGCTTGTGGTTGGGGGCCTCCCAATTGCGGACCCCGTGGTTGTAATGGCTGGGCTAGCCCTGGTGCGGCGCCGTCGGCGGGGAGGTGCCCCTGCTGCTGCAACTGGGCTTGCGTGGCCAGGACGGACATCGCAGGAAGCTGCATCGCATCGAACATCGGCGGGGGGTTCGGTGGCTGCTGGGTCCCCAGAGCCCATTGGCACTGTGCCCATCCCATGCCTGGGAAGAAAGTCCACCCTGCTGGGGCTTGCCTTGGCTGTGCGAGGCTGAGGTTCGGCGGCTGGCGTGGGGTCAGCAATCCCCACGTGCCCTGCTGCCAGGCCAGCGGGCTCCCGAGCCCGGGCTGTTGGGTCATCTGCGCTTCGGGGTGGAGGATTCGCCCTGGTGGAGAGACTCACAAAGGTCTCGCTCATCGCAGAGTGGAATGAGGCCGAGTCTCCGCTCAAAGGAGCCAGTGGGGTTCCTCTTTGGGAAGGAAAATGTTGGCTGGGCCAAGTTCCATCTTGCGGCCTCGGGTCCCAAGGGGGGTTGGTCCAACTTACGCTGTCATCTGAACTGGTCAGGGAGTTCCATCAGCGATTGGCTGCGCGACAGTGGCTGGGATCCCTCACCTTCGGAGCGTCTGATCGGCGTAAGTTTGTGCTGTCTCCACTCGTGGGCCGAGGCTGATCCCGTGCCCAGGTGTGGTTCCCACATCCGCTCTGTGGGAGAGCTCAGCCCCCCGGCTGCACTTTGAGAGGTCCGCTCTTGCTGAGAGAGTCGCTCAGGGGTCGGCTGCTTGCACCGAGTCCCCGACTGGCGTTCCCTCTCTGCGGCCTCTCCGACTTCCACCATGGCTTTGGAAGGAACGTAGAGGGTCTCGATGTGAATACGCGATCCGTCCTCTACTTGCTTCCCCGTGGCATGCTTCTCTTCCTCTATCTTCCCTGAGTCTTTATGCCGCACGTTGCCGGGTCGGCGTTGGGTCGCAGGACCCCGAACAGTGCCCTGAGGATTCGGGGTAGCTGGGTGAGTTTTAAGGGAGATTCGGGTTAGTGTCAGGGTTCCAAATAGCATCCGAACTTAAATCAGAGTCCGAGGCAAAGTATTCCTCAAAGTTCCAATTTATTAACAGAGCCATGTTGGCACATCTGGGAGAAACCCGAATCTGAAGCTCCAGGGTTTCTCCACCCAGTTGAAAGTTCAAGCCCCAGCCCCAAGTCCATCACGTTAACCAATCTTCAACTGCCAACTTGGCAGCATCCACCCATCTCCTTCCGTGCAGGTGCAGGAGTGCGAAGACAAAGGATGACCTTGACTTTCTAGAAGGAATTTGTTATGGCTACATACAGACATCCCTCATGCAATTCCCCCTCCCAAATTCCCACAGCAAAGAATACATATTAAAATAGTATAAAGTGTGGCAGGCCAAAGACCCCAACTAAAATAGCTTCGGCCTGACACTTATCTTGTTTACCCATTAATTCACTAATATAATATGAACAAATCTTTCAATACAAGATATCTTACAATAATACAATAATCACTGAATCTCTGCCATAACACAAATTGTTGCTTCCTTTAGTTAGAAGAGAATATTGCCTTCTCCAAAACAGATAAATCATTCGTTTCCAACAACCATTCCTTGATATCAGGAATCATACCTCTTTTCCAATTTCTTAATATACCATAATTCTTTCTGTCACCCACTATAGTCAATACAAGCACAATTCCTGATAAACAGACAAATTCTAAAGCTCTGATAGACAATTCCAGAGTTACATTAACATCTTTAGCATTTATCGATTTTCTCATAAATCTATTCATATGCTTCATTACATGATCCCAAAATGGTACCAAATGATCACTTGTCCATATCATATCATATTTATTAATAATAGTAATAAACCTCTAGCTTACACCTTTAGCTTAGAAAATCTAATTTCCAGATTTCAAATATGCTATTTTGGGAGTCAAATATACTATTTTAGGAATTCAATATACCCTAAATACAATTGAAATACAAAATACAATTGTCAGATCCCTAACGTGATACTGCCATTCAAATGGAGGGAGGGGGGAACATGGGGATAAGCTGTATTTTATAATCTTTATCCTGCCGCCTAAGCACCCTAGAGTATTCTCACCTTTTGTGGAATGTATAAGGAGAAACGGGCCATGTGGATTGTTTTAGTTTGCCAGAAGCAGAAGACACTGGGAATGGCTCCTTATCTGTTTCTCAGGAAGGGCATTACAATAACATCTTCACACCTGTGGATTGGCTAAATCCACATCGGACTGGAGGGAGGGATTCTAAAGACCTATTTCTAACTGTATAGTATCAGAGGGAATTTAGAATCTGCTTTGCCTTTGTTGTGCTATCACTTCTTCTCAATAAAAGATTCCTTTTGAAATACCAAGTTTCAAGAGTCTACACTTTCCTAGGAAAGGAGAGGCAGGGCCTTACATAAAGCAGATTCTGCAAAATTAGGTCAACCTGGAGAAGCATATTTCGCTCTACCATGGGGACCTTGCAACAATGTCAGAGCAAAGCAGCGACCAAGGAGAAACTGAATGCTGTCCCAATATATCCACCATCACCCAACCAGAAGCATACTCCTTATACCCGGTCATGGAGATGGGGACACCCAGAGAAGACTCCAAGAAACCTTGCTGGTCGATCGGAATTGGGAAAAAGAGAGACAACTGGGATGGGAGAACCCGAGGTGTCACTCTAACCCGAGGTAGTAGGAAACCAGGCTGGAAAGTGGAGCTGGAAGCCCTATCCGATCAAGAAAAAACTTTTGAAGAAACCAGGAGGGAAGACCGACTGAAGCTCCACATCAACCGGCTGGTGTTACAGGTGCTGGAAAATATCAACCTGAGGGGAGAACCAGAAATGCCACCCAGAGGGACAGGAGCCGCAGCCACCACAGATTATGCCCGGGCGATTACCCCAGATCCCGCCACAGGAAATCAAGCCGATGCCACTGGGATAGCCACCGGCACAGCGAATCCCCCCCCCTGAAATCCAGGCGGCCGCGAATATACCAGGTCAGCCCAGGGGCCCGCAGTTGGAGTTAATGGCACCACCCTTAGGATTGAAATTCGATGGAGACCCACAGCAGCTGGGGTTCTTCATAGCGCATGTACTGACTTACATGCAAGAATATGGGTGCACATTTCTAACCCAGGGCGCTCAAGTGCGAGTCATGACGCTTGCCTTAGAAGGAGCTGCGGCCAGATGAATGGTCTCCCTGCACAGCATGGATGCAGCAGAGCTGAGAAACTTCGACAGATTCATGACGGCTCTGCGTCACCGTTTTGAGGACCCCCTAGCTGATCGAAAAGCCCAAGACCGACTCAAAGTCGTGAAGCAAGGGCGGCGATCTGTAGCCGAATACACTGAGGAGTTCTGGGACCTGGCTTGCTGTGTCGACTGGCCCGAGGACATCTTGGTGAGCTGTTTCAAAGACGGATTAAACGATGACCTCTACAATGTCTGTGGCCATAGGAGCGCCGAAGCACCTGTCTGAGTGGTACCTCACCGCAGAGGAATCCGAGATTGACATGATTAGGAACCCGTATCGACCGGGCCGAAGCTGGAAGAAATCCCCACCCCAGGAGAGAAGAGAGCAATTCAAACCATCACCCCCCTTCACACCGAGGTCATCGGCATGCTTCAAGTACAGGAAGGAGGGGTACCGAGCAGCAAAGTGTCATTCGAGGATGCCGGCGATAAAACCAGACCGCATGTCGGGGGGGAAACCCACCAAACCAAGCCCCCGAGGGAAGGAAATGGCCCTAAGAAGCAAGGCGACCATCTAGTTTCAGGACCCCCACTCACTGGGGACTGAAGCCCCGGAAACCCAAGCGGAGGAGCCAACTTTCACCAAAAGTGAACTGGAAGACGAACCACTGGTAAGCAACCCAATTGAACTGCTTACCCTCCCCCTAAGACTGTTTATACCCAGTCAGGACAGAGAGTAAAATTCTCTGCTTTTCTAGACTAGGGATGCACCCATTGCCTAATAAGTCCCACTTTAGTAGGAAAACTGGGAATAAACCTAAGAAGGCTAAGAAACCCAATCACATTTTGCCAATTAGATGGATCAATATCCGGGAGAGAACCTGCCATGTTTGCCACTGAGCCCCTACAAATAACTATGGAAAATCACAAAGAGACACTGACATTTGTGGTGGCACCCAGCATGGAATGGCCATTAATATTGGGCTTAGCATGGTTGAAAAAGTGGAATCCCAAAATTAACTGGAAACAAGGGTCGATCAAATTTCAACTACGAGTAACTTTCGCTGACGACCAAAAAGGGGACCAGTAAGGGGGACCAGACTATGAGACGGCGATGCCCGGTTGGGGAACGCCAACTGGGGACATACTGAAGGAGTACAGAGACTTAGCTGAGGTTTTCAGTGAAAGTGTCTGACGAACACCCCTCCCCCACCGTGCTACTGACTATGCAATCAAAATCCTCCCAGGGGTCAAGCTCCCCAAACCTAAGATATATGGTATGTCCCCTAGGGAATTGACAAAATTAAGGGCTTTCATTGACAAAAACCTGAAAAGAGGTTTCATTGAACCGGCACGCCCAAAAATCGCAGCCCCAGTACTTTTCAGAGAAAAAAAAGACGGCTCTATGAGATTATGTGTAGATTATAGAAATTTGAATAGTCTGCGTAGAAAACATGTACCTCCTCCCCCTTATGAAGGATATGCTAGCAAAGCTCTCCCAAGGAAAAATCTTCTCAAAACTAGACCTGAGGGAGGCATATTATCGAATAAGAATAAGGGAGGGAGACAAGTGGAAAACGGCTTTTAACACACCACTTGGCTGTTACCAATTTAAAATATTCCCTTTTGTATTACAAGGAGCCCCAGCTGTATTTATGCAGTTGATAAACGAAGTACTCCACGAGCATTTATATAAAGAGGTCCTAGTTTACCTGTATGATATTTTAATTTATATGGATACAAAAGAAGAACATATAAAATTGCTCAGGGCGGTTATCCAGGCCCGCTTGAAGAAAGTCAGTGATGTTGCCAATGGAGAGTTGTACTGGTGAGTAGCCCTTTGTCGCGCACCACGCGCAGAAGGCCTTCCAGGTGGCAGAGTATATACTTTTGGTGGAAGGTCACCTGGATGCCTGAATGGTCTTGATGGCCCTGGCGGAGATGTCCTGGCGCCTTAGGGCGCACCGCTCAAGTGCCAGGCAGTCAGATGGTACCACCTGGGATCCGGATGGACCAGCGCCCCCTGGCTGAGTGCAGACTCAGTGGCTGGTATCTGCCAGGGCTGTGATATTGACAGAGATATTAGATCCGCAAACTAGGCTCTCCTGGGCCAATGGGGGGCCAGGAGCAGGACCTCCGCCCTCTCTTCCAGGATCTTGGTGATGACTCTGGCCAGTAAGGGAAGAGGAGGAAAGGCATAGAGTAGGTCGGGAGCCAGCTGCAGCGAAGGGCGTCCATCCCCTCCGCACCCTGGGTCTTGTACCGCGAGAAGAATCTCGGGAGCTGAGCATTCTCCGGGGTGGCGAACAGATCGATTTGTGGAAGACCGAAACGACATGTCAGCTTGTGGAAGGTATCTGGATGCAGACGCCACTCTGCGTGGTCCACGTCTGACCGACTGAGCCAGTCCGCCTGGATGTTGGACTACCCGGAGATGTGTGCAGCCGAGACGGAAAGCAGATGGTGCTCCGCCCACAGACCCAGTCTCTTGGCCTCCCACATGAGGTAACGAGATCTTGTACCCCCCTGCCTGTTGATGTGGGCCTTCGCGCTCACGTTGTCAGTGAGCACCAGGATGTGTCTGCCGGATGTCAAATGTCGCAGTTGCTTCAGGGCCAGGTAGACAGCTCGTAACTCTAACCTGTTGATGCTGTGACTTGCTTCCGCTCTGGTCCAGCGGCCCTGAACCATCGCGGTCTGGGAGTGGGCCCCCCAACCTGACAGACTAGCGTCCGTAGTGACAGCAAGCGTCGCCAGCTCATGGAAGAGACACCCTTTGGAGAGGGCCCCAGAGGACCACCAGAGGAGGGAGCGGTGCACCTCTGATGGGAGGAGAACCTTCACCGTCGAGGAAGCCCACCCTGATCTCTGAAATGGGAGAAGAAACCATTGGAGGTCTCTGGAGTGTAAACATGCCCAGGGAATGATCAATATGCACGAGATCATTTTACCCAGGAGCGTGGAGAGAGATTGCAAAGGGACCCTATGCTAAGTCCTAATCATGGAGACTAGGTTTGTTATACCATCCTATCGCTCCTGGGAAAGGTACACCTTACACTCCTGAGAGTCCACAATGGCCCCTAGGTGGTTTAGGTGAGTAAGTGGAGACAGGTGACTTTTCTCCATATTAATGGAGAACCCAAGTTGCCTAAGGATAGACATGGTCGCCTGGACGTCCCACACCGCTTGGTGCCTGGACAGGGCCTGAATCAGTGTGTCATCGAGGTAGCATTGGATGCGAATGGGAATGCCCCTGAGGTGTGCTGCCATGACTGCTAGGACCTTGGTAAATACCCTGGGGGCCGAGGATAGACCGAACGGAAGGGCAGCATATTGGAAGTGCAATCCTGCATAGCAGAACCTGAGATATTGACGATGAGATGGTCGAATTGGAATATGCAGGTACGCTTCCATAAGGTCTATCGAGGCAAGGAAATCTCCCCTCCGTACGCTACCAAGAATAGTTGCCAACGAGTGCATCTTAAACCGCCTGTATGCGAACGAGGCAGTTGAGGCGTTTTAGATCAAGAATCGCCCTCCAACCCTCCCCCCCCCAAGGATTTTGGGACCACAAAAAGGATGGAGTAATATCCCTGCCCAATTTGGTCTGCAGGCACCCTCTGGATGGCTTGAATGTCCAGGAGGTGGGCGATGGCCAAATCCATTAGGACCATTTAGCGGGATTCTTGGACACAGGGCAACAAAGGAAAAACCTTGGGGGAGCAGAAAGAAATTCAATGGAGAGACCAGATCGAATGGTCTCCCGGACCCAGGCGTCTGACATGATCTCCTCCCATCGGTCAGCATAGAGGGCCAGGCGGCCGCCGATGGGAGGGTCAGACGGAGCCTCACTTGGAACGTCGGAAGGGATGACCACCGCCTCCATGAAATGGCCACTTAAATGGCCTGCCCCTGCTAAATTTGTCTGAACCCTGTCGAGGCCTGCCCCCATACTGACCTTGGGGCCTGGGGGAGAACCCTGAAGAATCGGAGGCCCGAAAGGACCGCCTCTGATAAGGCGTGTAGCGGAAGGACCCCCTCCTGGAGAAGGAGGGCAGAATCTTCCTTTTGTCCCTGGACTCAACGAGGATTGGGTCCAGAGACTCTCCAAAGAGCTCCTGACCCTTGAAAGAAGAGGAGACCAGGCGTCACTTGTGTCGGGTGTCCGCCTGCCACTGCCGCAACCAAAGCATATGTCGGGCCACCACAGAGGAACCGATGGCCCGGGAGGAAAACCTAGCAGCTTGGAGGGTGGCATCTGTTGAGAATTGGGCCACAGCCAGGAGCTTGTTGATGTCCTGGTGAGAGCGTACATCTTCGGCGGGGATTCTCTCTTGAAGTTGCTGAAGCCAGATGAGCAAAGTACGGGTGAAGAACGACGCTGTTGTCGAGGCACAAACCGACCAGGCAGCCGCCTGATGAGTCTTTAGGAGAGTTTGCTCCATCCTCCTGTCCTCGGGCTTGAGGAGCTCCTCTGATGCGCCCAGCATGGAGGTGGCCGAATGAATGGCCGTGATTGGGGCATCCACCGAAGGCAGTTGCAGAAACTCCGCCAATTCCTGCTGTACGTTGAAGTACCTCTTGTCCAGTGACAATGGAATGGGACCTGAAGTGGGGGCGGCCCACTGCCGGCAAACAGCATTCAAGAAGAGAGGAGGAGATGGAATAACATCGAGCTCAGCAGTTGGTTCCACGAACAACGGATCAGTGATAGTACGTGGGACAGCAATGGAAGATGGAGGAGGGTTGAGATTGGCGGAGGCCTTGGCCTTGAACAGAAGAGATTTACACAGCGCTGGCTGGAAGAGAGTCGATACCTGAGGCGGTTCAACAATCAGACCCTCATCCTCCAAGAGATCAAGGCCCAAATGACCCTCGTCCTCCAACACATCTGAGCCAGAACCGGCAGAGCGCTCCGATGCCACATAGCCAGAGGCCCTGACACTGGTGCCTGGGGCAAACCGGTCCTGGTCCTCGCCAAAGAGACGAGTTCCACCAGAATACACTGAGGGGGACCCCCCAATTGATGCATGCCCTCTGCAATGCCCTTACTGATGGCCGCTGAGATCACAGCCTGCATCTCAGCCGACATTGCAGGCCCTTGGGGGCCAGAAGGACCAGGTTGGTCGGGGTCATGAGAACCTGCAGCAGAGTGCCAGAGGCAGAAGGTTCTGCCCTGGGGATGGCCCCAGGTTGGGCTACTGAAGATTCCGCCGGTATCCCCCAGACCTCCGAGGGAGCCACTTGGATGTGATGCTGGTCCAATGATAATTGGTCTGAAGGCAACCCTGAGATCGGAGACAGAGTCGGGGCTTCATCGCTACTGGGCCGAGGATCAGAGGATTTGCCTGACTGAGCGCACGACTTATCTAGTGCTCTGTCCCTGTGACGTTCATCCCACTCAGCAGTTCTGGATCTCCTAGTCTGAGGATGGAGGCTGTGGGAATCCTTATGAGAGCTGGATGGCCCAGGTTTGTCTAGATTGGCCTCAGGCCGAGAGGTGTGCTTTGATTTGCTGAACTGATTGCCACCTTTTTTGGCCTTATCAGGCTTGTCAGCTCAAGAGCTCATTGTGATTGCAGGTGAAATAAGGGAACTCGCGTCCCTTAAGAATCTGTTAAAAGAAGGTGGCAATGTTATTCAGTGATTCGTGCAAAAACAGATTCCTTTGTACGTGTGTGTGTGTGTGTGTGTGTGTGTGTGTGTGTGTGTGTGTGTGATTTTTTTTTTGTAATTATGTTATTATAATTAATTTGCCTTGTATTATATGGGCACCTGCTGGTTACACCCAGGAATCAGCACGACAGGCAGGCCAGAAAGGTCAGAAAAGATCCCCAATAATAAAAAAAGAAGAAGAAAAGGTGAAAATCGCCTAAATTAGGCAGTGCCTAATGCCCCAGGTGGCTCAAAATGGCTGCCAAGAACCAGAAAATGGCTACCGGCAATGCTGGGGCGAGGCAAGCAAGATGCCTAAGCCCGTCCCCCTGCTGGTCAATTAGGGGAAGCCTCAAAATGGCACCAGGCAAAATATGCCACTCTGTGAGTCGCTCTGCAGCCAGCGATAGCCTCGCTAGGCGGGAAGATCTGGGCTAAGGGCAAGCCGACCAAAAGAAAACCAGGCATGAAAAAAAGATTTCAAAGGAATCTTTCTTTTAAAAATGGCACCCAATAATTAATAGCCTCCAAAATGGCGCCCACGCGCCCATCCATGAGGCAAGGAAAATGAGCACAGCTCCAGCAATAGAACCTATTACTCTGCCTGCACCCCCCAGCCGATTCAAACCTGGAGCAGCAAAACTCCCGGTGGCCAAATGATCCGTTTAGGACTGCAGCTGCTCAGGCTGGGCAGTCTCCAGACCTGCCAGCCAGCTGCAACACACACACCGTGTGTGTGTGGGGGAGCGTAGAAAAACTCCTCCAGCCACCTTCCAGCCTGATTGAGAGCACCGGGCTCCCTCCAACAAAGAAACCTGTTAAAAAGCCATCAGCTGATAATTGGAGCGTAAAAACTCCGGCGGCAGCACGGAAGGCTAAGCACAGCCCTTCAGGCATAAATAGAGCCGCCTACAGGCAGAAGAGGCAATCGGCTTTATCCAGCTAAATCTTAAGTACGAGCAATTAAGAAAAAAGAAACAGCGATCCCAGTGGAGGGGGATCGTTAGCAACTCACAGTTTGTAGAGAGGTGGATAAAATCAGCAATTGGAAAAAACAGCAATTTCTCGATAGAGCAAACCACACGTCCGTCCTTGTCTGAGGACTGAGTGAAGCTGGGGCTCCCAGCACACAGGCAGGAATAATCAGCTTAAAAGACTCAGTCCTATTGGATGAACAGATGAGGACAACCCATTTCTAGATGCTAGCTCCATCCTCTATGGAGAATCCACAGGGACTTTTACAACCTGTTTAGCCTGCTTACTAAAGGAAACTTACCAGATGAAATGTTATCCCAGTATGGAGAGAGAAATTCATAATGTCCAAGCTGTATAATTTGAAATAACTCTTCCTGAGCTCGTTCATGACTTCGGAAAGGTGGAAAGCCACAAAGTAAAATATAGAGTATTACACCAGTAGCCCACATATCAACTTCTAAACCATAGCCTGAGAGAAAGAAAAAATATTGATTTAATTTTTGCTTTCATATTTTAAAATATGAATAAAATATCAGAAAATAAATTCCTTATGTCTTAAGTCACATGCAATTCTAAGTATATTTAATAACCTTCTAATCATCCTAAACTTAACCAAGCATGATTGGGGCTCATTATCACCTGTTCTTGCCAGGCTTATACAGAGGCAGCTGCTATTATAAATAGGGCTGTCAGCCTTATCAGGAAACATGACCAGATAAGCTAATTCTACTTTATTGAATCTAGTAATAGATTCTTGCAAGTTTGAAGGGAAGTATTTAACATTTAACATTAACAGAGTTGGAAGGGACCTTGTAGGTCAGCGGTTCTCAACCTGTGGGTCGCGACCCCTTTGGGGGTCGAACGACCCTTTCACAGGGGTGGCCTAAGCGCACGCTAGCCCGCCATCTTGGTGACTGGCAACGCGCACGCACAGGGAGGGGGCGGGGCGGGGGTCACGGTGGCAGGGTGGCGGTCGCGGCATTAGGAAGGTTGAGAACCACTGTTGTAGGTCATCTAGTCCAACCCCCTGCTCAAGCAGGAGATCCTACGCCATTTCTGATAAATGGCAGTCCAATCTCTTCTTGAAAGTCTCAAGTGATGAAGTTCCCACAACTTCCGAGGGCAAGCTGTTCCATTGGTTGATTGTTCTCACTGTCAGAAAGTTCCTCCTTATTTCTAGGTTGAATATCTCCATGATCAGTTTCCATCCATTATTCCTTGTCTGTCCTTCGGGTGCTTTGGAGAATAGCTTGACCCCCTCCTCTCTGTGGCAGCCCCTCAAATATTGGAACACTGCTATCATGTCTCCCCTGGTCCTTCTCTTCGCTAGACTATCCATGCCCAGTTCCTGCAACCGCTCTTCATATGTTTTAGTCTCCAGTCCCCTGATCATCCTGGTTGCTCTCCTCTGCACTTTTTATAGTGTCCTATGGTCTCTTTTTACAGACTACAAGTTATAGGGGATCTTTTCTGAGTTTCTTTCTCTGCTCTTTAGACAGCTGCAGGGACCACCCCACTTATCTGATCATTTCCAAGGCAGCATCTCTTCGCACCTGTCTCTCAAGGTTATTCTCACATACCATTACAAGGACAGAATGAGCCCAGGTTTTCAATTCACTCCTTATATCATAATATAGTATCTGTATGTATATACGTATGCCACTACGTGTATTTAAAAACAGATTCATTTATGTGTACACACATACACAGGGATGACAGAGCCTGTACTTCTCACCTACATGTGAAACAGTTTGGATTGTCAAGGTCTTAACTAAAACATTAGGAATATGCTAGCAATTTTTGGATTTATCCCAGCTTTGAACTTCAAAAGCCACTCTCTCTCAAAAGGCTGTTGGTGTCTCATAAACAAAAAAAATTGCCAGTTTAGGAATACTCATTAAGCATATTGTTTCACATGACATATAAAGAAGAATCTATGAAAAATAGGTAATAATATATAAACAATTTACACTAGTGTGGTGTTAGTGAGATCACTGAGCAACACCAGCAAATTTCTATACCATGCACCACTTTTGTTTTCTTTCCCCTCTCCTTTGCCCAAATCACTTTTGCCATCTAATTAATACATAGTGATGAACATGATGGCACACAGTCATTCATTTGTTTCATGTCTCCATTGAAGGCAAAGGGGCAACTAACCAAAGTAAGATCAGTTACATATCAAGTAAAACTTCCCTGTCCTTAAGTAGTAAAATACAGCATTAAATAACTAGTCTACTAAACTTAGAAAGTAATGCTTGAAGGACTAGCTCTGCTGAAGTGTGTAATGCACATTATGCACATTATGTATTATGCCCAGACTGTTATTGTATACTGAATTTTCCTAATCATTTTCCTAATTAATACTGTCAACAAAACACAAAGACTACATAATCCAATTGTACTCCCATAGCATACAAATTCCTACTTTTTTCAGGAAAAGAAAGGGGACTGATGTAAAACAATTCCTAAAGTTTATCCCTATCCCCATTTCTGTACCACCCTTTTGTGCATTTTCAGACATGCATTCCTGGAGACAATTCAGCATTCCTCAACAATTACTATCAGAAAGAGACAACTGAGCAATAAGAGGTCAAACTGACAACTCTGTAATATAACATAAAAGAACACACTGAGAACAAATTTATAGTATTGTAAGAATGTACAGCACAAAGGAACAATCTTGGCCATATCCACACATTCATAGTTATAAGAACATCTACTTGGATAAAAGCTAAGCAAAATAAAACAAAATTAATCAAATGCTTACATAACTTAACATAAACATTTTACAAAAAATTATGTTCACCATTCTCAGCAAGTATTTCAGGAGCAACGTAAGTTGGAGTTCCACATACAGTGAATATTGGTCTTGTCACCTGTTTTGCAAGACCAAAATCTGCTAGTTTCAATGTGGTAGTTTTATCTGGATTACGCTGAACCTGAGCAGGAAAACCAAAATTACACAGAAATCATTAGTGGAATAGCTTGAGGTTTAACCATCAACTGAAAATTAAAGTACACAATAGATCTCTATTGCTACAAAACTGATAGTGGGATAGAACCTATCCTATCTAACTGCCTATCACAAATAAACAGATATTGATTGAATTGCTATGATGTCATGGAGTAGTTCAAAGGTTTTAATGGGCTGGGCTGGTTAAATCTCTACATAAATCCACCTCTTTTGCTATACAAGTAGTCCTCAACTTACACCATTCATTTAGTGACCAAAGTTACAACGGCACTGAAAAAAGTGACTTTCAACTGGTTTTCATACTTAACAACTCTTGCAGCAATCCGTCACATCTTCAAAATTCGGGTGCTTGACAACTGGCATGTACTGTATTTATGCCTAGGATCATGTGATCACCATCTGTAATCTTCTCGGTTTGCTTCTGACAATCAGTCAATAGGGTAAGTCAGATTCACTTAATGACTGCATAATTTGCTTAACAATTGCAGTGATTCACTTAACAGCTGTGGCAAAAATGTCATAAAATGGAGCAACAGAAATGTTGGGCTCAATTGTGGTCATAAGCTGAGGACTACCCAGACTGAAGTTCCTTGAGTAGGAGGGCACTGTTGCAATAGCTAACTTCTCAGTGACACATTATGGTGCCTCAATTGAAAAGAATCTTGAGAAAAATATCAAGGAATTCTTTGGAAGTTAGTTTTAGAATATAAAGTGATATGTTTAATAAACCAGTGATGAGAATCAGCATAAGGCAAGTGACGATCTAAGTTCCAGATGCCTCTAAATTATATTAGGAAGTGCACACTTTGAATTTTTTTCTGAATAACAGACACTGGAGGAGTTTTGATAAATCAAACTGTGTGAAATTTTATGAGCCACTGTGATCCTCCCAAAGCCACTTAAATGAATGAAGAGTTACGCCTTTGATTTTCTTTTTGGTTTCTTTGGACATGGTTTTGATATACAGTATGTCACAGAAGTGAATACACCCCCTCACATTTTGTAAATATTTAAGTATATCTTTTCATGTGACAACACTGAAGAAATGACACTTGGCTACAATGTAAAGTAGTAAGTATACAGCTTGTATAACAGTGTAAATATGCTGTCTCCTCAAAATAACACAACACACAGCCATTAATGTCTAAACTGCTGGCAACAAAAGTGAGTACACCCCTAAGTGATAATGTCCAAATGGGGCCCTTTTTCCCTCCCTGGTGTCATGTGACTCGTTAGTGGTACAAGGTCTCAGGTGTGAAGGGGGAGCAGGTGTGTTAAATTTGGTGTTATCGCGCTCACTCTCTTATACTGGTCACTGGCTCAGAAAAACACCGCCATTAATGTCTAAACTGCTGGCAACAAAAGTGAGTACACCCCTAAGTGATAATGTCCAAATGGGGCCCTTTTTCCCTCCCTGGTGTCATGTGACTCGTTAGTGGTACAAGGTCTCAGGTGTGAAGGGGGAGCAGGTGTGTTAAATTTGGTGTTATCGCTCTCACTCTCTCATACTGGTCACTGGAAGTTCAACATGGCACCTCATGGCAATGAACTCTCTGAGGATCTGAAAAAACGAATTGTTGCTCTACATAAAGATGGCCTAGGCTATAAGATTGCCAAGACCCTGAAACAGAGCTGCAGCACGGTGGCCAAGACCATACAGCAGTTTAACAGGACAGGTTCCACTCAGAACAGGCCTTGCCATGGTTGACCAAAGGAGTTGAGTGCCCATG